>CM029022.1:114333971-114933971 GCA_016801055.1 Panax notoginseng | reverse complement strand
ATTCAATTATTGTCAGTTAATAATATGAATTATTTAGCGATAATGAAGTTTTGTTTTATTCGTATTATTAACGTAATAAAACAGAAACATCTTTTTATATAAAACAGAATACTTTATTAAAGTTATTCTATAAATAGAATATATTATATTTTATTTAAAAGATTTTTCTTTAAATATGGACCGTCAGATTAAAGTAATCAATTTGGACCGTTCATGGATTAGTTACTATGCGTTCTATTTTTCTATAAATAGCAGCTCATTCCTTCATTATTTCTTACGAATTCACTGAACTCTAGAGTGAGAAACTATAGAGAGAAACTATAGAGAGAGAGAGAAGAAAAGTATTCTGCTACTTAACTACTTCCTTATTTCAGTTCTTCTTTAAAACGGTAAGGGGTGTTATTCTTTCTTATTCATGAAGAGAACTGTTGTTATTCCATTTTTTATTATTCTGTTGGAATAACCTGTATACGCGGTCTACCCTATACTTGGTGACATTCTTCTATTATTCTGTTAGAACATCCTGTCTGTGTGTTTTACACCGGACATGGTTCCGTCTTTACTATTATTCTGTTGGAACATCATGTCTGTGTGTTTTACACCAGACCTGGTTCCGTCTTTATTATTATTCTGTTGGAACATCCTGTCTGTGTGTTTTACACTGGACCTGCTTCCGTCTTTATTATTATTCTGTTGGAATATCCTGTCTGTGTGTTTTACACCGGACCTGGTTCCGTTTTTATTATTATTCTATTGGAACATCCTGTCTGTGTGTTTTACAGCAGACCTGGTTCCGTTTTTATTATTATTCTGTTGGAACATCCTGTTTGTGTGTTTTACACCGGACCTGGTTCCGTCTTTATTATTATTCTGTTGGAATATCCTGTCTGTGTGTTTTACACCGGACCTAGTTCTGTTTTTAATATTATTCTGTTGGAACATCTTGTCTGTGTGTTTTACACCAGACCTGGTTTCGTTTTTATTATTATTCTGTTGGAACATCCTGTCTGTGTGTTTTATACCGGACCTGGTTCCATTACTTATTATTCTGTCGAAATATCCTGTCTGTGCGTTTACGCCGGACCTGGTTATGTTATTTATTATTCTGTCGGAATATCCTGTCTGTGCGTTTAGGCCGGACCTGGTTCCATTATTTATTATTCTGTTGGAATAACCTGTCTGTGCGATCTATCGCATGCCGGGTGATTTCTTTTGTTATTCTATTTTTTATTATACTAATTGGTTAAGTTTTAACTTCTATACTCCATGAAATTAGTGGAATATCCTTGATAATTGCGGTTCATCCAGTATCTTTTCATGAAAATATTCTTCTAAGCATTCTTGAATTTTACTCCACAAAGCAGTATCATGTTGACAATTTGGACGTTGATAATTCTTGGATAAATTAATTCTTGAACTTGTTTTATTGAATTCTTATATCATTGTCATCATCCTTATGTTTATAAAATGTTGAAAGTCATCTATGGCATGTAATGCATAGATGGACATGGTATGATTATAACCAGGGATTATTTGGTGTAATCATGACCGTAATGTTACAAATGATGTGGTAAAAGTCCTCATTGGCCCGTAGTGCATTGATGGACAGTTGTTGGCATGATCATGACCATTAATGAATACACGAATATCCTTGGCCGTAGTGCAGGGGTGATTCGATGATGTGGATTATTTTATTAAGCTGAGTCCCAGCGATAACAGTGTTGAAAAACCTTTTAAATCATAGAAGATAGTAGATTTTATTCTCTACTTGGCTCTTTTAATGGATTGCTTGTTCCGCTGCAGTTAAACTTGATGTTCGTTATATTTTATCAGTTTAACACTGTTGAAGGCTAATGATAATTTATTCTGCATTATCTTAGTCATAATATTTGTTACTGGGCTAGTTGAGCTCACCCTTTCTTTCACTGTTCTCTTCAGGAAATGAGAATATAGCTGGGACGAGTCGGTGAACAGAGTGATGGTCCAAAGGATAGCATTAGTAGTCCTCACTATTCTGTGAAATAGTGTGGTAATAATTGTAATAATGACTCCTTTTGAGTATGGATACTCTCTAGTAGACAATATTTGTATTCAAACTCACAGTTATGTTTTGTCGTATTGTACATGACAGTTGTATTAGTAAGTTGTATTTGAATTCTGTACCATGTATCTGGCGACCCAAGATGGGTGATGTATACCTAATTTTGGGGGCACCACAACACTTAAATTTTCGGGCATGAAAGTGGCTAGTCGAAGTTCTGGGTTTCTGAAGAAACCCAGATAATGTCTTACACGTATTTCTACAGCTTAGATCTCCTTATTTTGATGTTGTATGGTCATGCTTGTTGTTGAATATTGTAGTATTACACCAGAACTTTAAGATCTGACCAATAGTGTGTCTAGAAACATTATGAGCACCCCGTCAACTGCATATGAATTTCTAGGATGTATGAAGAACACGAAGAACACCTATAGCGACGGTTCTGTCGCTATAGGCAGTCTTTAGCGACAGTTTATTTAAAAATTATTATAAGTCATTTAAAAATAATATGACTGATACTTACAGATATTGAACTTTAGGATAGAGTCTTAGACTCGATAATTACCCGATAAAGTTGTCGGTAGACCGGCATGTTTCAGAAATTGATCTGAACTTAGATAATTTGATTAGATATGTGTTTATTTGTGATTCAATGGTTGTGAAACATATGTGACAATGTGATTAGGTTATTTGCTAACTGTAATAAGTAGTACTATGTGTTATAGTATGTTTTTCTAATCGATCAAATGATCTTATTACTGATAGGTGTTATATAAAAATAGAACTAAGTTACGAAATGTAAGCAGCGCATCAGGCAAGTATCTTACCTTTGCATTTCCTTTATGCAATGGACATGAGTAAGAAGTTTCAGAATTATATTATTATTATGATATATTATAAACGCTATTGTGATATATTCTATATCCGATCATTGTTTATTAACATGTTAGTATATGGTAATTCAGATATATATTATGTTCGTTAATTTCTAAATATGGTTATACAAGTGTCCCCACTTGGATAATCATTGTATTTAATCACATGTTGATATATATATATATATATATATATATATATATATATATATATATATATATATATATATATATATATATAAGCCGTCTAAGCTATTTGACCAGCTAGACACATATTTATAAATATCGTTAAATATGATAAAACTTCTTTGTATCCAATCAAATTTTTGGTTCGGATTCCAGACTAGTATGAACATCCCAATCACGGGAAAACTTTTATGCGCCCAAGGCGGACAGAGTGAACGATCACATCGTTCTTGTAATGTAGTATTGATCAATACAGGGTACATGGGAAGTACAACCTCGTGCCCGTAAGTTATGACGGTTTGCAGATGAAGTTCTGTTAAACCTTAGCGAAAACTAAAAACATTGTTCATAGTATGTCAACTACCCTATATATTTAGTGAATACGTAGTTTCAAAAATTTGAGATAGAATTGTTATGTTGTTATTATCGGTTCAGTTTACTTCACAACTATAGATTTATTGTAGAAGTGGTGTACAAAGAAAACATTTAATTCTTTCAGCTAATTATATTTATAATTTTTATTACTTGCTGGGCACCCAAATGCTCATTCTTGCTTTAAATTAAATGTTTTCAGTTAGGCATGATCAACCTGAAGGTTCAGACAAGAGCAAGTGACAAGGAAAGAAAACAGAACATGTTTAATGGTGTCTTTTGTAATAGTTAGACAATATTTAGATCATTGATATATATTATCTATCATGTAAAGAATTATAGTAAAGGTTGCGTACTTGGGATTAGACTCTGATAAATATAAATTAAGTTTAATTTTTATATTATTGTTATTATTATTAGTATTATTCCGCTCATAGAAATGGTATCGTGAAGCACCGAGTTTGGGTTTCAAGTATCTGAGTTTGGGGGCTTTACAGATTCCGTCATTGTGTGACTTTGTTATAACACATCATACTATAGTGGGACAACGATTTTCAACACTAAGTACTTCTGCAGTTACAACTCCATCATTTTTTTAATCATCTTTGCACTAGGTTACATAATGCATCAATTATAAATAAAATAATTTTTGATATTTCAAATCATTGTCGTCTAGCCTAAATAATTATCATAGACTATTCTTTAAACAATTTAAAAATCATTGTAAATCAGTTTTATCATCCCAACAGGTAAGGATGTGTTAGTGTCCCGAAGTTCACACATACACAATTGTCACCAGGAGTTGAGAATAAAAATTTATTTTTCAAAGGCACATAGTGCGTATTTAACTTGATGTCAAAAATTTTAAAGTCTAGCATAGCTAGAAGATTTGAAATTCCTAAACTTCCACTAATGATTTAGAAGATTAAGAATTCCTATTATCCTCAATACTCCATTTACACTTAGATATACCCCAGTTCATCAAACTTACCACACGATATGAGTTCATTAACTTTCCACTATAATATGAGTTTAAGAACTTATCCTAGTCAAACCATAGACGTCCATTCGCTGAGGGGTGAAAAAACATACTATATAATTATGAGTCATGAACTTACCATAAGTATGAGTTTTAAGAACTCGCACCTAATCTTATATTCTCTACCTATCTGTTATACACATGAGAAAAGAATCACCTTCTCCATATATATATAGCAAATAGCTCGACACAAATATTTCAATGATTATCAGTACCAGAAGCTAAGTAATTGTCGAACCAAACATAATTCCCTGCCCATACAAAGAATTGGTCAACTCGACCACTAATCAATATAGGAAGCTAAGTGGTTGTTACACCAAGGACAATTCTTCGCCCATACAAAGAATTGTTCAACTTAACCACTATATCAGGTAGGAAGCTAAGTGGTCCTAAAACGAAGCACAAATTCCCCGCCTATACAAGGAATCATACAACTCAGCTACTGACAAGAGTCCTCAATTTAAATCCCACTTAATCCTAGCCCCATACTTACTCCATACAAATTTTGTTCAATCCGTATTGCATCACCTCCAACCCTTTTTCTCAGTTGGCACAGTACCAATTCATAATAACACCGACACACAACAACTTTGCTGTAAACTTTTCAATCATTCGATTGATCCTCCTTCCTGTTATGACCTTTTCAGATCACGGTGTGATCTCATCGTATATATTACGATTCATTTCTATACTATGATCGTTTTGTTTTACGATCTCTTTTCCTTGTATACTTTTAGCCTTTTAGACTCTATTTATTCATTACTACTATTAACCTTCATTATCAGACTTAGGGAACTCCGTATCTTTATTACTTATCGAGATTCGTCTTTGAATCTTATTGACGTACTAACTCTATTTGAGTTAGTCCTTATCCTTATCCTTGCGGTTATTAGCCTAAGGTAACCCTACCTAAGGATTATAACCTACAACTTTGATACCAACTGTAGCATCCCTAGATCCTGGTACTAATCACCACGAATCTGGTATACTATTTCTATAACTATTGCAGAAGATATAATCATAATTTGTTTATACATTAAACATTTACAACATAAACCCCAAGGTCGATAACCTTAACTTAATACCCACATTCAGATACTACAGGACTTACATTGTTATTTGCCTTACAATAATATTATAATTCTAACCGTACACTAATCCATTCCTGGAACTGACTTTGACTTTGCCTGTATCTGACATATTCGTACTAATCTGTAATGTTTATAATGATATAGCAATGTAACAACCCGATACTTTCAATATAATTAAATAAGAAATTTTACGTATAATTTTTTTTATTTATTATTAAAATAAATGTGGGATATGTGCAAGATAATGTGTATATATAAATATGTGATAAATAAAATTTATTTATTACATGAGTATTTACAAATAATTTTTTTAAGAATTATTAATCATTATAAAGTATATTTTTATAATAATTAATTTTATAGTAGAAATGTTTTTTTATTAATTATTTTCCATGAAAATATGATTATATATTATTTCAATAATATATGAAATGATTATTAGAATTATTATATTAACTATTTTATTATATGAATTTGTTTCAGATTATTAAGTTAATTATTATAACTTAATTAATAATGGTATGTATATATGTAAGATAATTCAGATATGGAATCCAAACTCTAATTCTGAATTTTAGACAAGAAATGGGAATAATAATATATTATTATTATTTTTCAATGCTATAAATATGTAATGTATGTACGTATTGATAATGGTTGGCCAATTATATGTATAATATCAAAACCCTAGCATTGTGTTGATAAACCCAAATATGAAAGTCAAATACGACTTTAAAATTTGTTAAGTCACTATGTTATGTGATAAATGATATATATTATAAATTTTATTGCTAATTAGAGAAACTCTAATTATTGATTAGAAACCCTAATAATTAGAAGCCCTAATTATTAATTAGGAACCCTAATGATTAGAAACCCTATTTGATAAAATAAAACCCTAATTGCTAATTATAAGCTCTAATGCTAATTAGTGAATTATTAAAACTAATTCCCAAGTTCAAGGTAATTAGAAACCTAAAGTAATTTAGAAACCATAATTTATAATTTAGGAAACTAAATTTTGCATTTTTAACCCTAATACAAAATTAAAATTTATGAGGCCTTAGGGTTAAACCCTAAGGGTTTGTCAAGATTAAAATAGAGCCATTAAAATCATGATCAAAAAGATCAATCTACCCTTCTTGTATTATTTAGTAAGTTGCTTGCTAGTCTAACCAAAACTTTAGTTGGTAAACCAACTCTTGACTTTCCCACATGTTCAATAACTCCAGCAATCAGCCTCATTCATCAGATACATGCATTACAACACAATATATATAGATTCCAGAGAGAGAAATGTCACTTTTTAAGCCCATTTGATCACCATACTCATCCAAGTCCCTCTCTCTCTCTAACCCAGGAATTTCTTTAGCATTTCAGTCCCCAAAATAAGCCCCACTACTACTCACAACAAATCAGTAGCCTAGAATCAATATTTATTCATAGAAGGTATAAATCCTAATTGCAAATCTGATCTTGATCTGTATGTTAGATGATATAATTTAGTGTTAAAACATGTTGTTTATGGTGTTAATAGATGATCTGGGTTGCCAGATGTTAGATCCATAACATCTAGAGGCTCAGATTTGAAGTTCTTCAAAATCTGGAATTTTTTGTTTTTGTTGTCTAACAACGAATGTCAAACCCCATAGATTTCATTATTTATAGTTTTTGGGTTTTAAATGTTTGTATTAGTAGTATGTTTGTAAGGACTATGATCTAGAATTGGAATCAGGGTCGGATCATGCATAGATTGCAAGTTATTAGTGGTCAAAGGCTGTTGTCCGACCATGACTGGACAATTCTAGGTAACCTAGAAACTGCCCAGAAAGGCCTGACAAGGTTCTCCTTGATCGAGATCTGTCAGGTGTTAAGCTATTTTTTTGTGTTGTTATAACTAAGTTGTAGTCTATTATTTACACTATGGATACATGCATTTAGATCACTTATTTAACCAACAAACTGAAAGTAATGGATGGTCACGAACACGAACACGGTTTTCTGGGAAACCCAGAAAACTTAAGACCATTACTTCTGACAAGGTTTGACCGGATGCTAGCTTGTGATTTTGTTGTAGTTTAACTAATCTGATGAATGGTAGTTGTACCTCTTCTTGTATACTACAAGTTTGACCCATTAGACTACCATAACATCAACCAGAACCTAGATTTAGTTGAGCTAGAAAGTGCTTGCTCGAACTGCCTGGGTTTATGGGTTACCTAGAAAACCCAGAAACGTTCTGATAGTTACTTTGGGGACTTTGATCTTCAAAGTGTGTTGTTGTATGGCCTAGATTATTAGTGACTATTGTAGTGTTACATAAACACTACAAGATCAAAGTCTAAGTTGACCCAAAAACATGTTAATCAGAGAATTAAATATGGTCAAACCGGGCATGTTGCTAACTGCTTGTCAGTGTTCTTGAGCCCCAAAAACACATATCACGACAAAAACCGTCGCTAATTTAGCGACGGATTTAATTATTTTAGTTTTCTAATTTCCGGAAAATGATTAAAAATAGAAATAAATTCTGAAAATAATTTAAAAATAAAAATTTATTTCTAAAAATTACAAAAATAATTTTAAAAATTATTTTTAGTTATAAAAATTAACTTTTAATAATTTTACATTTTTTTTTCAAAAATATTAGTATTTATTTGAATATTATGGATATTTAATTTATTTATTAAATGCATTAATAAATTAATTCAAAATGATTTTATTATATTAAAAATCATTTTAAATGATAATAAAGTATTTAATAATATTTTAAGTTATAAAAAATAACTTTTAATATTTAAAGGCAAATTTTCTTAATTATTTAATATTAATGATATTAGATTTATTTAATACTTATATTAATAAATTAGTTTAAAAATGATTTTAATATTATAAAAATCATTTTAAATGGAAATAAATATTTTAAAAATATTTTAAGTTATAAAGTATAACTTTTAACATTTAAAGGTAAATTTTATTAATAATTTAATATTAATGATATAAAATTTATTTAATAATTATATTAAATAAATAGTTTTAAAATAGTTTTATTGATTTAAAAATCATTTAATAAAGAAATAAATGGTTTAAAAATATTTTAAGTCATAATTAATAACTTTTAATATTTTGATAAATAGTACATTAATGTTTAAATATTAATGGTAATTATTTAAAAATAATTTTAAATATTTTAAAAATCATTTAAGGGTAATAAAAATATTTTAAAAATATTTTAAGTTATTATAAATAAATTTAATATTTTGGCAATGGTTTCATTAATAGCTTAATATTAATTAAATATTAATGATAATAGAATTATTTAATATTTAAATCATTTAAAAATGATTCAAGTGTTTGAAAATCATGATAAATTCTAATAATTATTTAAAATTTATTATAAGGCCATGAAAAATAATGCGACTGATATATAAAATATCCAGAATAACATTGAACTACCAGATAGTGTTTTAAACTAGATAATTACTCGATAAAGTCGTTGGTACACCGAAATATTTCAAAAATTGATCTGGACTTAGATAGTTTGACTAGATAAGTGTTTGTTTGTGATCATATGACTGTTAAACATGTGTGACAATGTGATTAAGTTATGTGTTGACTGCAAATAAGTAGTACTATGTGTTATGATATGTATTTCTAATCGATAGAATGATTTTATTAATGATAGGTCTCGGTATAAAAGATAAAACCAAGTTGTGTAACTGTAAGCATCAGACCAGGCAAGTATCTAACATTTGCATGTACTTTATGCAATGGACATGTGTAAGCCAGGTTCAGAACTCTATTGTTATTGTTATTGTTCATGTATCTATACTTTTGTCGATATGCCAGTTCTTGAATTCTATCCGATCATTGGTTATAAATTCAGTATTATTGTACAATCCAGATATATATTATGTTCGTTAATTTCTAAAATTTGTTAAACAAGTGACCTCACTTGGATAATCATTGTATTTAATCATATGTTGATACATAATTATTATTTTCCAATATGTATGTTAATTAAAAGTTGTCTAAGCTATTCGACTCCACTAGACATAGATTTAAAGATAGCGTTGAGATATGCCTTAGCTAATTATTCTGGCTAGACAAATATTTGTTAGAACTTGTTAGGTTCGAGAAAAGAACTCAATTATTATTGACAGGTTGATGCCAATTTTTTGGGCTAGATCGAAAAAGCGATTAGATATTGAAATCATAGTATTTCGTTGTTATAATTCAAATTCTGATTGTAAGACTGAGAAGAATAACCTTTAATACAAAGGGAACCAATTGGTCGTATATTCGTCTTTTGCTCGCGTTTAAGTATTATGCATAATATATGGTATAATGAAGCTGATCACTTATTATACTTGCAGAGGGGTACGACTTAATCTTTCTGGTTATCTGAAACACCTAGGTATATCAAAGAAAATCTTTGATAGTTACTCAAGAATTAAGTTCGAGATCCTTAGGGATCACTCAGCATGAACTCTAGAAAATATTCCACCTTGTTATTGTGTATAATTAATTCTTGTTATTCAGTTGAATATTGAAAATCGAAAACAAAGTTCATAGTCTGTTGACTGCTCTCCATTTATGGTCAGTACATAGTTTCAAAATTGAGATAGATTTAATATGTTATTATTATTGGTTCAGCTTACTTTGCAAATGTTGATTCGTTGTAGAAGTGTCATTCACAAAAAATATTTACTTCTTTCAGCTAACGTTTATTGTCTTGCTATTACTTGCTGGGCAATCAAATGCTCATTCTTGCTTTAAATGTAAATGTTTTCAGCTAAGCATGATCAACCTGAAGGTTCAGGCAGGAACAAGGGAAAAGGAAAGCAAACAGAATAAGCTTATGGTATCTTTTGTAATAGTTAGACTATATTAAGACAATGATACTTATTATCTATCATGTAATGAATGTTTAAAGGCCCCGTACCTGGGATTTAGACTCTGATATATGTAAATTAAGTTTGATAATAATATTATTATTATTATTATTATTATTATTATTATTATTATTAGTATTATTATTTCGCTCATAGAAATGGTATCGTGAAGCACCGAGTTCGGGTTTCAAGTACCTGAATTTGGGGGTGTCATAAGTTAGTATCAGAGCTTTAGGGTTAGAAACCTTAGGTGTGTTAGACCTTAGGCTATAACCTTTAGGACAGAAGGAAACGCTGAAAATATAAATAACTCAAATAGAGTTTAAAAGGAGATGAATTGAATAAATTCATCGTCAAACAAAATAAAAGATAACTTATATAAAACTATTAGTTGTTGTGTGTATATATTTTTGCTAATTAGGATAATTTATGTGTAAATGTTAAATGGAAAAAGGATTAGAATACTCTTAGATCGTAAAGAATGAGTTAACCTCCATAACCGAGCCAATATCAAAGCTAATAACTAAAATAGAGGCTCACTTGGAAAGCAACCCTAATGAGGTGGTTATTATGGAAATTATAGTACTAGATCCAAAAACGGTGTATAACAGATAGGTAGAACATAGTTAGAGAATATAAGGTTAAGCTCGAGTTCTTAAAACTCATAATGTGTGGTAAGTTTGACGAACTTGGTATATTTATGTGTGAAAGGGATTAGTAAGGATAATGGGAATATATAGATTACTAAGCAATTGATCCTTAGTGAAGGCGTAGAAAATAAGTAGTATTAGTATTACTTGAATATGTATGCTCTATGATGTGTAATGTAATATTTTCAACTTTCGTATAAGTTGTGGCAGCGATTCCCGACTTTTGTGTCACAAAGGGATAACGAATGTTTAAAGTAGTGTGTGCTATGCTATATGGTGTAAAGTACTATGAATTAGTATGATGAACATGCTTTTATTTAATCAGATAATGCCGCCAAGATGAGAACGAAACCAAAAGGCAGAAGAACCTGTCAACAAAGCTGGAGGACAACTAGCCCCGATACAGAATTTGACGAATATGGACGCTCAAGCTATGTAGAATGGAATACTAGCTGCGGGAAATTAACCAGATAATCAATTGGCAGACTTCAAAGACTTCAAGGCAATCAGACCGCCAAGATTTAGAGGATCAACTGACCATGTTGAAGTGTTTGTGATAGTTAGGGTAACGGAGGGGCAAAAGACAGCTTTTGCCACCTATACAATGAAAGGGGAGGTGAATTTTTGGTGGGAGGAAAATCAGGTTAAAGCCGGAGTAGTGGTAGTAGAACTGGAAAGAGGAAAGAAGATAAGGTTGGGAATGCCGGAAATAGGCCAGGAGGTAGAAATAAACAAGTTCTGCAGTGTAGAAATTGTGGAAAGAATCACTCAGGAGAGTGTTTAAAGAGAAAGTTTGTGTGCTACAAGTGTGGGCAGAAGGGACATATCTCTCCTAACTGTCCAATTCAAGAATGTATAGTGAGTGTTTTATTTGTGAATCAATGGAACATAAGGTGAAGGACTGTCCAAAAGGGAAAAGGGAGACAGGGAGTGCGAATACAGGGAAAAGCAGTGGGACAGTGGTGATGACGGGACCAATTTTAACCAACAAACCAACAAAATCAACCGCTGAAGTCTTTAACAAGACAAAGAAATCAAACTTCCGTATGATCAGATATACAAGCTTTAGGCTAAATAGTTAAAAATTAGTTCGATCAAATTTGATCGAGATCTACTTGCAATGATTGTGTATGCTATGTAACCTAGTATGTATAGGTTTTGAAACGGTGATTCCGGGGACGGAATCCTTATAAGGGAGGGTGAATGTAATAACCCGATATTTTCTATATAATTAAACAAAAAATTTTGCGTATAATTTGTTTTATTTATTATTAAAATAAATGTGAAATATGTGCAAGGTAATGTGTATATATAAATATGTGATAAATAAAATTTATTTATTACATGAGTATTTACAAATAATTTTTTTAAGAATTATTAATCATTATAAAGTATATTTTTATAATAATTAATTTTATAGTACAAATTTTTTTTATTAATTATTTTTCATGAAAATATGATTATATTATTTCAATAATATATGAAATGATTATTAGAATTATTATATAAATTTGTTTCAGATTAATTAAGTTAATTATTATAACTTAACTAATAACGGTATGTATATGTAAGATAATTCAGATATAGAATCCAAACCCTAATTCTGAGTTTTGGATAAGGAATGAGAATAATAATATAATATTATTATTTTTCAATGCTATAAATATGTATTGTATGTAAGTATTGATAATGGTTGGTCAATTATATGTATAATGTCAAAACCCTAGCATTGTGTTGATAAACCCTAATATGAAAGTCAAATACGACTTTAAAATTTGTTAAGTCACTGTGTTATGTGATAAATGATATATATTATAAATTTTATTGCTAATTAGAGAAACCCTAATTATTGATTAGAAACCCTAATAATTAGAAGCCCTAATTATTAATTAGGAACCCTAATGATTAGAAACCCTATTTGATAAAATAAACCCCTAATTGCTAATTATAAGCTCTAATGCTAATTAGTGAATTATTAAAACTAATTCCCAATTTCAAGGTAATTAGAAACCTAAAGTAATTTAGAAACCATAATTTATAATTTAGGAAACTAAATTGTGCATTTTTAACACTATGGGTTTGTTAAGATTAAAGCCATTAAAATCATGATCAAAAAGACCAATCTACCCTTCTTGTATTATTTAGTAAGTTGCTTGCTAGTCTAACCCAAACTTTAGTTGGTAAACCAACTCTTGACTTTCCCACATGTTCAATAACTCTAGTAATCAGCCTCATTCATCAGATACATGCATTACAACACAATATATATAGATTCAAGAGAGAGAAATGTCACTTTTTAAGCCCATTTAATCACCATACTCATCCAAGACCCTCTCTCTATCTCTAACCCACCAATTACTTTAGCATTTCAGTCCCCAAAACAAACCCCACTACTACTCACAACAAATCAGTAGCCTAGAATCAAGATTTGTTCATAGAAGGTATAAACCCTAATTGCAAATTTGATCTTGATCTGTATGTTAGATGTTATGATTTAGTACTAAAACATGTTGTTTATGGTGTAAATAGATGATCTGGGTTGCTAGATGTTAGATCCATAATATCTAGAGGCTCGGATTTGAAGTTCTTCAAAATCTAGAAATTTTTGTTTTTGTTGTCTGACAACGAATGTCAGACCCCATAGATTTCATTCTGTTTATAGTTTTTGGGTTTAAAATGTTTGTATTAGTAGTATGTTGTAAGGACTATGATCTGGAACTGGAATCAGGGTCAGATCATGCATAGATTGCAAGTTATTAGTGGTCAAAAGCTGTTGACCGGCCATGACTGGACAATTCTCGGTAACCCAGAAACTGCCCAGAAAGGCCTGATAAGGTTTTCCTTGATCGAGATCTATCAGGTGTTATGCTATTTGTTTGTGTTGTTATAACTAAGTTGTAGTCTGTTATTTACACTATGGATACATGCATTTAGATCACTTATTTAACCAACAGACTGAAAGTAATGGATGGTCAAACTAGCTTGTTTGAACACGAACACGATTTTCTGGGAAACCCAAAAAACTTAAGGCCATTACTTTTAACAAGGTTTGATCAGATGTTAGCTTGTGATTTTGTTGTAGTTTGACTAATCTGATGAATGGTAGTTGTACCGCTTCATGTATACTACAAGTTTAACCCATTAGACTACCATAAAATCATCCAGAACCTAGAATTAATTGAGCTAGAAAGTGCCTGCTTGAACTACCTAGGTTTCTGGGTTACTCAGAAAACCCAAAAACGTTCTGACAGTTACTTTGGGGGCTTTGATCTTCAAAGTGTGTTGTTGTATGGCCCAGATTGCTAGTGACTATTGTAGTGTTACATAAATACTACAAGATAAAAGTCTAAGTTGACCTAGAAACATGTTAATCAAAGAATTAAATATGGCCAAATCGGGCATGTTGCTAACTGCTTGTCAGTGTTCTTGAGCCCCAAGAACACCTATCGCGACAAAAATTGTCTCTAAAGCCTTTAGCGACGAATTTAATTATTTTAGTTTTCTAATTTTTGAAAAATGATTAAAAATATAAATAAATTCTAAAAATTATTTAAAAATAGAAATTTATTTCTGAAAGTTACAAAAATTATTTTAAAAATTATTTTAAGTTATAAAAATTAACTTTTAATAATTTTACATATTTTTTCATAAATATTAGTATTTATTTGAATATTATGGATATTTAATTTATTTATTAAATACATTAAATAAATTAATTAAAAATGATTTTATTATATTAAAAATCATTTTAAATGATAATAAAGTATTTAATAATATTTTAAGTTATAAAACATAACTTTTAATGTTTTAAGGCAATTTTCCTTAATTATTTAATATTAAAGATATTAGATTTATTTAATACTTATATTAAATAAATTAGTTTAAAAATAATTTTAATATTATAAAAATCATTTTAAATGGAAATTAATAGTTTAAAAATATTTTAAGTTATAAAGTATAACTTTTAATATTTAAAGGTAAATTTCATTAATAATTTAATATTAATGATATTAAATTTATTTAATAATTATAATAAATAAATAGTTTTAAAATGGTTTTATTGATTTAAAAATTATTTAATAAGGAAATAAATGGTTTAAAAATACTTTAAGTCATAATTAATAACTTTTAATATTTTAATAAATAGTACATTAATATTTAAATATTAATGGTAATTATTTAAAAATGATTTTAAATATTTTAAAAATCATTTAAGGGTAATAAAAAAATTTTAAAAATATTTTGAGTTATTATAAATAACTTTAATATTTTGGCAATGGTTTCATTAATAGTTTAATATTAATTATATATTAATGATAATAGAATTATTTAATATTTAAATCATTTAAAAATAATTTCAGTATTTGAAAAATCATGATAAATTATAATAATTATTTAAAAATTATTATAAGGCTATGAAAAATAATACGACAAATATTTAAAATATCCAGAATAATATTGAACTACCCGATAGAGTTTTATACTCGATAATTACTCGATAAAGTCGTTGGTACACCGAAATATTTCAAAAATTAATCTGGACTTAGATAGTTTGACTAGATAAGTGTTTGTTTGTGATCCTATGACTGTTAAACATGTGTGACAATATTATTAGGTTACGTGTTGATTACAAATAAGTAGTACTATGTGTTATGATATGTATTTCTAATCGATAGAATGATTTTATTAAGGATAGGTCTCGGAATAAAAGATAAAACTAAGTTGCGTAACTGTAAGCAGCAGACCATGCAAGTATCTAACCTTTGCATGTACTTTATGCAATGGACATGTGTAAGCCAGTTTCAGAACTATATTATTATTGTTATTGTTCATATATCTATACTTTTGTCTATATGCCAATTTTTGAATTTTATCCGATCATTGGTTATAAATTCAGTATTACTGTACAATCCAGATATATATTTTGTTCGTTAATTTCTAAAATTTGTTAAACAAGTGACCTCACTTGGATAATCATTGTATTTAATCACATGTTGATACATACTTATTATTTTCCAGTATGTATATGTTAATTAAAAGTTGTCTAAGCTATTTGACTCGGCTAGACATAGATTTAAAGATAGCGTTGAGATATGCCTTAGCTAATTATTCTGGCTAGGCGAATATTTGTTAGAACTTGTTAGGTTTGAGAAAAAAACTCAATTATTATTGACAGATCGATGCCGATTTTTTTGGCTAGATCGAAAAAGCGATTAGATATTGAAATTGTTGTATTTCGTTATTATAATTCAAATTCTAATTGTAAGACTGAGAAGAATAACCTTTAATACAAAGTGAACCTATTGGTCGTATATTCGGCTATTGCGCGCGTTTAAGTATATATTATGCATAATATATGGTATAATGAAGCTGATCACTTATTATACTTGCAGAGGGGTATGACTTAATCTTTATAGTTATCTGATACACCTGGATATATCAAATTAAATCTTTGATAGTTACTCGAGAATTAAGTTCAAGATCCTTAGGGATCACTCAGCATAAACTCTAGAAAATATTCCACCTTATTATTGTGTAGAATTAATTCTTGTTATTCAGTTGAATATCGAAAATCGAAAACAAAGTTCATAGTATGTTGACTGTTATCCATTTATGGTCAGTACATAGTTTTAAAATTGAGATAGATTTAATATGTTGTTATTATTGGTTCAACTTACTTCACAAATGTTGATTCGTTGTAGAAGTATCATTCACAGAAAACATTTACTTCTTTCAGCTAATGTTTATTGTCTACTATTACTTGTTGGGCAATCAAATGCTCATTCTTGCTTTAAATGTAAATGTTTTCAACTAAGCATGATTAACCTGAAGTTTCAGGCAGGAACAAAGGAAAAGGAAAGCAAATAGAATAAGCTTATGGTATCTTTTGTAATAGTTAGACTATTTTAAGACAATGATACTTTTTATCTATCATGTAATGAATGTTTAAAGGTCGCGTACCTGGAATTTAGACTCTGATATATGTAAATTAAGTTTAATATTTATATTATTATTTTTATTATTAGTATTACTCCGCTCATAGAAATGGTATCGTGAAGCACCGAGTTCGGGTTTCAAGTACATGAATTTGGGGGCGTCACAAGTTGGTATCAGAGCTTTAGGGTTAGAAACCTTAGGTGGGTTAGACCTTAGGCTATAACCTTTAGGACAGAGGAAAACGTTAAAAATATAAATAACTCAAATAGAGTTTAAAAGGAGATGAATTGAATAAATTCATCGTCAAACAAAATTAAAGATAACTTATATAAAACTATTAGTTGTTGTGTGTATATATTTTTGCTAATTAGGATAATTTATGTGTAAATGTTAAATGGAAAAAGGTTTAGGATACTCTTAGATCGTAAAGAATAAGTCAACCTCCATAACCGAGCCAATATCAAACCCAATAACTAAAATAGAGGCTCACTTGGAAAGTAACCCCTACGAGTTGGTTATTGTGGAAATTATAGTACTTGATCCAAAAATGGTGTATAAAATATAGGTAGAGTATAGTTAGAGAATATAAGATTAAGCTCGAGTTCTTAAAACTCATAATGTGTGGTAAGTTTGACGAACTTGGTATAGTTATGTGTGAAAGGGATTAGTAAGGATAATGGAAATATATAGATTACTAAGCAATTGATCCTTAGTGAAGGCGTAAAAAATAAGTAGTATTAGTATTACTTGAATATGTATGCTCTATGATGTGTAATGTAATATTTTCAACTTTCATATAAGTTGTGGCATCGATTCCTGACTTTATGTCACAAAGGGATAACGGATGTTTAAAGTGTGTGCTATACGATATAGTGTAAAGTACTATGAATTAATGAGATGAACATGCTTTTATTTAATCAGATAATCCCGCCAAGATGAAAGCGAAACCAAAAGGCAGAAGAACCTGTCAACAAAGCTAGATGACAACCAGACCCGATACAGAATTTGACGAATATGGACGCTCAAGCTATGTATAATGGAATACTAGCCATGGGAAATTAGCCAGATAATCAATTGGTAGACTTCAAAGGCTTCAAGGCAATTGGAACTCAAGGATTTAGAGGATTAACTGACCTTGTAGAAGTGTTTGTGATAGCTAGGCCAACGGAGGGGTAAAAGACAGCTTTTGCCACCTATAAAATGAAAGAGGATGTGTATTTTTGGTGGGAGGAAAATCAGGTTAAAGTTGGAGAAGGGAGTAGTGGTAGTAGAACTGGAAAGAGGAAAGAAGATATGGTTGGGAATGCCGAAAATAGGCCAAGAGGTAGAAAGAAACAAGTTCTGCAGTGTAGAAATTGTGGAAAGAATAACTAAGGAGAGTGTTTAAAGAGAAAGTCTGTGTGCTATAAGTGTGGGCAGAAGAGACATATCTCTCCTAACTGTCCCAATTCAAGAATGTATAGTGGGTGTTTTATTTGTGAATTAATAGAACATAAGGTAAAAGACTGTCCAAAAGGGAAAAGGGAGACATGGAGTGCAAATACAGGGAAAAGCAGTGGGACAGTAGTGATGACGGGACAAATTTCAACCAATAAACCAACAAAATCAACCGTCGAAATCTTCAACAAGATAAAGCAGGATATGGTAGCAGCCGGGGATGGAATACCAGGTATTATTCAAATAAATTTTAATTTCTTATATATGATTTTCTTATATATAGTAAATTATTTTATAAATAAAATTTGAAGGAAGAATTTGAGTTCTATTAGAAATCAAACTTCCGTATAATCAGGTAGACAAACTTTAGGCTGAATAGTTAAAGATCAGTTCGATCAAATTTGACCGAGATCTACTTACGAAGATTGTGTATGCTATGTACCCTAGTATGTATATGTTTTGAAATGGTGATTCCGGGGACGGAATCCTTATAAAGGAGGATGAATGTAATAACCCGATATTTTCTATATAATTAAATAAAAAATTTTGCGTATAATTTTTTTTATTATTAAAATAAATGTGGAATATGTGCAAGGTAATATGTATATATAAATATGTGATAAATAAAATTTATTTATTACATGAGTATTTACAAATAATTTTTTTAAGAATTATTAATCATTATAAAGTGTATTTTTATAATAATTAATTTTATAGTAGAAATGTTTTTTTATTAATTATTTTCCATGAAAATATGATTATATATTATTTCAATAATATATGAAATGATTATTAGAATTATTATATTAACCATTTTATTATATGAATTTGTTTCAAATTAATTAAGTTAATTATTATAACTTAACTAATAATGGTATGTATATGTAAGATAATTCAGATATGGAATCCAAACCCTAATTCTGAATTTTGTACAAGGAATGGGAATAATAATATAATATTATTATTTTTCAGTGCTATAAATATGTACTACATGTACGTATTGATAAAGGTTGGTCAATTATATGTATAATGTCAAAACCCTAGCATTGTGTTGATAAACCCTAATATGAAAGTCAAATACGACTTTAAAATTTGTTAAGTCACTATGTTATGTGATAAATGATATATATTATAAATTTTATTGCTAATTAGTGATTAGAAACCCTAATGATTAGAATTCCTATTTGATAAAATAAAACCCTAATTGCTAATTATAAGCTCTAATGCTAATTAGTGAATTATTAAAACTAATTCCCAAGTTCAAGGTAATTAGAAACCTAAAATAATTTAGAAACCATAATTTATAATTTAGGAAACTACATTGTGTATTTTTAAACCTAATTATAAATCCTACAAAATCAAAATTTGTGAGGCTTTAGGGTTAAACCCTAAGGGTCAAACCCTAAGAGGTTGTTAAGATTACAATAGAGCCATTAAAATCATGATTAAAAAGACCAATCTACCCTTCTTGTATTATTTAGTAAGTTACTTGCTAGTCTAACCAAAACTTTAGTTGGTAAACCAACTCTTAACTTTCCCACATATTCAATAACTCCAGCAATCAGCCTCATTCATCAGATACATGCATTACAACACAATATATATAGATTCAAGAGAGAGAAATGTCACTTTTTAAGCCCATTTGATCACCATACTCATCCAAGTCCCTCTCTCTCTCTCCAACCCATGAATTTCTTTAGCATTTCAGTCCCCAAAACAAGCCCCACTACTACTCACAACAAATCAGTAGCCTAGAATCAAGATTTGTTCATAGAAGGTATAAACCCTAATTACAAATCTGATCTTGATTTGTATGTTAGATGTTATGATTTAGTGTTAAAACATGTTGTTTATGGTGTTAATAGATGATCTGGGTTGTTAGATGTTAGATCCATAACATCTAGAGGCTCGGATTAGAAGTTCTTCACAATCTGGAAATTTTTGTTTTTGTTGTCTGACAACGAATGTCAGACCCCATAGATTTCATTCTGTTTCAAGTTTTTGGGGTTTAAATATTGTATTAGTAGTATGTTGTAAGGACTATGATCTGGAACTGGAATCGGGGTTGGATCATGCATTGATTGCAAGTTATTAATGGTCAAATGCTGTTGACCAGCCATGACTGGACAATTCTGGGTAACCTAGAAACTGCCTAGAAAGGCCTGACAAAATTTTCCTTGATCGAGATCTGTTAGGTGTTATGCTATTTGTTTGTGTTGATATAACTAAGTTGTAGTCTGTTATTTACACTATGTATACATGCATTTAGATCACTTATTTAACCAACAGTCTGAAAGTAATGGATGGTCAAACTAGCTTGATAGAACACGAACACGGTTTTCTGGGAAACCCAGAAAACATAAGACCATTACTTCTGACAAGGTTTGATCGGATGCTAGTTTGTGATTTTGTTGTAGCTTGACTAATCTGATGAATGGTAGTTGTACCTCTTCATGTATACTACAAGTTTGACCCACTAGACTACCATAAAATCAACTAGAACCTAGATTTAATTGAGCTAGAAAGTGCATGCTCGAACTGCCTGTGTTTCTGGGTTACCTAGAAAACCCAGAAACCTAGAAAACCTAGAAACGTTCTGATAGTTACTTTGGGGGCTTTGATCTTCAAAGTGTGTTGTTGTATGACCCAGATTATTAGTGACTATTGTAGTGTTACATAAACACTACAAGATCAAAGTCTAAGTTGACCCAGAAACATGTTAATCAGAGAGTAAAATGTGGTCAAATCGGGCATGTTGCTAATTGCTTGTCAGTGTTCTTGAGCCCCAAGACAACCTATCGCGACAGAAACCGTCGCTAAAGCCTTTAGCAACGGATTTAATTATTTTAGTTTTCTAATATTTGGAAAATGATTAAAAATAAAAATAAATTTTGAAAATCATTTAAAAATAGAAATTTATTTCTGAAAATTACAAAAAATATTTTAAGTTATAAAAATTAACTTTTACTCCCTCTGTCCCAAATTATCTGCTATTTTAGCAAAAAAAATTTGTCCCACAATATTTGCTTTTTCAAGATTTCAATGCATTTTTTTTTATTTTCCAAGTTTGCCCCTTTACCTAATTATTGATAGTCATTACTCTCATCCTCTCTCCACAAATATATATGCACTCATACTTTCTCTATCTACATACTATTTGTCTATTTAATACACTCATACTTTCTCTCTCTTCCTCTCTCCACACATATATATACACTCATACATTCTCTCTCTTTAGACTATTTGTCTATTTAATGCACTCATACTTTCTCTCTCTTCCTCTTTCTACATACTATTTCATGCACTATTTTTTAAACACCTTTTCATAATTCCACTAATAAGGGTATTTTAGTATTTTTATCACACATATTGGTATCTGTGTGGAACTCTAAAACAGCAGATAATTTGGGACGGAGGGAGTATTAATTTTACATATTTTTCATAAATATTAGTATTTTTTTGAATATTATGGATATTTAATTTATTTATTAAATGCATTAAATAAATTAATTAAAAATAAATTTATTATATTAAAAATCATTTTTAATGATAATAAAGTATTTAATAATATTTTAAGTTATAAAACATAACTTTTAATATTTTAAGGCAAATTTCCTTAATTATTTACTATTAAAGATATTAGATTTATTTAATACTTATATTAAATAAATTAGTTTAAAAATGATTTTAATATTATAAAAATCATTTTAAATGGAAATAAATAGTTTAAAAATATTTTAAGTTATAAAGTATAACTTTTAATATTTAAAGGTAAATTTTATTAATAATTTAATATTAATGATATAAAATTTATTTAATAATTATATTAAATAAATAGTTTTAAAATGGTTTTATTGATTTAAAAAGGAAATAAATTTTTTAAAAATATTTTAAGTCATAATTAATAACTTTTAATATTTTGATAAATAGTACATTAAAATTTAAGTATTAATGGTAATTATTTAAATGTGATTTTAAATGTTTTAAAAATCATTTAAGGGTAATAAAAATGTTTTAAAAATATTTTGAGTTATTATAATTAACTTTAATATTTTGACAATAGTTTCATTAATAGTTTAATATTAATTAAATATTAATGATAATAGAATTATTTAATATTTAAATCATTTAAAAATGATTCCAGTGTTTAAAAAATCATGATAAATTATAATAATTATTTAAAAATTATTACAAGGGTATGAAAAATAATACGACTGATATTTAAAATATCCAGAATAATATTGAACTACCCGATAGAGTTTTAAACTCGATAATTACTCGATAAAGTTGTCGGTACACCGAAATATTTCAGAAATTGATCTGGACTTAGATAGTTTGACTAGATAAGTGTTTGTTTGTGATCCTATGACTGTTACACATGTGTGACAATGTGATTAGGTTATGTGTTGACTGCAAATAAGCAGTACTATGTGTTATGATATGTATTTCTAATCGATAGAATGATTTTATTAATAATAGGTCCCGGTATAAAAGATAAAACTAAGTTGCGTAACTGTAAGCAGCAGACCAGGCAAGTATCTAACCTTTGCATGCACTTTATGCAATGGACATATGTAAGCCAGTTTTAGAACTCTGTTGTTATTGTTATTGTTATTGTTTATGTATCTATACTTTTGTCGATATGCCAGTTCTTAAATTCTATCCGATCATTGGTTATCAATTCAGTATTACTGTACAATCCAGATATATATTCTGTTCGTTAATTTCTAAAATTTGTTAAACAAGTGTCCTCACTTGGATAATCATTGTATTTAATCACATGTTGATACATACTTATTGTTTTCCAGTATGTATATGTTAATTAAAAGCTGCCTAAGCTATTTGACTCGGCTAGACATAGATTTAAAGATAGCGTTGAGATATGCCTTATCTAATTATTCTGGCTAGACAAATATTTGTTAGAACTTGTTAGGTTCGAGAAAAGAACTCAATTATTATTGACAGATCGATGCCAATTTTTTCGGGTAGATCAAATAAGCGATTAGATATTGAAATCATAGTATTTCGTTGATATAATTTAAATTCTGATTGTAAGATTGAGAAGAACAACCTTTAATACAAAGGTAACCTATTGGTCGTATATTCGGCTATTGCGTGCGTTTAAGTATTATGCATAATATAGGATATAATGAGGCTGACCACTTATTATACTTGCAGAGGGGTATGACTTAATCTTTATGGTTATCTGATACACATGGATATATCAAAGAAAATCTTTGATAGTTACTCGAGAATTAAGTTCAAGATCCTTAGGGATCACTCAGCATAAACTCTAGAAAATATTCCACATTGTTATTGTGTAGAATTAATTCTTTTTATTTAGTTGAATATCGAAAATCGAAAACAAAGTTCATAGTCTGTTAACTGCTCTCCATTTATGGTAAGTACATAGTTTCAAAATTGAGATAGATTTAATATGTTGATATTATTGGTTCAACTTACTTCACAAATGTTGATTTATTGTAGAAGTGTCATTCACAGAAAACATTTACTTCTTTCAGCTACTGTTTATTGTCTGCTATTACTTACTGGGCAATCAAATGCTCATTCTTGCTTTAAATGTAAATATTTTCAGCTAAGCATGATCAACCTGGATGTTCAGGCAGGAACAAGGGAAAAGGAAAGCAAACAAAATATGCTTATGGTATCTTTTGTAATAGTTAGACTATATTAAAACAAAGATTCTTATTATCTATCATGTAATAAATATTTAAAGGTCGCGTACCTGGGATTTAGACTCTGATATATGTAAATTAAGTTTGATATTTATATTATTGTTATTATTATTAGTATTATTCCACTCATAGAAATGGTATCGTGAAGCACCGAGTTCGGGTTTCAAGTACCTGAATTTGGGGGTGTCATAAGTTGGCATCAGAGCTTTAGGGTTAGAAACCTTAGGTGTGTTAGACCTTAGGCTATAACCTTTAGAATAGAGGGAAACGTTGAAAATATAAATAATTCAAATAAAGTTTAAAAGGAGATAAATTGAATAAATTCATCGTCAAACAAAATTAAAGATAACTTATATAAAACTATTAGTTGTTGTGTGTATATATTTTTGCTAATTAAGATAATTTATGTGTAAATGTTAAATGGAAAAAGGATTAGGATACTCTTAGATCGTAAAGAATGAGTCAACCTCCATAACTGAGCCAATATCAAAGCCAATAACTGAAATAAAGGCTCACTTGGAAAGCAACCCTAATGAGGTGGTTATTGTAGAAATTATAGTACCAGATCCAGAAACGGTGTATAACAGATAGGTAGAGTATAGTAAGATAATATAAAGTTAAGCTCGAGTTCTTAAAACTCATAATGTGTGGTACGTTTGACGAACTTGGTATAGTTATGTGTGAAAAGGATTAGTAAGGATAATGAGAATATATAGATTACTAAGCAATTGATCCTTAGTGAAGGCGTAGAAAATAAGTAGTATTAGTATTACTTGAATATGTATGCTCTATGATGTGTAATGTAATATTTTTAACTTTTGTATAAGTTATGACAGCGATTCCCGACTTTTATGTTATAAAGGGATAGCGGATGTTTAAAGTAGTGTGTGTTATGCTATATGGTGTAAAGTACTATGAATTAGTGGGATGAACATGCTTTTATTTAATCAGATAATGCCGCCAAGACGAAAACGAAACCAAAAGGCAGAAGAACCTGTCAACAAAGTTGGAGGACAACCAAACCTGATACAAAATTTGACGAATATGGACGCTCAAGCTATGTAGAATGGAATACTAGCCACGGGAAATCAGCTAGATAATCAATTGGCAGACTTCAAAGAATTCAAGGCAATCGGACCGCCAAAATTTAGAGGGTCAACTGACCCTGTAGAAGTGTTTGTGATAGCTAGGGAACTGAGGGGCAAAAGATAGCTTTTGCCACCTATACAATGAAAGGGGAGGCAAATTTTTGGTGGGAGGAAAATCAGGTTAAAGTCGGAGAAGGGAGTAGTGGTAGTAGAACTGGAAAGAGGAAAGAAGATAAGGTTAGGAATGCCGAAAATAGGCCAGGAGGTGGAAAGAAACAAGTTCTGCAGTGTAGAAATTGTGAAAAGAATAACTCAGGAGAGTGTTTAAATTGAAAGTCTGTGTGCTACAAGTGTGGGCAGAAAGGACATATCTCTCATAACTGCCCCAATTCAAGAATGTATAGTGGGTTTTTATTTGTGAATCAATGGAACATAAGGTGAAAGACTGTCCAAAAGGGAAAAGAGGGACATGGAGTGCGAATACCGGGAAAAGCAGTGGGACAGTGGTGATGACGGAACCAATTTCAACCAACAAACCAACAAAATCAACAGCCGAAGTCTTTAACAAGATAAAGCAGGATACGGTAGTAGCCAGGGATGGAATACCAGGTATTATTCAAATAAATTTTATTTTCTTATGTATAGTAAATTATTTTATAAATAAATTTTGAAGGAAGAATTTGAGTTCTATTAGAAATCAAACTTCCGTATAATTAGATAGACAAGCTTTAGGCTGAATAGATAAAGATCAGTTTGATCAAATTTGATCGAGATCTACTTACAATGACTGTGTATGTTATGTACCCTAGTATGTATAGGTTTTGAAACGGTGATTCTAGGGACGGAATCCTTATCACTACAAGAAAACTGGCTATTTTCGACAGACGTATCCTCGACGGATTAAATTCGATCAAAATATTATTACTTCTGAGGGAATAATGCGTCGCATATACGTCCCTCGAAAATAAGATAATTAGGGCGGAATTTCGTCGATCTTACACATCTCCTGTTGTGGCCAAGTTTTGCGCCACCGCGAAAAGTAATTTCGACGAACAAACGTTAATTCCTAGGGGCGCTTCGTCGAATTTAAGTGATTTTCGAGGGATGTATTACCGACGGACAGTCCGTCGAAGATAACAAATAAAACTTTTTAGCTTCTGCCTTTTCATTTCAGACGCTCGTTTATCTCTCATTCTCTCTCAGTCTCTCACTCTCCTTCCCTGCCCCCGCCCTCTCTCATTCTCTCACTCTCCTTTCCTCTCTCATCCTCCCCACCTCCACCCATCCGGTCACCGGTCCCCCCAGTACTCTCCTTTCCTCTCTCATCCTCCCCGCCCTCACCCATCCGGTCATCGGTCCCTTTCCTTTTCCCCTGCCACCGTTCCCCCTCACTGCATCCCTCGCCTCTTTCTCTCTCTCTCTCTTCACCTCTCTCTGCACTCAGCCCCACTGTTGGCCACCCTTCCACACAGCGCCACTGCTGGCGACCCTCCCATACGCAGCCGGCGTCGATGACTCGTGTTTTGGCCAGGTTGGACTCTGCTCTCTCCTTTTCCTCCTTTAATCGGTTTTCAAACTAAGGCTTAAGGTTAGTAATGGTTTATTTCTATAATTAGATATAATTTCCTGCCCTATATTGTGCATATTGCACATAAATTGGTACTATATATATATATATATATATATATATATATATATATATATATTGATGATAACTGCTACTTTATATATTTCGGATGAATTGAAATTGGGACTTAAGTGTTAATTGTCAATATAAGGATTATTATTTGTGTTCAACCGAAATGGGTTATTGCTTGTGGCTACCTGTTGTGTTAATTGCCTAATTGTTGTGAAAATTGGGTTGTCGAAAATTGTGTCCTGCCTACCTGTTGTGCAAACTGCATGTTGTGCAAATTGGGATTGCAGCTTATGTTGCAGCTTCTGTTTAGTGTATAGCATCTGGTAAATGTTTCAATTTGTTTTTCTTTATGCAATTGCAGCTTATTACAGTGTATGTTCATGGTGAGTGTATTTGATATTTCTGATGGAATTTCTGACTGAATTTCTGTCAAAATTCTTCAATTGTAATTTTTGTGGGCCCGTGTAACTATTTAAATATGTTACTTAATTAATTTTCCAATACTAAAATAACCTAGTTTTTAGTAATATTTACTTAGTTTTGTACTACTAAATAAAATAAAATAATATTATAAATAATATAAATTTAAATATCATAATATAAGATAATATAATATAAAATAATAAAATTAAATAACATAAGATAAGATAATTTAAGATAAAATGAAATGAAATAAAATAAAATAATTAAATTAAAATAAAATAATTATTCCTAAATGAAATAACTTAAATTATATCTAATAAATAAATAAAATACATTAAATTAAATAGTATAATATCACTATAAGAAAAATGCCTAAAAACGACCAACACTATCAGCGACCGTCTTTACGGTCGCTGATATTACTAGTAGCGACCGATATCGGAGACCACAAATTAATCTAGTCGCTAATTAATTTCAGTGAACGCATGTGGTCGCTGAGAGGTCGCTAACACACATTTTCCTTGTAAAATTTGGCACAAAATGTTGGCGCCAAGGGTATGTGCGACCAATTAATATCAGCGACCACTTGCGGTCGCTAATAAATCCATGTCATTAAAAATTAGCGACCGCATGCGGTCGTTGATAACGGTCGCTGATCAAACTTAATTTACCCAGTTTCAGTCATTCGCAAAAACAGAAACGAAAGAAAAAAAAAGAGGGAGATCGAATAGAGAGAAGAGGGAGAAGGGCGAGAGAAGAAAAAGGAGAAGAAGGAGAAGACGCACGCATGCACACCACCCACCGCCGCCGCCATTGCCATCGCTGCTGCCGCCACCCATAGGTAACCTAAATATGAAAGCACTATCTTATATTGCTACTGAATTTCTTGTACAATAGTGTGGGGCAAAGCTAGTTCATACAATAAATTATCTTATATTGCTACTGAATTTTTGTTTTAAGAGTTAATTTAGAGCTATGAATTTGGGTATAAATTCTAGTAGTTCGTTGTGGTATGAATTTGGGATTATTGCATTTGGGATTACTGAAATTTATTGCTTCTTATTGAAATTGGGAATATACTGAAATTGTTGCAAAGAGTTTTATGAGATTACTGAAATTTTTAGGTCAAATTATTTTTAGGGTTAATATGTGTTTAATATACTGAATATGTGTTTTAATATGTGTTGAAATTGGGAATATACTGAATCTGTGTTTTAATATGTGTTATTCAACCTTGTGTGTTATTCAAAATTGGGTTGTTTCTTGAGACTCGCCTTGATTTTAGCAAAGATTTCTTATGCGTCTGTGTATCACCTAATAAGGAGCTATATTTATGGGTTACTTAATTGTAGTCGATTAGAAATTCAGTATGTTTGGGAGAGCTCAATGGATAACCTCTTTTATCCAAGACAAGATGTGAGGATTAGCATATTTCCCTCCCTCTCCAAATACAGTAATAGGTCTTGAAACAGTCCTTGAGATGACGCATAACTAATTCTGTTGATTCTCACATTCTGCGAGGTTTGTGATTAATAGTAATATTACCAATGTTAGTGTGAAGTTTAATACTAAAATACTATCATCCCGACAGAGGCTCAAATGTGAGGTATTATATTACCCATTATTGGTGGAGTTTATAGCATAAACAAGATTCCAACCTACAAACCACCATAACATAGGACTATGTGTTAAACATATATTATTTTTTTAGCTTAGCTTGGAATCAGCATGCAGGAACCAACAATCTCAAAGTCCAGCAGCTGGTCTGGTATAATAAATGCTTGAATTTGACACTAACCTCAAGAACATTCTATATATATATATAAAAGGAAGAAAGAAAGAGGATGAAGACTATGGGTAAATAAGCCCAAGTGATGGTATAATGAAGATGACTAGTGGATTGTTTAGAGATAAAATGTACAATTATAAACTCTCGGGCTGTGCCAATGCAAATGGGGCCAATATAAAGTTGCTAGTTTTATAACTCCACTCCGTAGACTTCCAAAAAGAAATAAATTGTTGATGAAGACAGCTAAACTACCCTTGTTCATTTGACTTCCTAGCTAGGACTAGTCTCATTAACCCACATATTATACGACACTGTACTATCACTCCAAGCTTGGTTGTTAGCATGGTAAGCTATTAGGGGGTTGTTAAGCCAAAATAGGCAGTGCTAGGGAACTGTTAGTGCAACAAAGAAGGTAACTAGACACACTTGGTCAATAAAGAGACTGTTAATCATTCGTTCGTTAATCATTCGTTAACATCAAGTATGCTTAAATATAAATCAGATGCTTACAAGTATACTTAAGTCATATGATTACAAGTATGCTCAACTCATATGCTTACAAGTATGCTTAAATGTTAATCATATGCATGCTTACAAGTATGCTCAAGTCATATGTTAACATTTATAATGTTGTTTGTAGTAGGTACCGTGGAATCATGGACCTCTATTCAGACCGTAGTTGGATGACACGACGAAAGTCAAGTGCCCAGATAGGTGCTACAGCTGAATTTAGAGCTGGTTGCCAAGTGTTTTTGGAGTATGCATATAGTCACCCAGAATGTATGAATGGTAAGTCGCAGATACGATTTCCATGTTTGAAGTGTAAGAATGTAAATTATTTGGACAGAGACATGGTAAATTATCATTTACTTGTTTCTGGGTTCATGAGAAATTACGAAGAATGCTGGTGGGCACATGGGCAGAGAAGAGATGGTGGCATCACACAAGTACACAATTTGGGCAGTAGTACTCATCGTATGAATGAAATGGTTCATAATATTGCAGGACCAGATTTTGATTGGGAGCTAGGTAGAGAGCAACCTATGAATTCTGATGCCAAAGACTTCTTTAAGTTGTTAGACGAGGGTAGCGAGTCATTGTGGCATGGTTGCACCAAACACACTACATTGTCTATAGTGGCGACATTACTTAACATCAAGGCTGATCACAACATGAGCCATGAGTGTTTTGAGTCGCTCTTGAAGGCCATTAAGAGTATGTTGCCTGACGGTGAGAAATTACCTGCTAACTATTACTTTTGTAAGAAAATGGTGAAGAAGTTGGGTCTTTGATACCAAAAGATCGATGCATGTCCCAACGATTGCATGTTGTTTTATAAGGAAAATGAACAGATGACAAAATGCACGTTTTGCAGTCATGATTGGTTTAGGCCTAATAAAGAGAGTGTCACTACAAAAAAATCAAGTATACCATTTAAGATTCTAAGGTATTTTCCAATAACACACCGGCTAAAAAGATTGTACATGTCTTCAAGAACAGCTGAACATATGAGTTGGCATGCGAAATCTCCAGCTAAAGATGGAGAACTAAATCATCCCGCAGATGGGCAGGCTTGGAAAGATTTCAACTTAGCACATCCTGGATTTGCATTGGAACCTAGAAATGTGAGGCTTGGATTGTTCACCGATGGTTTCAATCCATTTGGCTACTCAGCTGTTCCGTACTCATGTTGGCCTGTGATTGTTACTCCGTATAACTTACCTCCTTGGATGTGTATGAAATAACCATACTTGTTTCTTTCACTCGTGGTTCCTGGTCCTAAGAGTCCTGGAAAGAATTAGATGTTTACTTGAGACCTCTTATAGACGAGTTGAAGGTATTGTGGGAGGATGGAGTACAGACTTGGGATGTTGCAACGAAAACAAATTTCAACCTTAGGGCAGCGGTTATGTGGACTATAAGTGACTTCCTAGCTTATGGTATGTTAGCTGGATGGAGTACACACGGGAAGTTGGCTTGTCCGTATTGTATGGAGCATACAAAGTCGTTTAATCAATCAAAAGGTCGAAAGCCTTGTTGGTTTGACTGTCATCGTCGGTTCTTACCGGTAGATCACCCATTTCGAAGAAATAGAGAACACTTCAGGAAAGGGAAAGTAGACAATGATATACCTGCACCGCGATTGTCGGGAACGGAGATGCGATATCGTGTGATGAGATTGCCGATTATCCCATTTGGCAAGGTTGATGCCACAAATATAATAAATGGGTTTGGCGAATCTCATAACTGGGTTCGGAGAAGCATCTTTTGGGAACTGCCTTATTGGTCTACAAATTTGATTCGTCATAATCTAGATGTGATGCATATTGGGAAGAATACGTTTGACAATGTGTTTAACACTATAATGAATGTTACAGGGAAGACAAAAGATAACGATAAGGCACGTTTGGGCATGAAAGATATTTGTAAGCGTCCCGGATTAGAACTTTATGAATCTCCTAATGGTAAGATTGTCAAATCGCATGTAAGGTACACATTGTCCAAAAAGCAAGTTGAAGATGTGTGCACATGGGTTAAGTCTCTGAAACTACCAGATGGATATGCGTCAAACATTGCAAGGTGTGTTACGGGTGGGAAATTGCAAGGGATAAAGAGTCATGAATGTCATGTGTTCATGGAGAGGCTCATGCCTATAACATTTCGGGATCTGCTTGATAAACCAATATGGGATGCTTTGACGGATCTTAGTCGTTTCTTCAAAGACTTATGTTCAAAATCATTAAATGAGAAGGACATGTCTGTACTTGAGAAGAACATCATAGAGATCACGTGTAAACTGGAAAAAATATTTCCACCTAGTTTTTTTGACTCCATGGAGCATTTGCAAATCCATCTTCCCAATGAAGCTCGTGTTGGGGGTCTAGTTCAATATAGATGGATGTACCCTTTCGAAAGGGTGATGGGAAACCTTAAGAGAAAGGTGAAGAATAGAGCTTATGTCGAGGGGTCGATATGCGAGGCATACAGTTTCAATGAGATATCTACGTTTGTCTCAGACTATTTTTCGGACGAAGTCTTGACAAAGGCCAATCGAGTATCGAGACATGATGATGGGGGAAATGTTGAACTAAATGGTCGACTCTCTGTATTTGGTCTATCGGGCTGCGCTTATGGAAAAGAGAAGCGCATATTCCTCTCTGACTAAGAATTACATGCTACACATACTTACATTCTTCTCAATTACGAGGAGATTGACGAATTTGTGAGGTACACATGTAAACTTGATAATTTATCTTTTAAGTTGAAAATTTATTCCAATATGTTAATGTTTATAACATGGTATAGATTGTACGATGACGAGTTAAAAGTGAAGCATCCTGGCATAACTGATAAAGATATTCAAATCAATCGGGATAAAAACTTTGCACTTTGGCTAAAGGACAAAGTAAGTTCAATTTTTAAGCACATAATATATATATATATATATATATATATATATATATATATATATATATATATATATACTCCATGTTAACTATGTCTTCATTTAATAAGATGGAGTTTTTGTAGGCTTTGACTGAGGGATCAACGATTTCGGCTAATGTACAAGTCCTAGCTATGGGACCAGACATGGACCAAGTCACCCGCAATGGTTACAAAATAAATGGTTGTGGATTTCACACAAAGGCATATGGGCGCGGTAAAAGAACAACGAACTCTGGAGTGTGTGTCCAAGGAGATTGTTATAATGAGCTTGGTCGTGCCTTTTATGGGGAGTTGGAGGAAATCGTAGAGTTGTCGTACAAGGGCACGTACGGGAGTCATATTCATTTGTTCAAGTGCCATTGGTTTGATTCAGAAAAAGGGATACGTGTTGACAGACATGGAATCGTCGATATTGACCTCCATAGGTCTGCGTACTCCAACGAACCGTTTGTTTTACCAACTCAAAAAGTACAAGTATACTACACTCCTAGTCCGGTTAGAAAAAGGGATAGACTGCCTACAGATTGGCAAGTTGTAATTCATACTCCCGCGCGTACTCATGTCCAAGTAATAGACGGGGATTTCTACCAAGAGGAAATGCTTCAGAGACCTCCTATAATAAATATAGAGGACAACAATGATGTAATCCAGTTAGAGGGTGGAGATGAACCTGATGAATTGGATCCCGAGACAGTTATTGTGCCAGATGACAGTGATACTGAGGAAGAGTTATTGACTGACACTGACACAGAATTTGAAGAAGATGGTTATGAATCTCCGATACTTGTACAAAATGATTCTGACTCATCAGACAACGATTTTCATTAAAATGTATGTTTAGTTTTAATTGTACAAAATGTATGTTTATGTTCATGTTTATGTTTAGTTCATAATTATGTACCTTTCATTTATGTTCTCTATATAGGAATGTTCTCTATATCCTTAACTATATCATTTGTAGTTGTTGTAGTTAACTATTTTGCAGTCATGTTTATGTACCTTTCACTTATGGTAATCGTAGTTAACTATTTCATACAATTAATTGTCATTCATAATTTCATACTAACATCCTAATTTTTTTATTTATAGATGTCTTCTGAACCTGCAGCACGAAAGCGCGGGTTGGGTCGGGGCCCTAATCATGTGCCGAAGGCCCCGGCTAATCCGGATGATCACATTCTTATACAGATCCGTCCTCCTCCAGAAAGCACGTAAGTTAAACATCGTGTATATATAAGGGTTTAATATTTACATTGTTATAAATATATTTTAATGTAAATTATTATATATTGTAGTGATTTTCAAGATAGTAAAATTGTGAAGTGTATTTCACAATTATGCTTACAGAACTGGAATACGCCAGTGATTACATGGGCGAGCACACCTCTCGCCCATAAGGATGCAGTTTGGGCTAAATTTCAGGTATATTTATTTAATCACTCTGATAGATAATACATAGTTAATCAACTAATAGTTTAGTAATGTTGGATTATGGTAATATAACAGATTTAATATTATTATTGGTGTTTTATTTGCAGAAGCGGTATAGATGGGACGATGAACATGCACCACTTATTCAGGCACTGTTCTGGCAGAAGTGCGCCGTCTGGACTAAAGATAATCTAAACAAAAAACGACAGAAAGCCCTGCACAATGCTAAGATTGACCATCCAGGACAGGGTGAGCAGTATATGCATGAGTATAGCCCCTGGTGGTGCGCACATCCTATATGGGTGCAGATGTGTGAGCAGTGGAGAGCTGAGAGCTGGGTCAAGAGACGTAAGACTACCGCCTCGAACAGATCCTCAGGTGTATCTGAAGGCGAAAAGGCAAAAGGCACGTACAAGGGCGGCAGTATATCTCAGCTGCAACATATTGCTACTAGGGTACGTATGTATAACAAGCTTATTGGCTTAGTTATTTGTCTTTATGTTTACAGTCATGTTTTGTAGCTAAAATATCATATGTTTACATATTAATATGAGAACATGAACTGTAGGAATCTGAATCTCAAGGTCAACCTATCAATTGGTTGGATGTGTATGTGGCCACCCGTGATGGTCTGCCTGATGCTGTTCAGATAGCGGTAATAAGTTAACTTTAAACATATTAAAGTCATATTTTTTAGCATTTTTTATTTATTTTTAACTATTTATTTGTTGACCTTCTGACAGGACACTTATAAGGGCTTAATGAACGAGCGCTATCCTGAAGGCACCCCGCGTCCGGCGATTAATCAAGAATTGTGGGAGAGCGCGTCCGTCGTGAAGAAAAATTATGTTAAAGGCCAAGGACAAAGACGACGCCCGACCATCAGTGGCACAGGCAGCTCTGCTACCCAGTCTACACAGTCATCAGGTCATCCAGCCTATCATACTCCTGCTGACTGTGTGAGAGCGATCTGTCAAAATCGTGATCTTCTTCTTATACTGGGCTGGCATCTACATTCTCTAAATCCTGATGAGTTGGCGAAGGCAGTGGCGGAAGCAGCAGCATCACAGCATCAGGGTGGCGACCAGGATCAGGGTGGCAACCAGGTACTTATATGTTTCATTACGTACATTGTCTATTGTTTAGCTTTCCCCAAGTCATAGCAGTATCAACACTTGTAACATATATGTTTTATTCTTTTGTTAATTACAAGGTACTAATTTGGATGATCCATGAAGAGCTAGACCAATCATGTTAGATTTGTAAAGCCTTGTTAGACTTGTTTTTTAGATTTTTAAAGCCTTGTAATCTTTTAAACTACTTATCTTTGGACTATATTTGTTTACGATTCTATTATATGGATGTTTACTATTGTATTGTGTTGTGTTGGTTTAGATTCATTCTTTGGACTGTATGGATGGATGTTTATCATATAGTAGTTATCATGGATGGATGGATGCTTATATATACTGCTGTGTGTTGGGACAAAAAGCAGGTACAAAGCAAGTTATTTTTGGAAAATCAATAAAACAGGAAAAATATTAAAAAAAAACAAAGACAGCGACCGCACGCGGTCGCTGATACAGTATTAGCGACCGAGTAAGGTCCTTAGAAGTTAGCGACCGCCTGCGGTCGCTATTACCGGTCGCTGAAACATGTGCCACATCACGTCTGACAGATGACTCAGCATGAGTCAGAATAGCGACAGCTGAGGTCGCTGATTGCGGTCACTAACAAATGTGGTCGCTATTGTTGGTCGCTGATGTCATTCCAGCGACTAGATTTTCTGCTACTAATAGTAGCGACTGCAGGCGGTCGCTAATACCCATCTGCGACTATATGCGGTCGCAGATGTGCGGTCGCAGATGTGCGGTCGCTGATAAGCCTTTTTGTTGTAGTGTATGAGTAATAATAAGATAAAATAAAATAAAATACAAAATAATAATAATATATTATAATAATTTAAATTTAATAAAATATAATGAAAAAAAATTTAATTTAAAAAATAAATTAAATTTAATAAAAAATATTTTAAAATATATAATATAATACAAATTAAATACAATCCAATAAAACATAAAATAAAATAAAAATAATAGAATAAAATAAATATAATTTAATTTAATTAAAATAATTTAAATAAACTAAGTACCACTTACTTAGTTTATCATTACTTGGCAAAATAAATTAAGTAGCTAGGAGTGAATGTCGAACAGTAGTCTCTATAGATTCCAAATAACAATTCTCATAAACTAAGTATCATTTACTTGGTTTATCATTGGCAAAATAAACTAAGTAGCATTTGCTTAGTTTGCCACAATTTTCAATTAATAAATACAATAATACTCTCCATACATATATGTACTCTTTCTTGTATGCAAGTTTCGACATAGCAGTTGCAGGTAATAATACTCTAACCGGTTCCTCAGTAACAATTAAAAAAAAGGGGTCGTAGTTCCTGTTTGTGTCCTATACTCGAATTGTAAAGTTAATTGAATTATTACAGACATTCCTCATTATTCCATCATAACAGATGGCAACATCCGGAAGGAGTGCCATTAAGTTGTTAAACAAAGTTCTAGGTTAAGCAATCCTCTAGATGAGCGAATAATCACTTCTTTGCTAGAAATGAATTGGACTCGTATGGGGAGATGATTCATTCTTAGCTGAGAAATGATCGTTCGTTCATTTAGAGGGTTTCTTAACCTGAAACTTTGTTCAATAGCTTAATGGAACTCCTTTGGGATGTTGTCATCTGTTATGATGGAACAGTGAGGAATGTCTACAGTAATTCAATTAACTTTATTATTTGAGTATAGGACACAAACAGGAACTACGACCCTTTTTTTTGCCGGATTGCCGACTCAAGTAGTCTCTATAGATTCCAAATAACAATTCTCATATACTAAGTACCACTTACTTAGTTTATCATCATTGGCAAAATAAAGTAAGTAGCATTTGCTTAGTTTACCACAATTTTTAATAAACTTAGAAACTCGTTTGACATTCACTCAGTAGGAGGGAATGTCGAACAGTTCCTAGTTTGGGACTGTTATTGGATGTTACGTCTCTCACTTAGGCCGGTGCCAATACGAAATAGTACGTTTTTGTTATTTTGAGAATTTTTTGACTGTTATCTCTATATGTTCTCCGAGTGCATTGAGAGTAGATTAAGTTATCTTAGTCTATTTCGTGTGCTTGGAGACCATGGGGAGGTGTTGCCAAAATTTTCTTGAAACTTATGAAACGTACTCATTGTGTTTTCACTAGTGACGAGACGCATCCAATAACGAGATAGAAGCCTTATCCATGTCCTGTAGAGTGGAGATACGGGGTAAATCTAATTCATGCATAAATTTCCAAATTAACTGAATCCGTCTTGTGTGTAGTTAAAAATGTCAGCTGATCGGAGTTGGATGTTCCGTAGGATACCTAGAGATGGGAGGGGATTAGTCACAGCTTATCGTGTTGGGGTGTCAGATTTCTTGAACAAAGCACTAGAACATACGGATGATCCGAACGGGAAGATGCGATGCCCGTGTGTCAAGTGTAAAAACCTGATTTGGAAGAAAGTCGACAAGATTAAATTCGACTTATTTTCCCGTGGATTTATGGATGGGTACTTCGTATGGACTCATCACGGGGAATCTATAATACCCGAGAATTTCCACGTATTAGTAATTGAATATATTAATATAAATGAATATTTATTTGAATATGAACAATTTTGTGTTAGGAAATGAGGTAACTCAATTATATTAAATAATTGAATACTTGAGAATATGTGGAGTTTGTGATGAACTCGTTGAGAGCCTTGTGTGGCACCGTGATGGAAAATATTAATAGTAATATTAATCGACGAAGGAATTATCAAGTGAACAATTAATTGTTAATTATTATTGTAGAATATTAATTAACTTTTATCGATAATTAATTAATGTTATGTGATTGTTATTATGAGTAAAGTAAATTGCATAATTAGAACGGTATTATTAATTAATGTGTGTGATATTATATAGTTCTTGCATTAAAAAGAAAAATGTGGTGTGACACATTAATATATATAAACTATATAATAAAGTGTAGGGATTATAAGCTACAAAAAAAAACAATTGTTTATGTGACATTGAGTATGTGTGGAAACATTAAAAGATGTACTCGGTCAAAGAATTTTAAGCTATTCCAATAAGTGGGTATAACTGGAATAATAAAGTTTTACGGAGATATTAATTACTAGTGGATAATATAATGGAGCCCATACATGTTACAAATAATAATTAGACTAGAATAATGTACATGAATTATAAGATGTGAGTACATAAATAATCCCTAACTTCCAGTATGTAGTAGCCTTAACACATTAAAATTATATTTTTGGAAAACCCAAGAGAACAAATTAAGCATTATAAACACAGATGCTGAGATTTAATACCGTGTCCCATTTTAAGTGATTCAAATAATGATGCACAGTAGCCTAAATCTAATTGCGTATAACCAAGTCGATGGTTGAAGGCTACTCTAGCTGTGATCATGAAGAAGGGAGTGGAAGAGATGAAGTTGGTGATCCCTTTTCACCAACCTCTCTCAATCCAAGGGTTCCTTCCCTTTCCCGTTGGATTGTATATGGTAGATAAACTCATAAACCGTGTAAATCATTCTCTATAAATGGCAACCAAACTCTTCTCATTCTCTATTAATTGAAATTATCTGATAAGTTGCATATAGAAGTGTGAGCTGCTGAGGATTGAGGAAGTATACTTAGTGCATTAAGGAGTAGCCATATAAGCTTCAAGAGGTAGCAATTCTGTTTCATGTTCTTAGTATTGAGTTTTGTCAAATTCTTATAATTTACTTGAATTCTCTGTTAATTGATGTATGACAGCATGCCATTGTGTTGTCTAAGTTTGCATGCATATCTAGGAGCTTTTTAGGTAGTCTGGTTACAAGTTTAGCAGTGAATGTGATAAGGCTCTACAAAAGCAGAGCCATAATTTTTGATTCTACTCGAAGTGGCGCGGCCGCGCCACTTCCATAGGCTAATACCGCGCAGCCGCGCGTGGTGTTATTCTCAGATACTACTGTAATGTTCCTGTATTGTTTCGAGCATGTTACTTTGGTTAGAATATGCATATGAATGGCCCTAGCATGTGGTTAGATATTGTTTTAAACATGTTGTGTTGTTTTAGCTTGATTTGAGCTAAGTTTTCAAGAAAAGTTCAAGTTTTGGAAAAGCTAGAAATGGTAAACTTGAATAATGCATGTTCTGATCTCGCAAGCATGCTAGTATGGTTTTGAAATGCATGTCGGGAATACTAACTTAAGTATATGCATTTCATATTGAAGCATGAACATGTTAGACTTAGTAGTAAGCTTTGCTAATGAAAATGTGAACTTGGAACGTGAATGTTAATGTGCTACTTTGAAACTTAGAATCTTATGATTATGAACATGTGAGATGATATCCTTAGACACACTAATGTATCATTAATGTACATGTACCATGCTTAGGTATCGTAATCATAAACAAAGCATATTTCAAAACAAAATAATGTTAAATACACGTATGTGATATGAATACTCACAAGCATGTATAATTTGATTTATATGACTACCTTATATGTTTAAGAATCAAGCATGTTGGACTTTGTGATTTCATAACCTTAAATAGCCTTAAATTGTTGAGATGTCCAACTTAGAACCGTATTGTGCAAGACGAGACCTAGATTAAACTAGACAAGTGCGAAAGGGCCCTTAACATGTTAATATGTGTTATGTATATAAGGATTGACAAGCTAGGCCAAGCAAATAGCTGCTCAGCCCTGGTTTGAACTGGGAGTCGCGTGGCCGCGCTTCTCCTCAATGCAAATCAGGCGCGGCCGCGCCAGTCTGGAATCACAGTTAGTGAATTCTGACTCTTGGGTAGTAACTTATTTGATGCCTATAATGCTAAATGTGATCTAAAACCTACTGATGTGTATATATACGTGTGATGCTTAGTCGATAAGTTGGTATTGCATTGAAATGAAAAGTCCAAAAGTAAGGAGGTCTTAACCTTGAACATTCTTGATTTGCATATGAAGTAACTAAGTATTTGATTTATGATGACGTATAAACTAATTTTGTACCTTACATGCCTACTTGTATCATGCCAAGCTTGATTAAAGACTATGTTAGCTAATAAACATTGTATACTTATAATGCGCTATAAATAGGATTCGAAAGTGTTGATTTATTAAACGAGGATAAACTACGCATAAGGCAAGTTTCATTGAACTTCACTATTTGATTGTGCAAGTTTCTAAACCTATCTTATTGTGCAAGTATCTTTGCATTCTTGATTCGACGAATACTGTAAGCTTATCTCTTTGAGTACAAGTTATATTATTTACTCGTTCAAACGAGCCATTATGCTTAAACCCTTGTGAAAATTATTATTCATAATAAACTTAGTATTGTTCTTGAATATTGTGAAAGAGTCGATGCCATTTGATTCGGTTAGACTATATGCATGTTTATAAAACTGTCCAAACCAATTGATTGGTGTGAAAATCTTGAAAACTGAGTTGGACAACCCTTATGGTAACGGGATTGTATGTTGTTGGAAACTGAGTATATTATTATTTTGGTGTAATGCATAATGTAAAGTATTGTAGACTGATCATCTATAGTACTTGATATTTTGGGCTATCAGTTTAATATTGGTAACTCTAGTGGAAGTTCAATAGTCCTTAGTGACTGCTCAATATACATTGCTTATCCAGTTGGATACATTGTTAGTCGTTGAGTTCATATATATCTGTTGATTTATATTGAATTGTCATTCTTATTCCAAGAATTGTTGATATTCCTTATCCGTGATGTTATTCTGAAACCTTGAATTATCCTAGAAATGGCACTTCGATATTTTAAACCTTGTGATATTATATCTTACCCCTTGTTATATATTACTTGTTGGGCAATTCGTGCTCATCCTTGCTTATTTAAAACCTTTCAATTAAGGAGGAACAAGGAGGTGTCTCTGGAGCAGACAAGGGCAAGGGCAAGGCTACCGACTAGCTTGTCCCTTTTTATGTTTAATCTATAATGTTGTTTTAAGACTATTTCCAGACTATGTTTAAGCTTATGAAGGATTATGTAATAAGTCTTCATTCGATATTATTATGTAATCTATTAAGCACTTTAGGTTGTGAGACTTGGGCGAATAATTATAATAAATCGTTGTACATTATTCTAAAGTAGATTTTCCGTTGTGTATGCATTATTTTAGTTATTATTGTTTTACCATAAGAACGTGATGAACCAAATTCGGGTGACCAAGTAGAGGTCAGAATTTGGGGGCGTCACAGAATCAGAAGTGATTGAAAATATTGTGAAACAACCAATTCCACGGGATTCATACGTCGAAAACTATGATCCAGTTGAGATGTTGGTCAATGCTTATGGCCCTACTAATTTTGACTGGGCTGAAAATGAACCTTCTTCAAGCAGTGCGAAGCAAGTGCCAAATGATAAAGCTGCTGCATTTTACAAGTTGCTATCTGCTTCTGGGGTCGTGTTGCATTCGGGAAATGATACGGACACCAAGCTTTCTGCAGTGACGAAGCTCTTACACTTCAAGAATGAGCACGACTGCAGTGAGAGAGGTTTCAACGATTTGCTTGCTATAATTGGACAGTTCTTACCCAAGGATCATACTCTTCATGCGAATTATTACGAAGTGAAAAAGATGGTCAAGGGGTTAAATATAGGGTATTAGAAAATCGATGCTTGTGAGCAGGATTGCATGTTATACTATGGGGAGGACAGAGATAAGGGACAGTGTGATATATGCAGCTTATTGCACTACAAGGTTACAAAACGGGGGGTGGGGGGGGGGAAGGAGAAACATGTTCCCAAAAAAATCTTACGGTACTTTCCACTTGCACCGAGACTTCAGCGGCCAGTCATGTTGTCTCATACGGCTCAACATATGAGTTGGCATCGAACAAGGGATGTCGTGCCTGGTCAGCTAACTCACCCAGCGGATGGAGATGAATGGAAGAGATTTGATGCAAATTATTCTGAGTTTGCCAAAGAGGTTAGGAATGTTAGGCTTGGCATGTCTATTGATGGATTTTGCCCTTTTAATAATTTTAGCCAGCCGTACTCAGTTTGGCCAGTCATTATGGTTGCTTATAATCTTCCACCTGCAATGTGCATGAGGGATCCATATTTATTTTTGACTTTACTAATTTCGGGGGATAAAAGTCCTACAAAAGACCTTAATGTGTACCTTCGACCGTTAGTGGATGAACTAAAGATGTTGTGGGAGACAGGGGTCTAGACGTATGATAAATCGATATGCAAGGCAACCAGTTGCAGCATGGGTGGAAATGTAGTTTCGGCTCTTGGGATGGTTAGCTATTGGTCAACTCATGGGAAACTGTCATGTCCTGTGTGTATGGGGGATGTGCAAGGCAACCAGTTGTAGCATGGGTGGAAATGTAGTTTCTTTGGAACTGCTCGTAGATTCTTGCCTCCTGATCATAATTACAGAAAGATATCTGCACAGTTCAATAGAAAGATAGAGAAGAAGGGGGTTGTTGGTCGGTTGTCGGGTTGTGAGGTGTTGGGTTGGTTGAACCAGCTTGATTTTCCTTTGCCGGGAAAGGAACACAGTAAATTGAGAGCAGCCGGATATGGGAAGACTCATAATTGGACACACTTGCCTATATGGTTTGAGTTGCCGTATTGGGGCACACTTTCAGTTCGTCATTGTATAGATGTCGTGCATACTGAAAAGAATATGTTCGAGAACTTGTTTTACACCGTGTTAGATGTGAGTGGTAGGACCAAAGACAATGACAATGCTCGAAAAGTTTTGGAGGCATTAAACATTAGGCCAGAATTGTGGCTTTGCCCTAATACTACGAAACCTAAAGCTTCATTCTGTCTTACTAAGCAACAAGTTGCAGACGTGTGTAAATGGGTTAGTGGGTTGAAGCTCCCAGATGGATATGCGTCGAACATAACACGTTGTTGTAAGGTTGAGCAATTGAAATTTTTTGGATTCAAGAGTCACGATTGTCATGGATTCATGCAGAAGTTGATCCCAATTGCATTTCGTGAGATGTTACCTAGAAAAGTTCTAAATGCATTGACCGAACTTTCAAATTTCTTTCGAGATATTTGCTCAACTGTAATCAAGTACAGTGATGTCAAGCAAATGAAGAAGAATATTGTGCTTACCATTTGCAAACTCGAAATAATCTTCCCTCCAGGATTCTTTGACTCGATGGAACATCTGCCTATTCATCTACCATATGAACTCAAACTTGGAGGACCGGTGCAATATCGGTGGATGCATCCTTTTGAGAGGTAATATAAACTACTAATTGCTATATCCTGCTCATATTAATAGTACTTTAATTTGTAAGTATATTTATCTTAGGTATAGGCGTCGATTAAAACAAAAGGTCAAGAACAAAGCTCGTGTCGAGGGTTCTGTTGCTGAACGCTATACAAAGGAAGAGCTTGTCAACTTCTGCTCATTGTATTTTAACTATGTTGTCTCAACGAAGCACAACTGTTCAGGAAGGAATGAGGTTGTTGGTCCAATGACTCATGCTGATGATGAGTTAGCTGTATTCACATATCCGGCTAAACCATTTGGCCATGAGATGCTGACTTACTTAAGCAAAAAAGAGTTGAAGATTGTATCTACATACGTGCTTCTAAATATGCCCGAAGTATCATCATACATCAAGTAAGTCTTAGCTTATTCGCGATATTTAGTAGCATTTACAAGTGTAGTCAGCTATATATGTTTAAGCCCATGTAACTAATTTTGCAGTTCATTCGAAGAGGAATCGTATGCTTCAAACCCAACTTTTACTGCAGCAGAATTGGAAACATTCACTACAGCTAATTTCCAATAGTGGTTTAAGAAAAGGGTTAAAGCGGAGAGCACTTTTGCGCATTTTATAGATGTCATCCAAGGACCTTACAAAGTTATTAGTTCTTTTCTTGGTTGCATCGTGAATGGGTACAGATTTAGAGTAGTTGACTTGAATGAACTCACATCAGTTAATTCTGGGGTTGTGGTGTTAGGAAGCTGTTACCAAGATTCTGAGTCTAATTACTATGGTCGTTTGCAGGATGTGGTTGTGCTTAATTATCACGGGGGTAAAAAGGTAGTTACATTTAAGTGTAGCTAGTTTGATACTGAAAAAGGGGTTAAATTTGATCGTAATAAGATCACAACTGTGGATATCAAGTCGGTGTTACAGTCTCATGACGTGTTCGTGTTAGCAAGTCAAGCGACTCAAGTGTATTACGCTCCAAATGCCGTAAATACTCGTAGCCCCTGGTACACAGTAGTCACTAGTAAAACACGTTCATTTAATGCTGATAACATGTTTGGTATGGATGAGGCGTTATAAGAAGATGTTAGCAAACCTTTGGCCGTAGTGTTCCATGCTGAAGATGTGGCGAGTACTGATGTCATTGACATACCTGACGATGAGGATGTTGAGGCAAACATACACATGAATGATTATGTAGTCATTGAGGATGATAACAATGACGAAACTGATGTCGAAACTGAGGATGAGGAAGATATTGAATCCGAGAATGATATACACGTTGATTCTGATGGGTTTGATGACGTGCATAATTAAAAATGAACATTCATATTAATACATACCACATATTGTTAAACCTTAATATTCATAATCTACCAATATTTTGTTATTACAGTAGGATATTCATGGCTAGACATAGCGGTGGAGGTCGCCGAGGTGGTGGGCGATCCGGTACTGGAGACGGTAGCCACGATGGAGGCTCTTCTTCAGGCACGAGTAAGTACTTATCAAGTCTAGGATTTAAATATATCTCAAGATGCATTAGTTACAATGTTTATTGATTCAGTTAAATACAATTATTACAGATGCACCTCGTCGACGACTCCGAGGGACGAACCTCGGTATCTTTGGTCGTCCGCCGGTAGTGCCACTTACAGTACCGGTGGATGTCGCTTCCCAGCAGTAAGTGTTAATATATTGGTAATATTAATTTTAGATATTGCAAAACACAATTCACATATTGTTATACTTTTTCTGTAGTATACTAGACCCGGTGGCTAAGCACACCCTACATGCGATTTGTTTGATGCATCTCCCGAGAGGGTGTATGCGGTTTAGTTAGTATGAGCGGTATGATGCCACTTTTATGCAGACCGTCTTGCGGGAGTTCCACGTAAGTTAAGCATATTATATTAATTACTACATAGTTGTATTAGGATGCCTTCTTCAATTGTTCCTAATTTTAAATTAACTTTTATTATAGGTTTATTATTGATTTGACCCGAGCATCTCTCAGTCAGCTGGCGACGATGTGATTGAGCATCATGTCGCTGCGAATTACTCTGGCTGGCTATATGAGATGCTACAGAGGGCAGCCCCGATAGTTGAAGACCAGCCCGGGACCACCATCAGAGATCATCAGCCCCGCATAGTCTTCGATTTATCCAGGGAGGCTATGTGTGCGCACTGGGAGGCTGATGACTTTAAGAAAAAATCTGAGCAGGCGAAGAAGAACCGTGGCCAGCTCCGGATAGTACACACCACTGGTTCTCAGTTGTTCGAGGAGGCAAAGACGATAAGTGCGTTGTATTTAGTTATTTAGGTATCAAGTTCTTACACAAATACTTAATACCTGTTTTATGAATGTTTTTATTAGGCATTGGGGGGACCTTGGGCCGAGATCCTACCATTCTAGAGTTTTGGGATCGAGCCCACACGCCCAATAACGAGCATGCTTTGTCTCAGGCAGCTTTAGCTATACGGGTAAAACTCATTTTACTACTGAGCTTTTCAAAATATTCAATCGTAAATAAAATGATATAATTAACATATGTATACGGAATACATTACTGGACCGATTTCAGAGGCTTCGGGACTAGCGTATAGCTGAGCTAGAGGATATTAGGAGGTGTTCTGAGCCGTTAGATTATGCCACCCCTCTTTTTGATATAGTATTAGATCAGGATGAGGAGCTGAGACTATGGGTTGCGTCTCAGGATTCCCCTACTAGCAGTACCGGCAGATATCGAGTGTTGGGTCTACCGAGGATAACCGCATATACACTTCCTAGAGGTAATATTTTATTATGTCTCACAAAATTATCCGAATTTATCACATTATATAAATTATCCGGCAGATATCGAGTGTTGAATTTGTATCTCTTTATAGGCTCCAGCCAGCGCCAGCGCCCGAGAGCACATGTCAGACCATCTCATTCGGGCACTGGCTTGGATGACGATATCTTTCGGCGGCTGATAGTGGCCGTCTCGGATAGGTTCCGTATCGACTCGGTCTTTCGGCGTCAGTAGTTGCCTTCCAATTCTCGTCTTCACCAGATTGCTCAGGATATTATAGTAGGGGCCTCTGCAGAGAGTACAGAATTACCACGGGAACAGTTCGACGCTTGGAGCGCCGAGATGCTCCGAATGGTGATTACCCTCTTGGAGGAGGCTTTTCGTCCACCCCCACCTACTCAGGTATTCTTATTGTTTATGTTTTTTTAATTAAGGCTAGCTAGCTTGTTAATTCTCTCTCTCTCTCTCTCTCTCTCTCTCACACACACACACACACACACACACACACACACACACACACATATATATATATATATATATATATATATATATATATACAGACTAATGATTTATATTTTTGATTCTATCAACAAGGTGGCGATGACGAGCAGACTAGCGATGACTTGCGGGCGCACGACTCTGATTTCCATACACCAGAGCAGCGTCGTTCACCTCCGCTCGATGATGATCTACTTTTACTAGTTTATAGTTCATTTGTATTCATGTTATTGTAGAATATTTGTATATATTGTAGTGTCTAATTGCGTCTGTACAAGTATTGTCAATTATATTGTTTACCATTTATGGAACATTAGCTTATATGTGTAATTGATTAGCTCAGTAGTGTTGATGATAATAAGTTGAAGATTACGTTTTGGTAGATATTTGAATGTGAATGTATGTGAATGATAATGAGTTGGATATTACGTTTTGGTGGATATTACGTTTTAGCATTACGTTGAATATTTGAATGTGAGATACATGTTTATATTACTGTGTATTGGGTTATGACAGGTTACATGTATATAAATGAGTTTAAACACCTGGAAACTGAACTTTTTAAATCTGTATTTTAAAAAAAATACAGTTATTTTCGACGGAATAAGGTAATTCCGACGGATATTCCGTTGGATTTCATGAGCACTCATTTTTTTACTAAATATTGTTATATTTTAATTTTCAGTCGGAAATAAGTTAATTTCGAGGGAATATATCCATCAGAACTACGTTATCTCCGACGCAAATTTCGTCGGAATTAATAAGTAGCCATTTTATATAAATACCCGTTTATTTTAATATTCAGTCGAAAATACCTTATTTCCAAGGGAATAAATCCGTCGAAAATAAGAAATATTATACTCGACGAAAACTTTCGTCCTATTTATTCAGTCGTAAATAGCTTATTTTCGAAGCATTTCCGTCGGTGATAAGTTCGTCGAAGATAAGACAGTCCCGACGGAGTTTTTGACGGATCTTATCTTCGACGCGTATATATACGACCGAATGTCCGACGGAAGTTTCCGTCGAAAATAGTCCAGTTCCGACTGAATAGGCTTATTTCCGAGGAAATATTCCATCGGACGTAAGCTTTTTTCTTGTAGTGTATAAGGGAGGGTGAATGTAATAACCCGATATTTTCTATATAATTAAATGAGAAATTTTGCGTATAATTTTATTTATTATCATTAAAATAAATGTGGAATATGTGCAAGGTAATGTGTATATATAAATATGTGATAAATAAAATTTATTTATTACATGAGTATTTATAAATATTTTTTTTAAGAATTATTAATCATTATAAAGTATAATTTTATAATAATTAATTTTATAGTAGAAATATTTTTTTATTAATTATTTTCCATGAAAATATGATTATATATTATTTCAATAATATATGAAATGATTATTAGAATTATTATAACAACTATTTTATTATATGAATTTGTTTCAGATTAATTAAGTTAATTATTATAACTTAATTAACAATGGTATGTATATGTAAGATAATTCAGATATGGAATCCAAACCCTAATTCTGAATTTTGGACAAGGAATGGGAATAATAATATAATATTATTATTTTTCAGTGCTATAAATAAGTACTGTATGTACGTATTGATAATGGTTGGTCAATTATATGTATAATGTCAAAACCCTAGCATTGTGTCGATAAACCCTAATATGAAAGTCAAATACGACTTTAAAATTTGCTAAGTCACTGTGTTATATGATAAATGATATATATTATAAATTTTATTGCTAATTAGAGAAACCCTAATTAGTGATTAGAAGCCCTAATAATTAGAAGCCCTAATTATTAATTAGGAACCCTAATGATTAGAAACCATATTTGATAAAATAAAACCCTAATTGCTAATTATAAGCTCTAATGCTAATTAGTGAATTAGTAAAACTAATTCCCAAGTTCAAGGTAATTAGAAACCTAAAGAAATTTAGAAACCATAATTTATAATTTAGGAAAATAAATTGTGCATTTTTAACCCTAATTAGAAATCCTACAAAATCAAAATTTGTGAGGCCTTAGGGTTAAACCCTAAGGGTCAAACCCTAAGGGTTTGTTAAGATTACAATAGAGCCATTAAAATCATGATCAAAAAGACCAATCTACCCTTCTTGTATTATTTAGTAAGTTACTTGCTAGTCTAAACAAAACTTTAGTTGGTAAACCAACTTTTGACTTTCCCACATTTTCAATAACTCCAGCAATCAGCCTCATTCATCAGATACATGCATTACATCACAATATATATAGATTCAAGATAGAGAAATGTCACTTTTTAAGCCCATTTGATCACCATACTCATCCAAGTCCCTCTCTCTCTAACCCACGAATTTCTTTAGCATTTTAGTTCCCAAAACAAGCCCCACTACTACTCACAACAAATCAGTAGCCTAGAATCAAGATTTGTTCATAGAAGGTATAAACCCTAATTATAAATCTGATCTTGATCTGTATGTTAGATGTTATGATTTAGTGTTAAAACATGTTGTTTATGGTGTTAATAGATGATCTGGGTTGCTAGATGTTAGATCCATAATATCTAGAGGCTCGAATTTGAAGTTCTTCAAAATTTGGAAATTTTTGTTTTTGATGTCTAACAACGAATATCAGACCCCATATATTTCATTATGTTTATAGGTTTTGGGTTTTAAATGTTTGTATTAGTAGTATGTTGTAAGGACTATGATCTGGAACTGGAATCAGGGTCGGATCATGCATAGATTGCAAGTTATATGTGGTCAAAGGCTGTTGACCGGCCATGACTGGACAATTCTGGGTAACCCAAAAACTGCCCAGAAAGGCCTGACAAGGTTTTCCTTGATCGAGATCTGTCAGGTGTTAAGCTATTTGTTTGTGTTGTTATAACTAACTTGTAGTATGTTATTTACACTATGGATACATGCATTTAGATCACTTATTTAACGAACAGGCTGAAAGTAATGGATGGGGATGGTCAAACTAGCTTGATTGAACACGAACACGATTTTTAGGGAAACCTAGAAAACTTAAGACCATTACTTCTGACAAGGTTTGACCGAATGCTAGCTTGTGATTTTGTTGTAGTTTGACTAATCTGATGAATGGTAGTTGTACCTCTTCATGTATACTACAAGTTTGACCCATTAGGCTACCATAACATCAACCAGAACCTAGATTTAATTGAGCTAGAAAGTGCCTGGTCGAACTGCCTGGGTTTCTGGGTTACCCAGAAAAATCAGAAACGTTCTGACAGTTACTTTGGGGGCTTTGATCTTCAAAGTGTGTTGTTGTATGGCCCAGATTGTTAGTGACTATTGTAGTGGTACATAAACGCTACAAGATCAAAGTCTAAGTTGACCCAGAAACATGTTAATCAGAGAATTAAATGTGGTCAAACGGGGCTTGTTGCTAATTGCTTGTCAGTGTTCTTGAGCCCCAAGAACACCTATCGTGACAGAAACCGTCGCTAAAGCCTTTAGTGATAGATTTAATTATTTTAGTTTTTTAATTTTTGGAAAATGATTAAAAATAGAAATAAATTCTAAAAATCATTTAAAAATAGAAATTTATTTCTGAAAATTACAAAAATTATTAAGTTATAAAAATGAACTTTTAATAATTTTACATATTTTTCATAAATATTAGTATTTATTTGAATATTATGGATATTTAATTTATTTATTAAATGCATTAAATAAATTAATTAAAAATGATTCTATTATATTAAAAATCATTTTAAATGATAATAAAGTATTTAATAATATTTTAAGTTATAAAACTTAACTTCTAATATTTTAAGGCAAATTTCCTTAATTATTTAATATTAATGATATTAGATTTATTTAATACTTATATTAAATAAATTAGTTTCAAAATGATTTTAATATTATAAAAATTATTTTAAATGAAAACAAATAGTTTAGAAATATTTTAAGTTATAAAGTATAACTTTTAATATGTAAAGGTAAATTTTATTAATAATTTAATATTAATGATTTTAATTTATTTAATAATTATATTAAATAATTAGTTTTAAAATGGTTTTATTGATTTAAAAATCATTTAAAAAGGAAATAAATGGTTTAAAAATATTTTAAGTCATAATTAATAACTTTTAATATTTTGATAAATAGTACATTAATATTTAAATATTAATGGTAATTATTTAAAAATAATTTTAAATGTTTTAAAAATTATTTAAGGGTAATAAAAATATTTTAAAAATATTCTGAGTTATTATAAATAACTTTAATATTTTGGCAATAGTTTCATTAATAGTTTAATATTAATTAAATATTAATGATAATAGAATTATTTAATATTTAAATCATTTAAAAATTATTCCAGTGTTTATAAAATTATGATAAATTATAATAATTATTTAAAAATTATTATAAGGCTATAAAAAATAATAAGTCTGATATTTAAAATATCTAGAATAATATTGAACTACCCGATAGAGTTTTAAACTCGATAATTACTCAATAAAGTCGTCGGTACACCGAAATGATTCAGAAATTGATCTGGACTTAGATAGTTTGACTAGATAAGTGTTTGTTTGTGATTCTATGACTGTTAAACATGTGTGACAATGTGATTAGGTTATGTGTTGACTGTAAATAAGCAGTACTATGTTTTATGATATGTATTTCTAATCAATAGAATGATTTTATTAATGATAGGTCTCGGTATAAAAGATAAAATTAAGTTGCGTAACTGTAAACAGCAGACCAGGCAAGTATCTAACCTTTGCATGTACTTTATGTAATGGACATGTGTAAGCCAGTTTCAGAACTCTATTGTTATTATTATTATTTATGTATCTATACTTTTGTCGATATGCTTGTTCTTGAATTCTATCCGATCATTGGTTATCAATTCAGTATTACTGTACAATCTAGATATACATTCTGTTCGTTAATTTCTAAAATTTGTTAAACAAGTGACCTAACTTGTATAATCATTGTATTTAGTCACATGTTGATACATACTTATTATTTTTCAATATGTATATGTTAATTAAAAGTTGTCTAAGCTATTTGACTCGGCTAGATATAGATTTAAAGATAGCGTTGAGATATGCCTTAGCTAATTATTCTGGCTAGACGAATATTTGTTAAAAATTGTTAGGTTCGAGAAAAGAACTCAATTATTATAGACAGATCGATGCCAATTTTTTTGACTATATCGAAAAAGTGATTAGATATTGAAATCATAGTATTTCGTTGTTATAATTCAAATTCTGATTGTAAGACTGAGAAGAACAACCTTTAATACAAAGGGAACCTATTGGTCGTATATTCGGCTATTGCACGTGTTTAAGTATTATGCATAATATAGAGTATAATGAAGCTGATCACTTATTATACTTGCAGAGGGGTATGACTTAATCTTTATGGTTATTTGGTACACCTGGGTATATCAAAGCAAATCTTTGATAGTTACTCGAGAATTAAGTTCAAGATCCTTAGGGATCACTCAACATAAACTCTGGAAAATATTCCACCTTGTTATTGTGTAGAATTAATTCTTGTTATTCAGTTGAATATCAAAAATCAAAAGCAAAGTTCATAGTCTGTTGACTGCTCTCCATTTTTGGTATGTACATAGTTTTAAAATTGAGATAGATTTAATATGTTGTTATTATTGGTTCAGCTTACTTCACAAATATTGATTCGCTGTAGAAGTGTCATTAACAGAAAATATTTACTTCTTTTAGCTAATGTTTATTGTCTGATATTACTTGCTGGGCAATCAAATGCTCATTCTTGTTTTAAATGTAAATGTTTTCAGCTAAGCATGATCAACCTGAAGGTTCAGGCAGGAACAAGGGAAAAGGAAAGCAAACAGAATAAGCTTATGGTATCTTTTGTAATAGTTAGACTATATTAAGACAATGATACTTATTATCTATCATGTAATGAATGTTTAAAGGCCGCGTACCTGGGATTTAGACTCTGATATATGTAAATTAAGTTTGATATTTATATTATTGTTATTATTATTAGTATTATTCCGTTCATAGAAATGGTATCGTGAAGCACCGAGTTCGGGTTTCAAGTGCCAGAATTTGGGGCCGTCACAGGTGTGCAACAAGTTTTCCCAACAAGTTTATGTTTAATATAAAGGATATATAATGATTGAAAAGAATGAATAATAAGCTGGGTGACTTTCAATAATATATCAATTGTGAAATAGCATGAATCAATTTTCATAACTGAATGACTGAGACAATAAAAATGAATGGCCAATAATGAACATGAATAAATTGACTGAACCAAATGGTAATGAAGGTGATCAGCCTTTCATACCTGATGAACATATGCAACATGCACAACGTGCGAATCAATAAATCATGGACTTGATGTAATCAGTAATGATTAACAACTAGTTAAAAGAATAGTTCAAGAAATCTTGCTTTTATCGCCGACTGCTGCTACGCAATCTATTTAGCTTCATCTGAAGACCTAATATTAATAATATTGATCTCTAAATTAGAATAATATCATCACAATAACTATTACTAATTACAGTTATAAAATAACCTAAATACATTAGCACATAATCTTATTAGTCAATAAAACACTTAAAACCTAATCTCAAGTTAAACTATTTCAGTCTGAGTTGAGTTCGGTACTATTTTGACATCCCGATTGCCTAATCGGATAATTATCGAGCCTATTTCCAATAAGATTCTACTTAAACGCTTTACAATTATCCTAGATAATTTAATAATCAATCAAAATATTTTTTCAATAGCTCATAATAATTTTCAAGTAATTATTATCATTTATAATAATTTTTCAATCATTAATATCATATTTATACGATTTAAATACCACATAATTCCATTATCATTAATATTTATTTAATATTAAATATTAATGAAATACATGTCATAATATTATAAGTTATTTATAATATCTCAAAGTATTTTTAATACCTTAATATTACATTTAAATGATTTTAAAACATTTAACACCAATATTAAATAACTGCCATTAATATTAAAATATTAATGTATTTTATGACAAAATATTAAAAGTTATGTTTTATAACTTAAAACATTTTTAAAACCTTTAAATCATATTTATATGATTTTTAAAACATTAAAACTATTTTTCCATAATTTATTCAATACATTTATTAAATAAATTAATTACCATTAATATTAAATTATTAATGAAATTTATCCCAAAATATTAAAAGTCATTCAAAATAAATTAAAATATTTTATAACACTTTAATATAATTTCAAATGATTTTTAAAATATTAAAATCATTTTAAGTAATTTATTTAATAAATTAATTAAATAAATTAAATATCATTAATATTTAAATAAATTAAAATATTAATGAAGTATATCCCAAATTATTAAAAATCTATTTTTAGGCTTTAAAATAATTTTTAGAAATTAATTATGTATTTTTCATAATTAATAATCATTTTATTCTAATTATTTAATAAAATAATTCATTTTATAAATAAACTGTCGCTAAAGGATGCTATAGCGACAAAACAGTCGCTATATGTGTTCTTGGGCATTTAAGAACATTCAAAGTCTGTTAACAGGGTACCTAGTTGGACTAGTGATAGATCTTTGATCTTTAAGTTTCTGAGTTGTTCATGGTGCTAGTGTTATAGTATTGATGTAACACTATAACCCCAAACAAATTCTATGGCAAAAACATATCACATCAGAGAGATATAGCCCATCAAAAATCATGTCAGACCTGTTCTTCATTTCTTGGGTTACCCAGAAATGAAGAACAGTTTGAGGGTCTTACTTTGAGCCTTTAAATCTTTGATTCCTGGGCTTTGTTTGTGTGATTAAATGGTTCAATCCTATTGTAGAGATGTCAAGGTACAAAAGTATTATACTTTTGTAGCATTACAACATCACATATGAAAGATCGAAGTCAGTCAAATGCTTGTCAGAAAGCTGTTCTTGAGGAATCTGGGTTTTTCAGAAAACTAATAAAGCAGTTGGTCAACCCTACTTTGACCAACAATATCTTTAATCCTATTTAACATCTAAGTGTTCTAAGGGCATGATTGTATAGTTCATATGTCAGACTACAAATCCCAAACATCAACATGGCTTAACTACTTAAACACTGCAAGATCTAAGTCATCAAAAGTCACTGTCAGACTTTCTGGGAAATCTCTGGGTTGCCCAGAAACAGTTTCCATGGTTGGTCAACCATATTTGACCATCAATATCTTGAGATCTAGACATGGTATAGACTTGATTCCACTTCCAGTCTACTCTCCTCATGACAGAGAATAAGTCTATAACATCAATCCAACCTAACAACTAACACACAAGGATCTATGAGCCCTGACATATGGCTGTCAGACCACAGTATTAGGGTTCATGATCAGTTTTTAAAATCCCATTTTCTTGCATCTAGATGTTATGGATCTATGATGTTACATCATAGATCACTAAATAACATCCCTTAACACATATCTAAACAACAAATCACAACATTAACATGAATCTTAATGATTTAGCAAGATTAAAGTTTATACCTCTTTAAAGCTTAACACTTTGATTTCTGATCTTGGATCTAATCTGAGTTAGCTAAGGGTTGATATTAGCTTAACATAACACTCCCATTCACTCTCCATTTTTGAAATTTTAGAGAGAGAAGGTCTCGGTTAACTTGAAAAGTAAAGTGAGTTACTTTTCCTTAATTTTTAACTTTAATCTTTGATTCATTGCACCAAGTGTTGATAGGTGGCAAATAATGGCTGATATATTAGATATAGAGTACATGGGAGATTTGAAGTTAGCGAACCACCAATATCTTGTCTAGATTCACACACCACACCTTATTAAAGAATACAAAAAGGGTACTTTAGTCATTTAACTCACAATTTTAGTGGCAATCTCGACATTTGATCCAACCCTTAGGTTTCAACCCTTAGGTTTTGCAAATTAATTATAAGATTTTCTAATTAGGGTTTTAAATAGAAAATTAAGCTTTCTTAATTAGAAATTAGGGTTTTCTAATTATATTAGGGTTTCCTAATTATTTTAGGGCTTGCTAATTAGGATTAAGATTTTCTAATTAACCTTAAAATTTCTAAATTAACAATTAGGTTTTCCCCTAATTGAACATTAGGGTTTTTAACTTAACAATTAGGGTTTTCTAACTAATCGTTAGGGTTTCCCTAATTAACATTATAATCAATAACGCTTAAGCCTTTATACTTAGCTTTTGAGCTCCCAAATTAGGGTTTTAATATTCCCTGCTAGGGTTTTGTATTTCCAAAACTGAAATTAGGGTTTCCAAACCATTCGCTAGGATTTCTTATCAATAGTTAGGGTTTACTAACTGAACGTCGAAGTTCTTAATATAACATTAGGATTTGTCACTGATATAATTTATTTGATCAACTCTTGACTCTTAACCACAAACTATACACATATATCAGTATACACCAAACATATACCTCACTATCAAACCATCACTTATAGTCTATCAAATAATTCAAGTCATTCACAAAAAATTTTAAATTCATACCTATTTTCCAGTCTAGGTCTTATTATTGAACCTTAATTTTATCAATTAAGATTTTAATAAATTGTCTAAGTTCTCGGGTCATCACAATAGCATGCATCACATCCTAGATTACAAACAAATTAACAGACTGCACTGTAGGGTGGTGCGACCACACTTGAATTGAACTAAGGAGTGGCGCGGCCGTGCTGCTCCTCGTTCAACTCAGAGCTGATAAACAGAAGCATGATAGATTTGCACACCCATATACACATATGATGAAACTTGCAGAATCATACATGTCATGATGTTTATGATTAGGTTGGGTCTCTTTTATGGCCATTCCAAGATTCTTTTAATGTTATGGTTTTATTTTTAGAAAAATTTCTATTTCTACAAGGCTAAATGGAACATCTCATTTTAAACCAACTAAGCATGCAAGGAAACTTTGAACCCACATTTTATACTCATGTGTATATATAACTAAGTCACATAAGCATGCTCAAAAGTTCTGAATTCAAAGGTCGCAAGATTCACCAAGTTTTTATTTTAAACTTCAAGTTTTCCTTTAGAAAATCATTAAAACCCAGCTAACAAAACTTATTATGCACGAAGCAAGCTTATGCCTTATGTTAGACTCATTTACGTACATATCTAGGTTATTTACACATGCTCACAAGGTCAGAATACAAGTAAGGTTGTTTGCAACAAGGTTTGTTTTCCAAACTTATAAGTTTTCTTGAAAAACTCTAACTAAAACAAGCTAAACTGAGTGACTACAAGTATGGCAACCTACGTTAGCATGTCAGGGACATTTATAACTAGAATCAAGTCAAACTAACATGCTCAACATAACAGAGATCAACAAAATTTATTTTCCAACATTGGCAGCCTACGTGGCCACGCAGTATTGTACTATAGAAGTTGCGCGGCCGCGCCACTTTGTCTAGAGGCAAAAAATGGCTCTGCTTCTACAGAGCCTCAACATAAGCATAGCTAAACTCTTCTAGTTGTAACTCAGACTAACTCTCATACTTCAAAACATGCATATAAGCTTAGACAACCCATAAATAACAGTTACCAAACCAATTAACAAGAAATTTATGTAAATTCTAAGAATTTGGAAATCTTAAAACCAAGAACACATTACAGTAATGTTACCTTTGTGATATGAAATTGCTAAATTTTGCTCTCTAACAACCTCTGATTGCTTTTCAATTCCACAATACTCCCTCTCTCTATAATGAACTTGTAAGACCCCAACTTTTATAAATAAAGATGAATTTTCTATAAATATCATTTTAAAATATTATGGAGTGAAATTGATATAATGTTATAGTTGTGGGTAATATTTATAAATTTTGTAAAGTACGCAAGTTGCTATATAATATTTGATTGGTCGGGGAATATTCGTTTTAACAGGAAATATTCGTACAACGACACAATCATTGGTGGACCCTACAACGAAATTATTGTCGAATTGAGAAAACGACAAAAATACTTTATGAAAATAACGGCGGAAGTTTTACCATTAATACTGTTGAATTACTCAGTAGTAAAAGTACAGTAATACGCATGGTTGCATAGTAACACACGGTATTGATTATTGATGCTTACGTGATAAGTCACTCAATTTTGTTTTATTGGTATTATTAATGTAATAAAACGGAAAAGCTTTTTATATAAAACAGAATACTTTTATAAATTATCTGTTTTATTAGACAATAATTAGAATATATTATATTTTATTATGCATAGTGTTTACATAGTGTCTGCATAGGGTTTGCATAGTAAAATTTTTTATAAAGTTATTCGTTTTATTAGATTATAAATAGAATATATTATATTTTATTTAAAAGATTTTACTTTAAATATGGACCGTCATATTAAAGTAAATCAATCTAGACCGTTCATGAGTTAGTTACTATGTAGTCTATTTTTCTATAAATAGAAGCTCATTCCTTCATTATTTTCTTACGAATTCACTGAAACTCTAGAGAGAGAAACTATAGAGAGAAAAAAGAAAAGTATTCTGCTACTTCACTACTCCGATATCAAGTTTCTTTTACGGTAAGAGATATTATTTGTTGTACTCGTAAGGAGTATTATTTTCTTTTGTATTCATGAAGAGAACTTCTGTTATTCCATTCTTTATTATTCTGCTGGAATAACCAGTATACGCGGACTACCCTATACTTGGTGACATTCTTCTATTATTTCGTCTTTATTATTATTCTGTTGGAATATCCTGTCTGTGCGTTTTACGCCGGACCTGGTTCCGTCTTTACTATTATTCTGTTGGAATATTATGTCTGTGCGTTTTACACCGGACCTGGTTCCATTATTCATTATTCTGTCGGAATATCCTGTCTGTGCATTTACGTCGGACCTGGTTCTATTATTTATTATTCTGTCGGAATATCCTGTCGGTGCGTTTACGCACGACCTGGTTCCATTATTTATTTTCCTGTTGGAATAACCTGTCTGTGCGGTCTATCGCATGCATGGTGATTTCTTTTGTTTTTCCATTCTTTATTATATTCAGTTAGTTAAAGTTTTGACTTTTATGCTCCATGAAATTAGTGGAATATCCTTGATATTTGCGCTTCATCCAGTATCTTTTCATGAAAATATTCTTCTGAGCATTCTTGAATTTTACTCCACAAAGCAGTATCATGTTGACAATTTGGACGTTATTGGTTCCTGGATAAATTAATTCTTGAACTTGTTTTATTGAATTCTTATATCATTGTCATCATCTTCATGTTTATATTCTGTTAAAAGTCATCTGTGGCCTATAGTGCATAGATGTACTTGGTATGATTATGACCAGGGATTTTTCGGTATAATCATGACCGTAATGTTACAAATGATGTGGTAAAAGTCCTCATTGACCCGTAGTGCATTGATGGACAGTGGTTGGCATGATCATGACCATTAATGAATACACAAATATTCTTGGCCCGTAGTGCATGGATAATTGTGGTCGTGATACTAAAGAATATCCTTGGCCGTAGTGCAGGGGTGATTCGATGATGTGGATTATTTTTTTGCTGAGTCCCAGCAATAAAAGTCATGAAAAACCTTTTAAATCATAGAAGATAGTAGATTTTATTCTCTACTTGACTCTTTTAATGGGTTGCTTGTTCCGCTGCAGTTAAACTTGATGTTTGTTATATTGTATCAGTTTAACACTGTTTAAGGCTAATGATAATTTATTTTGCATTATCTTAGTCATAATATTTCTTAGTGGGCTAGTTGAGCTCACCCTTTCTTTCATTGTTCTCTTCAGGAAATGAGAATATAGCTGGGACGAGTCGGGGAACGGAGTGATGGACCAGATGATAGTATTAGTAGTCCTCACTATTCTGTTAAATAGTGTGACAATAAATGTAACGAGGGCTTATTCTGAGAGTGAATATTATCTAGAAGACAATATTTGTATTAAAACTCATAGCTCTCTTGTCATATATTAACGATTGTATTTGTATTCTGTACCATGTATTTGGCGACTCAGAATAGGTGATGTATACCTATTTTGGGGGCGTCACAGTTGGTATCAGAGCTTAGGGATATGATCCCTGGCTAAGATATGAGACTAGAACTAGGAGGGGAGAGACGGAAAATTCCTTCGCCAGTATGACCTACCTAAGTTTATTTGGTATTTAATTGGTCGGTCAGAGTATAGAGATAATATGTGATATGTTATTTAACCCTTGTTTTGTGGCAGTATTTGAAAATGACATCCGAGAATGTTGAGAATAGCAATGGAGGACAGGCGACCATTGATTCACCACATATCAATAATCAGGATAATGTGCATCAGGAAGGCGATAATCCTCATGCAAACAACAACACTGACCAAATGATGAATGATGGAATGTTCAGAGGCTTTATGCAATTCATGCAACAGCAGGCGAGAGCGGCTCCTATCCAAAATATAGGTGGAAACACTAAAAACTCTCGGACGGTCACCGCTAAACAGTTCAAGGAGCTGTGACCACCGGAGTTTATTGGAGAACCAAAACCACTTAAGGCGGAAATGTGGATAAAGCAGATCACCAAGATATTTGATGTCTTGGGATGTGCCGAGGAGCAAAAAGTTCCCTTTGCCACCTTTATGTTGCGAGGAGAGGCAGATTACTGGTGGAAATCGGTAAAGCGTACTCAACCTGCTGCACTGAAGATGTCTTGGGAGAAGTTCCAAGAACTGTTCAATGACAAGTACTTTCCCGAAAGTATTTGTCACATGAAGGAGGTAGAGCTCATCAAGTTGGAGCAGAATAATATGGCCGTGTTGCAGTACGAAGCTAAGTTTGTCGAGATGTCCTGGTTTGCGACCCACTTGGTAGATAATGAAGAGAGAATGACGCGGATATTTTTAAGAGGTTTGAAGTTGGAGATACGTTAACATCTTATTTCTCATAAACTGTGTTTGTATTCAGATGTTGTAAATAGGGCTCAGTTAGTGGAGCGCGATAACGAGTCAACGCAACCAAAAGAGAGCAACAGGCAAAATGATAATACCAGTGAAAGCAGTCATCGAAGCGGTGACAACAAGCGTGGAGGGAATCAGCAGGCCAGAAATGGTAATCACTTCGGTGGTAATCATGGCCAAAATAATAAGAATGGACATTTTAAGAAGAGGAGATTCAACAATGATAGAAAGACATCAGCACCAGCACCCGTGGTTAAGGAAGGAGAACGACCACCGATCATATGCTTCAAATGCGGAGGGGATGGACACATCAGTCCAAACTGCGTGATTTCGTCCAAAGCATGTTATAATTGTGGAAGAGAAGGTTACCTAGCTCGATTTTGTCGCTCATCGAAGACAAGTTCAGCTAGGATGGAGGCTCCAAAAGACGTCCCAGAAAAGTCAAAACCGGTAGTGCAAGGGAGAGCGTTTGTTGTGACCTCCCAAAAAGCAAGGAACCCGAACGAGGTCATCACGGGTAAGCTTATCATAAACTCTAGCAAAGTATATACCTTATTTGATACCGGTTCTACCTATTCTTTTATTTCTCCTATTTGCGCTCAACGATTAAATTTGACTCCGGAGAAATTAGACTTTGACTTATCTGTGGAAACTCCGTTGGGAGAAACCTTCATTACATCCACTGTTTATAAGTCTTGTTTGGTTCAAATCAGTACCCTCACATTACCTGTCGATCTTATTTCATTGAAAATACTTGCATTTGATGTAATTCTAGGGATTGATTGGTTAACTACTCATCATGCAAAAATTGATTGTTTTCGTAAGGTTGTTAGCTTTCATATTCCTAATCAACCTATTATGCGAATTTAAACAACCAAACCATTAAAATCAATCACTGTAATCTCAAGCCATAAAGCTATTCGTTTATTGAAAAATGAATGTCAAGCTTTCTTAGCTCATGTCACAGATCTAAACAAAAATACTTCAGTTTTGAATGATATTTCTATTGTTAATGAATTTCCTGACGTATTCCCTGAAGAACTTCCTGGCCTTCTCCTAGAGCGTGAAATTGAATTTTGTATCGACCTTGAACCCGGTACAAAACTCATTTCTAAAGCCCCATATCGAATGACTCATATTGAACTTCTGGAGTTAAAGACCCAACTGCAGGAATTGTTAGACATTGACTTTATTCGTCCTAGTACTTCTCCTTGGGGTGCTCCTATTTTATTCGTGAAGAAGAAAGATGAGAGTATGCGACTTTGTATTGATTATCGGGAGTTGAATCATGTCACCATAAAAAATAGGTACCCATTGCCATGTATTGATGACCTGTTTGACCAGTTGCAAGGAGCAAAATTCTTTTCAAAAATCGATCTTCGTTCTGGATATCATCAGCTGAAGGTTAGAACTGAGGATATTCCAAAGACTGCCTTCAGAACTCAGTATGGGCATTATGAATTCTTAGTCATGTCTTTTGGATTGACTAATGCTCCTGCTGCCTTCATGGATATGATGAACCGAGTATTCAAGGAATATTTGGATCACTTTGTGGTCGTCTTTATTGATGACATCCTTATTTATTCTAAAAATCGTGAAGATCATGAGCAACACTTGAGGCTGACACTCTAAAAGCTTCGTGAATACAAGCTTTATGCCAAGTTAAAGAAATGCGAGTTCTGGCTTGAGGAAGTAGCATTCCTTGGGCACGTAGTATCAAGTCATGGAATATCTATGTAAAGATTAAAGCAATTCAAAGCTGGGAGTAACCTAAATCAGTGACCGAAGTATGTAGCTTTCTCGGTTTAGCTGGTTATTATCGGAGATTCATGGAAGGATTTTCTCGAATCGCTACTCCATTAACTTAGCTGACTCGGAAAGATACAAAGTTTGGTTGGAGCGAAGAATGTGAGAAGAGTTTTCAAGAACTCAAGAGGAGACTCATTTCAGCACCTGTTCTGATAATACCATCTGGCTCGGAGGGATTTGTCATCTACAGTGATGATTCGGGCAAAGGGTTGGGATGTGTTCTCATGTAACATGGAAAAGTCATAGCCTATGCCTCAAGACAACTCAAAGAATATGAGAGGAATTATCCTCCTCATGATCTAGAGTTGGCAGCTATTGTCTTCGCACTTAAAATTTGGAGGCATTACTTGTATGGGGAGAAAGTGGAGATCTTTACGGATCATAAAAGCCTCAAATATTTCTTCACTCAAAAGAAACTCAATATGTGACAACGACATTGGCTGGAACTGTTGAAAGATTATGATCATACCATCCAATACCATCCTGGAAAAGCGAATGTGGTAGTTGATGCATTGAGTAGAAGATCATATGCAAGTACGAGTGCGATATTGTCAACACAAAGGCCCATTTTGTGTGACTTGCAAAGGATGGAGATAGTGTTAAAGACTCCAGGGACCCATGTGATGATGGCGAATATAAGAGTAGAGCCGACTTTAACTGATAAAGTTAAAGCTGCTCAAGCTACAGACCTGGAGCTGATGCGTATGAGGAAGAAAGTACAAGAAGGTGCTATGCCAGAAGCAAGAATCGATGAAGAAGGAATAATTCGAGTCAACTCCAGACTTTGTGTTCCTAACGATCCTGATTTAAAGTATATAATCATGATGGAGGCGCACAACACACCGTTTGCAATCCATCCTAGGAGTACTAAAATGTATCGTGATATTCGTCATACATTTTGGTGGAGCAATATGAAGAGAGAAATAGCGCTGTTTATCTCAAGGTGTCTAAGTTGTCAACGAGTCAAAGCGAAGAATCAAGTACCAAAAGGTCCATTGCAACCATTTTAAATTTCAGAATGGAAGTGGGAGCACATTACCATGGATTTCGTTACTGGTCTTCCCAAGGTTTCTCAAGGCATTGATGCAATTTGGGTCATTGTTGATAGATTGACCAAGTCTGCTCATTTCTTACCAATACGAGAAACTTATACACTTGAACGTCTTGCTCGTATATACATAAATGAGATTGTAAGACTGCATGGTATGCCAGTATCCATAGTTTCTAATCGAGACACACGATTCACTTCACGATTTTGGGTTAGTTTGCAAAAAGCTATGGGCACGGATTTACGATTTAGTTCGGCATATCATCCCCAGATGAACGGATAATCCGAGAGGACTATTCAAACTCTTGAAGATTTATTAAGACTCTGTGTTCTTGACTTCAAGGGAAGGTGGGATAAGTTCTTACCATTGGTGGAGTTTTTCTACAACAACAGTTATCAAGCAAGTATTAGCATGGCTCCATTCCAGGCGTTGTATGGAAGAAAGTGTCATTCTCCAGTATGCTGGGATGAGGTGGGTGAAGCAACGTTGTTCGGATCGGAGTTGGTACGTATGACTACGAAAAAGATTCAAACGATCCAGCAACGTATAAAAACCTCACAAGATCATCAAAAGAGTTATGTTAATCTTCTTCGAAAGGACGTGAAATTTGATATATGAGATCATGTGTTGTTACAAGTTACTCTGTGGAAAGGAGTAACGGGATTTGGAAAGAGAGAAAAGCTCAATCCTTGATTCATTGACCCATTTTTAATCCTCGATCGAGTAGGAACTGTGGCCTATAGACTCGTTTTACCGCTAAGTATGTCTCGTGTTCATAATGTTTTTCACATATCCATTCTACGTAAATATGTGGAAGACCCGAACCACATTATTGAGTTAGAACTGGACGAAATAGCGAAAGATTTAACGTATGAAGAGGTTCATATTCAAATCTTGGATAAGAAGGAACATATTCTACGCTCCAAGGTTATACCTCAAGTCAAAGATTTGTGGAGAAACCACGATGTTGAGGAAACGACCTGGGAGTTAGAATCTGAAATAAAGTCAAGGTATCCTTACCTCTTCGACATACCAGGTACGTACCCTAATTTCGAGGGCAAAATTTTATAAGAAGGGGAGGTTGTAAGACCCCAACTTTTATAAATAAAGATGAATTTTTTATAAATATCATTTTTAAATATTATGGAGTGAAATTGATATAATGTTATAGTTGTGGGTAATATTTATAAATTTTGTAAAGTTCAAGTTGCTATATAATATTCGATTGGTCGGGGAATATTCGTTTTAACAGGAAATATTCGTACGATGACACAATCATTAGTGGACCCTACAACGAAATTATTGTTGAATTGAGAAAACGACAAAAATACTTCATAAAAATAACGGCGGAAGTTTTGCCATTAATACTGTTGAACTACTCGGTAGTTAAAGTACAGTAATACGCATGGTTGCATAGTAGCACACGATATTGATTATTGATGCTTACGTGATAAGTCACAGAATAAAATATAATACTTTTATAAAGTTATCTGTTTTATTAGACAATAATTAGAATATATTATATTTTATTATGCATAGTGTTTGCATAGTAAATTTTTTTTATAAAGTTATTCATTTTATTAGATTATAAATAGAATATATTCTATTTTATTTAAAAAAATTTGCTTTAAATATGGACCGTCAAATTAAAGTAAATTAATCTACACCGTTCATGAGTTAGTTACTATGCAGTCCATTTTTCTATAAATAGAAGCTCATTCCTTCATTATTTTCTTACGAATTCACTGAAACTCTAGAGAGAAAGAAGAAAAGTATTCTGCTGCTTCACTACTCCGATATCAAGTTTCTTTTACGGTAAGGGATACTTTTTGTTGTACTCGTAAGGAGTATTATTTTCTTTTGTATTCATGAAGAGAACTTCTGTTATTCCATTCTTTATTATTCTGCTGGAATAACCAGTATACGCGGACTACCCTATACTTGGTGACATTCTTCTATTATTCCGTCTTTATTATTATTCTGTTGGAATATCCTGTCTGTACGTTTTATGCTGGACCTGGTTCCGTCTTTACTATTATTCTATTACAATATTCTGTCTGTGCGTTTTACGCCGGACCTGGTTCCATTATTCATTATTCTGTCAGAATATTCTGTCTGTGCATTTACGCTGGACCTGGTTCCATTATTTATTATTCTGTCGAAATATCCTGTCGGTGCGTTTACGCACGACCTGCTTCCATTATTTATTTTCCTGTTGGAATAACCTGTCTGTGCGGTCTATCGCATGCATGGTGATTTCTTTTGTTATTCCATTCTTTATTATATTCAGTTGGTTAAAGTTTTGACTTTTATACTCCATGAAATTAGTGGAATATCCTTGATATTTGCGCTTCATCCAGTATCTTTTCATGAAAATATTCTTCCGAGCATTCTTGAATTTTATCCCACAAAGCAGTATCATGTTGACAATTTGGACGTTATTGGTTCCTGGATAAATTAATTCTTGAACTTGTTTTATTGAATTCTTATATCATTGTCATCATCCTTATGTTTATATTCTGTTCAAAGTCATCTGTGGCTTGTAGTGCATAGATGAACTTGGTATGATTATGACCAGGGATTATTCGGTATAATCATGACCGTAATGTTACAAATAATGTGATGAAAAATCTTTTAAATCATAGATGATAGTAGATTTTATTCTCTACTTGACTCTTCTAATGGGTTGCTTGTTTCGCTACAGTTAAACTTGATGTTTGTTATATTGTATCAGTTTAACACTGTTTAAGGCTAATGATAATTTATTCTGCATTATCTTAGTCATAATATTTCTTAGTGGGCTAGTTGAGCTCACCCTTTCTTTCATTGTTCTCTTCAGGAAATGAGAATATAGCTGGGACGAGTCGGGGAACGGAGTGATGGACCAGATGATAGTATTAGTAGTCCTCACTATTCTGTTAAATAGTGTGACAATAAATGTAACGAGGGCTTATTCTGAGAGTGGATATTGTCTAGAAGACAATATTTGTATTAAAACTCATAGCTCTCTTGTCGTATATTAACGATTGTATTTGTATTCTGTACCATGTATTTGGCGACTCAGAATAGGTGATGTATACCTATTTTGGGGGCGTCACATAACTGATACAAATTTCTAGCAACTGAGTAGTCCAATATTGATTTCAATAAATGTAGTCTTAATTTGAACGTATATTTATCTTTTATCTGTTTGATCTTTATTTACGCGTATTTTTCGATTGCGATAAATAGGCTGACAATACTTTATGTAAATGCAGCTCTTGTGCAAGACTTGGCGTAAGTTGGGGCCTTACAGTTCTATTTATTGTTATCGTTTGTGAGAATGGATTGACAAGACTGTATGTAAATGCAGCTCTTGTACAAGACTTAGCGTAAGCTGGGGCCTTACAGTCCGATTTTGCATGACACATTTTTATTAAGCTTGTATTTCTATTTTAAATAAAGTCAGGTCGAAGACTATAAACCAAGCGCTTGTTGGGAGGCAACCTAAAGTGTAAAGTTTTGTGTTAGTTACTTTCAAGTACCGAGTATCGCGCAACAAGTTTGGCACTTTCGACTTGGAGGACTTGGAGGATGATGTCGATGACGATTAACATATTCTCAAGGAAGTCCTCTAGTTTTTATTTTATCTATCTTTACATTGAGGACAATGTTTTTCTTAAGTTTGGGGGTACTTGTGGTATTCTTAGTACTTGAGTTGGTATTATATTATTATGTCAGTTATTTTGATGTCTTTACGTTTAGTAGTGCATATTAGTTAAAATTTTTAATTTTTTTTAAAAAAATTCAGTTTTATGTTAGATCTTAGCAAATAGTAGACGTCAGTTGCGGAAGGCGACAACTGATAAATGATCACGGAAGTCCTTTGCATTGAATTCTTCTATTGCGTTTAGTAAGGACATTATCAGTTTCAAGTTTGGGGGTCTTCTACGTTTTATTTTGATATGTTTTATTTTATTTTTATTTTTGTGGGCTTAATTGCATTTCTAGTATAGGCTGTGTCTCTTGAGCATTGATTTAATTTGAATAAAGCTATTATTTATTATCAGGCAAATGATTGTTAAGGTTATAACTCATGAAAAATGGATAAATGTTGCTTAGTTTGGGTGATCGACTTGTTGTTGGTTATTGCTTTGCTTATGATGTGACGTCCCCAAAATAGGTATACAACACCCATTCTGAGTCGCCAAATACATGGTACAGGAAGCAAACTATAGCTTCAATAATACAATTGTCGTGCAAAATACGACAACACATACTGTGAGTTTAAATATAAATATTGTCTTCTGGACAATATCCACACTCAAATAAATCCTCATTACAATTATACAAACACTATTTTACAAAAATAGTGAGGACTGCTAAAACATCTTTCTAGAACCATCACTCCATACCCCGACTAGATCCTGCTATGTTCTCACCTCCTGAGAAGAAAAATGGAACAAAAAGAAAAAGGGTGAGCTCAACTAGCCCAGTAAAGAATATTATGACTAAGATAATATACAACAAATTATCGTTAGTCTTTAACAGGGAAAAGAATCTGATAGAATATAATCGACAACAAATTTTAGATCAACAACTGCAGCGGAAACAACAAACTATTAGAAGAGTTAAGTAGAGAAAGAATTCTACTATCTTCTAAGATTTAAAAGTCCATCATCAATATTTTATCCCTGTAACATCGATTAATAATCGTCTTTATCCAAATATTCATCTTTGCACTACAGGCCAAAGATATTCATTTGTATCACCTGTTAGTCATGTTCATCTCAACACCTGTTCATCTATGCACTACAGGCCAAAGATATTCATTAAGCAATCATACATCTTTGCACTACAGGCCAAAGATATTCAGTAATATCATCATTTAGGACCGAGGATGATGAAAAATATCTTAAAGAGAACGAATCCAGTGAGATAGAAGGACAAATATTAGGGATTCGTATAACAGTTTATCCAAGATCAATAATACTTCAGAATAATCAATTGTGAAGCAGAATTCAAAAATTAAGATCAAAACATGGATACAATCAAAGATAATAACCATAATAGACATCTTGGACAAAAATGGAAAATTTTATTTTTCGGTAAATAGTGCCGTATTCCTGAATAGTGCCGTATACGTGAATAGTGCCGTATACGTGAATAGTAACCCCGACACAAAAAGCTCCAAATTTGATAAAAACTCATGTTAATATTTCAGCATAATGATATTGAAGAAAATAATATCATTTAAGAAGAAATAATATCCCTTACCTCAAAATATCAGTACTTCTGGTCGGAATACCGGTATAAGGCTGAAAGAAACTTGCACTGATGAATAGAAACTCTCAAAGTATCTAAATACTCACAAAATACACTCAATAATCTAGAGAGATAAAGAGAGAAAACTTGTTTCAGGTGTGATTTTCAATTCTAACTTAGCCCTCTATTTATAGGAAAATTTTAGTAGGCTTGACCTGTAACCTGATGGCTTTACCTGCTACTATTCCCACCCACCACATTTAAAATATAATTCAGCACATTTCTTCACCAACCACAAGTGGGGCCCACCAATTCTAGAATTTTCCATCAAAATGATAAATTCCGAAAATTCAACAATTTCTGAACCAGTCATCTTGTAAAATTCATAATAAATCATGCGTTCTTTTTTAACGGTTCAAAATTTGTGGGCATATACTCAACTTATATATGTATAACATATCCAAAAATTACCACGATCCAACGGTCGGATTAAAAATTATAACCCCCGTAAAATATCTCAAAAACCCTGATTTTTAATACCTCCATTCCGACAAAAATACTGATAAAAACCTCAACATTAACTCCTTCATTTTTAACCACAAAAATATGTAACGCCCCCAAAATAGGTCCATTCCATCCAACCCATTTTGAGTCGTCAAATACATGGTACAGAAACAACTACAACTTTATTAATACAACATAAAAACTGTGAGTGTAAATACAAATATTGTCATATAGACAATATCCACACTCAAATAAGTCCTCATTACAATTATTGGAACAATATTTTACAAAAAAAAAAATGGTGAGGACAACTAAAACAACTTCCTAGAACCTTCATTCCATACCCCGACTAGTACCTGCTACATTCTCGCCTCTTGAGAAGAAAATGGAACAACAAGGAAAAGGGTGAGCTCAACTAGCCCAGTAAAGAATATTATGACTAAGATAATATACAACAAATTATCGTTAGTCTTCAACAGGGAAAAATTTAATAGAATACAATAGACAACAAGTTTTAATTCATTATTCGCAGCGGAAAATAATAATTCATAGAGAAGTTACGTAGAGAATGAAATCTACGATTATCTATGAATTTAAAAGCCCATCATCAACATTTTATCCCTGTAACATCAATCAATAAATATCTTGAATCAAATAGTCATCTTTGCACTACAGGCCAAAGATATTCATCAGTTGGTCATGTTCACCTCAACACCTGTTCATCTTTGCACTACGGGCCAAAGATATTCATCAGAAATTATTCATCTTTGCACTACAGGCCAAAGATATTCAGTTATATCATCATTTAAGACTGAGGATGATGAAAAATATTTTAAAAAAAATGAATCCAGTGAAGCAAAATAACAAATATTAAGGATTCGTATTTCGATTTATCCATGTCCAAAAATACCTTATCATAGTGAAGTAAAATTCAAGAATGATCAAAACATGGATACAATCAAAGCTAGTATCCAGAATAGATATTTGGACGAAAAGAAGGAAGTTTCATTTTTCGGTGAATAGTAACTCGTGAATAGTAACTCGTGAATAGTAACTCATGAATAGTAACTCATGAATAGTAACCCCGACATGAAAAGTTCTAAATTTGATAAAAATTCAGATCAATACTTCGACATAATGATATTGAAGAAAATAATATCATTTAAGAAGAAATAATATCCCTTACCTCGGAAAGACGGTACTTCTGACTGGAATACTAGATATAGTGCTGAAGGAAACTTGCACCGTAAAGCAACACTCAAAGTATCAAATACTTACAAGAATACGCTCGTTATAGAGAGAGAAATAGAGAGAAACTTGTGTTTCTGGTGTGATTTTAATTCTAACCTAAGCACCCTATTTATAGAAAAATGCTTAGAACACCAAAGCAGAAAATTTAATATAATAATAATATATTTATCAAATTTTCCTTAGCCCACCTCTAGACATCTGATCTCAGCCCATTTATATCACATGTTAGCCCACTTAAATGCCAAAAAACGTTTTTCTTCAAAATAATAAATAAAACTTCCAAAAATCAATTATTTCGGAACTTCAGAACTTCAATAATTCATAATAAATAGCCCTTTTATCAGAAAATTCGAATCTCGCGAGTTTTTATAGGAAATTCAATTCTCTACAACTTTGCAGAAGAAAGTTTTTCTAAATTCCAAACAGAAATTGACCAAAATTCACAAACGGGCGATTTTATAGTCAATAATAAATTTTCGGTCAAGAATTATGTCCACCAACACACAAAACATGTGTTAATCATTTAATGCCACAAAAATACTCTTCCTCCTCATATACTCATATATCCCACATTCATTGTAAAAATACTACCATCAATATATTATTAAAATAATATATTTAAATGAATTATTTTATCAGAAAAAGATAAAATATTAATTTTCAACAATTGTCACATTAAAATTTTTCTCTATCTATATCCACATAAAATCACTATTTTGCTCGTCATATAAATCAATAATTAATTATACACAAATAATATTACAGAATCACAGTACTAGCAACCAGGCCGTTCCCAGGAAAGAGGGGGCTTTCCAATAAGGATCTCTCCTTACTGGCGCGCAATTAGATGACCAAACCTCTCCTTAGACAGAACTTTCTAGACATTGCCAATAATGTTATCTAATAATATTATTCAGATAATATGAATTATTGCTCCGATAATAAAAAATACTGCGTAGTGACAATTATTGAAACAACAGTAATATAAAATATCAACGCAGCAATTATTGAATCAATAAAATACAATATTGAACAGTAATTACTGTAACAATTATTGAGTAGTGCATTCTTACGTAAGAATCAATAATTGGTGCAATACCGTGTGCTACGCGTATTACCGTGTTTTAACCACCGGGTATTCCAACAGTATTAACGGTAACAACTATGCTGTTATTTATAAACAACTTATTTTTGTCATTTTCTTCATCCAATCGCTTTCCGTTATGGGGCCCACACAAGGCTGCGCCGTCGTACGAATATTCCCGACAACAAGAATATTCCACGACCAAACAAATATTCCCCGATAATAATGAATATTTTAGGACCACTTGCTTATTTAAAATATTTGCGCATTTTACCCATAACTAACCACATTAATCAAATCAACCCTTACTATTTCAAAATAATAAATAGAGGAATTAAATTTCATTTATTAATAATTTGGGGTCTTACAAAATATATCTCTCCTTTATATCCACATAAAATAAATATTTCCTTATCATATGAATCAATAATTAATTATTCACAAATAATATTACAGAATCACATTTATGACAACCAGGCCGTTCCCAGGAAAGAGGGGGCTTTTCAATAAGGATTTCTCCTTACTGGCGCGCAATTAGATGACCAAACCTCTCCTTAGACAGAACTTTCTAGACATTGCCAATAATTTTATCTAATAATATTATTCAAATAATATGAATTATTGATCTGATAATGGAAAATACTGTGCAGCAACAATTATTGAAACAACAATAATATAAAATATTAACGCAATAATTATTGCATCAATAAAATAAAATATTAAACAGTAACTATTGTATCAATTATTGAGTAGTGCCTTCTTACGTAAGAATCAATAATTGGTGCAATACCGTGTGCTACTGTATTTTAACCACCGGGTATTCCAACACTATTAACGGTAACAACTACGCCGTTATTTATAAACAACTTATACTTGTCATTTTCTTCATCCAATCGCTTTCCGTTATGGGGCCCACATAAGGCTGCGCCGTCGTACGAATATTTCCCGACAGCAAGAATATTCCACGACCAAACGAATATTCCCCGACAAAATGAATATTTTATAACCACTTGCTTATTTTACAAAATTTGCACATTTCACCCATAACCAAAGTATTATATCAAATTAACCCCTTATTATTCATAATAATATTTAGAGAAAATCTGATTTTATTCATTAATAAGCTGGGGTCTTACAACCTCCCCTCCTTATGAAATTTCGTCCTCGAAATTGACGTACGTACCTGATATTTCAAAAAGGTGAGGAAACCTCGCTTTCATTTCTGATTCTAACTCCCAGGTTATTTCTTCAATAGCATGGTTTCTCCACAAAACCTTAACTTGTGGTATAACCTTCGTGCGTAGGACATGCTCTTTCCTATCCAAGATCTTAACAGGTACCTCCTCGTATGTTAAATCTTCAGCTATCTCGTCTGGTTCTAACTCAATAATGTGGTTCGGGTCTTTAACATATTTACGAAGCATAGATATGTGAAAAACATTATGAACACGAGACATGCTTGGCGGTAATGCGAGTCTATATGCCACATTTCCTATTCGCTCAAGAATCTCAAATGGACCAACAAATCTTGGATTGAGCTTTCCTATCTTTCCAAATCTTGTAACTCCCTTCCATGGTGCAACACGTAATAATACATGATCCCCAATATTAAATTCCACGTCCTTCCGATGAAGATCCGCATAACTCTTTTGTCGATCTTGTGCCGTTTGTATACATTATCGAATCGTTTGGATCTTCTCTGTAGTAATGCGTAACAACTCTGGTCCCAACAATGTTGCTTCACCTACCTCGTCCCAGCATACTAGAGAACGACATTTTCTTCCATACAACGCCTCGAATGGAGCCACACCTATGCTCGCCTGATAACTGTTGTTTTAGGAGAATTCCACCAATGGTAGGTACTTATCCCAACTCTCTTTGAGATCTAGAACACAAAGTCTTAATAGATCTTCAAAAGTTTGAATAGTCCTCTCTGATTGTCCGTCCGTTTGAGGATGGTATGCCGAACTGAATCGTAAATCTGCGCCCATAGCTTTCTGCAAGCTAACCCAAAATCGTGAAGTGAATCTTGGGTCACGATCTGAAACTATGGATACTGGCATGCCATGCAATCTCACAATCTCGTTCACATACATACTAGCAAGACGTTCAAGGGAATAAGTCTCACGTATCGGCAAGAAATGAGCGGACTTGGTTAATCTATCAACAATAACCCAAATCGCATCTATGCCTTGAGAAACCTTGGGAAGACCCGTAACAAAATCGATAGTAATGTGTTCCCACTTCCATTTCGGAATCTCAAGTGGTTGCAATGGACCCTTTGGTACTTGATGCTCCGCTTTTACACGTTGACAAGTTAAACATCTCGAGATAAACTCCGTGATCTCTCTTTTCATATTGCTCCACCAAAATGTGTGTCGAAGATCGTGATACATTTTGGTACTCCCAGGATGGATTGCAAACAGTGTGTTGTGTGCCTCCATCATTATTCTATGCTTCAAGTCAAAATCGTTAGGAACACAAAGTCTGGAGTTGACTCGAAGTATTCCTTCTTCATCGATTCTTGCTTCTGGAATAGCACCTTCTTGCACTTTCTTCTTCATACGCAACAGCTCTATGTCCGTAGCTTGAGCAGCTTTAACTTTATCGATTAAAGTCAGTTCTACTCGTATATTTGATATCATCATGTGGGTACTTGGAGCCTTCATCTCTATCTCCATCCTTTGCAAGTCATACAAAATGGGCCTTTGTGTTAACAACATTGCATTCGTACCCGCGTATGATCTTCTACTCAATGCGTCAGCTACTACGTTCGCTTTTCCAGGATGATATTGGATGGTATGATCGTAATCTTTCAACAACTCGAGCCAACGTCGCTGCCGCATGTTGAGTTCCTTTTGGGTGAAGAAATATTTGAGGCTTTTATGATCTGTATAGATCTCCACTTTCTCCCCATACTGGTAGTGTCTCCAGATCTTCAACGCAAAAACGACTATTGCCAACTCCAAATCATGAGTAGGATAATTCCTCTCATATTCTTTGAGTTGTCGCGAGGCATAGGCTATGACTTTCCCATGTTGCATGAGAACATATCCTAACCCTTTGCCTGAAGCATCGCTGTAGATAACAAATCCATCCGAACCAGATGGTATTGTCAGAACAGGTGCCGAAATGAGTCTCCTCTTGAGTTCTTGGAAACTCTTCTCGCATTTCTCACTCCATACGAATTTTGTATCTTTCCGAGTCAGCTAAGTTAACGGAGTAGCGATTCGAGAAAATACTTTTACGAATCTCCGATAATAACCAGAAAGCTACGTATTTCGATTACCGACTTCGGTTGCTCTCAATTGTGATTCATATCCCAATCTTGGATAGCACGTCACAATGGCACCTATTGTTTTACCAACACACAAATATAAAGTCCCTTACGGAGAGTCAGGCTTTGGTGCATTCCACAAAGGAAGTCACCAGATAGAGGCTCGGGTACCAACTTCTATAGTTGGGTTTTTAACTCCTGAAATTCAATAGGAGCTATTCAATATGAGATTTTAGAAATGAGTTTTGTATCAGGTTGAAGATCAATACAAAAATTCAATATCACGCTCTGGGTTAGGCCAGGAAATTCTTTAGGAAATACGTCAGGAAATTCACTAACAACAGAAATATCATTCAAATCTGACGTATTTTTTTGTTCAAGTCCATGGCATGGGCTAAGAAAGCTTGACATCCATTTTTTAATAAACGAATGACTTTACGGCTTGATATGAAAGAGTTTGACTTTAATGGTTTGGTTGCTTGAATTCGAATAACAGGTTGCTTAGGAATATGAAAACTAACAACCTTACGAAAACAATCAATTTTGGCACGATGAGTAGTTAACCAATCAATCCCTAAAATCACATCAAAAGCAAGTATCTTTAAAGAGATAAGGTCAACAGGTAATGTGATAGTGCCAACTTGGATAATGCAAGATTTATAAACTATAGATGTAACGAAGGTTTCACCCAACGAAGTTTCAACAGATAAGTCAAAGTCCAATTTCTCCGGAGTCAAGTTTAAACGTTGATTATAAGCAGGAGAGATAAATGAATGGATAGAACCGGTATCTAATAAGGTATAAACTTCGTAAGAATTTATAATTAACTAACCCGTGCTAACTTCATTCGGGTTCCTCGCATTCTGACCAGTCACGAAAAACGCTCTTCCAGGAACCGCTGATTTCGACTTATTCGGGACAACTTTTGGAGTCACCATCTCCGCTGAACTTGGTTTTGCTACAGAACACTCTCGAGCTATATGACCCTCCTTTCCACAATTATAACATACCTTGGATTGTTGTGGGCAGTTTGGGTTAATATGTCCCTCTTTCCCACATTTGTAACATACGACCGGTGATCGTTCTCCTCCCCTATAAATAGTTGATGTTTGTGCTGACGTCTTCACGTTATCATTGTTGTACCTTCTCTTCTTGAAATCTCCTCCCGACTCGCTCCTTTTATTATCACGACCACGATTACCACCAGAGTGGTTACCGCTTTTGTCCGAATGTTTTCCTCCCTGCTAGTTTTCATTGCTTCGATGACTGCCGCCACCGGTATGACCCTAGTTGTGGTCCCTCGGTTGCACATACTCATTATCTCGCTCTAATAATTGAGCCCTGTTTACAACATCTGAATATAAAGAAAATTTATGAGGGATAAGATATTGTCGAATCTCGGGTTTTAGACCTCTCAGAAACATCCTTGTCATTCGTTCCTCATTTTCGACCAAATGAGGTGCAAACCTGGATAACTCTGCAAACTTCGCCTCGTACTAGGACACCGTCATGTTGTTTTGTTCCAGTCTGATAAACTCCACCTCCTTCATATGACGAATACTTTCAGGAAAGTACTTGTCATTGAACAGTTTTTGAAATGTTTCCCAGGACATGTTGAGTGCGTCAGGCTGGGTACACTTCACAGACTCCCACCAGTAGTCTGCCTCACCGCGGAACATAAAGGTGGCGAATGGAACCTTCTGTTCCTCCGTGCATCCCAAGACATCGAATATCTTGGTAATTTGCTTGACCCACGTTTCCGCCATGATCGGATCCGGCTTTCCCTTAAATTCTGGTGGTCCCAATTCTTTGAACTGCTTAGCTGTGACAAACTGCGCATTGTTATCATTTCCACCCGTATTTTGCACACGAGTCTCCCTCGTCTGATTTTGCATGAACTGCAAAAAGCTCCTAAACATTCCATCATTCATCGTTTGCTCGGTAACGTTATTTATAGGAGGAATATTGCCTTCTTGTTGCACGTTCCCCTGGGTGGTGATCAAAGGTGTCTCCACGGTCTGATTTACTCCATTATTAACATTCTCTGTCGACATTCTCAAATACTGCCATAAAACAAGGGTTAATTTAACAAATTAACATATCACATAATATCCCTATATTATGATCGACCAACAAATAAGCTTAGGTAGGACACACTAGCGAAGGATTTACTCGTCTCACCCCTCCTAGTTTTATTCCCCGATCTCCGCCAAAGATCATATCCCTAAGCTCTGATACCAACTGTGACGTCCCCAAAATAGGTATACAACACCCATTCTGAGTCGCCAAATACATGTTACAGGAAGCAAACTATAACTTCAATAATACAATTGTCGTGCAAAATACGACAACACATACTGTGAGTTTAAATATAAATATTGTCTTCTGGACAATATCCACACTCAAATAAATCCTCATTACAATTATTCAAACACTATTTTACAAAAATAGTGAGGACTGCTAAAACATCTTTCTAGAACCATCACTCCATACCCCGACTAGATCCTGCTATGTTCTCACCTCCTGAGAAGAAAAATGGAACAAAAAGAAAAAGGGTGAGCTCAACTAGCCCAGTAAAGAATATTATGACTAAGATAATATACAACAAATTATCGTTAGTCTTTAACAGGGAAAAAAATCTGATAGAATATAATCGACAACAAATTTTAGATCAACAACTGCAGCGGAAACAACAAACCATTAGAAGAGTTAAGTATAGAAAGAATTCTACTATCTTCTAAGATTTAAAAGTTCATCATCAATATTTTATCCCTGTAACATCGATTAATAATCATCGTTATCCAAATATTCATCTTCGCACTACAGGCCAAAGATATTCATTTGTATCACCTGTTAGTCATGTTCATCTCAACACCTGTTCATCTTTGCACTACAGGCCAAAGATATTCATTAAGCAATCCTACATCTTTGCACTACAGGCCAAAGATATTCAGTAATATCATCATTTAGGACCGAGGATGATGAAAAATATCTTAAAGAGAACGAATCCAGTGAAACAGAAGGACAAATATTAGGAATTCGTATAACAGTTTATCCAAGATCAATAATACTTCAGAATAATCAATTGTGAAGCAGAATTCAAAAATTAAGATCAAAACATGGATACAATCAAAGATAATAACCATAATAGACATCTTGGACAAAAAGGGAAAATTTTATTTTTCGGTAAATAGTGCCGTATTCCTGAATAGTGCCGTATACGTGAATAGTAATCCCGACACAAAAAGCTCCAAATTTGATAAAAACTCATGTTAATATTTCAGCATAATGATATTGAAGAAAATAATATCATTTAAGAAGAAATAATATCCCTTACCTCAAAATATCAGTACTTCTGGTCGAAATACCGGTATAAGGCTGAAAAAAACTTGTACTGATGAATAGAAACTTTCAAAGTATCTAAATACTCACAAAATACACTCAATAATCTAGAGAGATAAAGAGAGAAAACTTGTTTCAGGTGTGATTTTCAATTCTAACTTAGCCCTCTATTTATAGGAAAATTTTAGTAGGCTTAACCTGTAACCTGATGGCTTTACCTACTACTATTCCCACCCACCACATTTGAAATATAATTCAGCACATTTCTTCACCAACCACAAGTGGGGCCCACCAATTCTAGAATTTTCCATCAAAATGATAAACTCTGAAAATTCAACAATTTCTGAACCAGTCATCTTGTAAAATTCATAATAAATCATGCGTTCATTTTTAACGGTTCAAAATTTGTGGGCATATACTCAACTTATATATTTATAACATATCTAAAAATTACCACGATCCAACGGTCGGATTAAAAATTATAACCCCCGCAAAATATCTCAAAAATCCTGATTTTTAATACCTCCATTTCGACAAAAATACTGATAAAAACCTCAACATTAACTCCTTCATTTTTAACCACAAAAATATATCTCTCATTTATATCCACATAAAATAAATATTTCCTTATCATATGAATCAATAATTAATTATTCACAAATAATATTACAGAATCACATTTGTGACAACCATGCCGTTCCCAGGAAAGAGGGGGCTTTCCAATAAGGATTTCTCCTTACTGGCGCGCAATTAGATGACCAAACCTCTCCTTGGACAGAACTTTCTAGACATTACCAATAATGTTATCTAATAATATTATTCAAATAATATGAATTATTGATCTGATAATGGAAAATACTGTGCAGCAACAATTATTGAAACAACAATAATATAAAATATCAACGCAACAATTATTGCATCAATAAAATAAAATATTGAACAGTAACTACTGTAACAATTATTGAGTAGTGCTTTCTTACGTAAGAATCAATAATTGGTGCAATACCGTGTGCTACTGTATTTTAACAACCGGGTATTCCAACAATATTAACGGTAACAACTACGCCGTTATTTATAAACAACTTATACTTGCCGTTTTCTTCATCCAATCGCTTTCCGTTATGGTGCCCACACAAGGCTGCGCCGTCGTACGAATATTCCCCGACAGCAAGAATATTTCACGACCAAACGAATATTCCCCGACAAAATGAATATTTTATAACCACTTGCTTATTTTACAAAATTTGTACATTTCACCCATAATCAAAGTATTATATCAAATTAACCCCTTATTATTCATAATAATATTTAGAGAAAATTTGATTTTATTCATTAATAAGATGGGGTCTTACATATTACTCCTACTTTTGAGCACTCATCCATTTGTAATGAACTAGGTGTATACTTAGAGAAGGCTTATATGACTGAATGCTTGTGGGAGATATTAATAAGCTCTAGAACTCGTTTAAACATCATTCGAAGCAATATACTTAAGTTTGATTAATTGATCATGTGGTGGGTTGAGATGGAGCGTAAAACGCACTCACTCATAAACACATACTGAGGGGAGATAGAACGTAAAACGCACTCACTTATGAATATATATATATATATATATATATATATATATATATATATCAAAAATCTTTCGATGGGTTGAGATGGAGCGTAAAACTCACTCGCCCATAAAAGCGGACTTAGGGTGAGATGGAGCGTAAAACGCACTCGCCCATAAAAGCGGACTTAGGGTAAGATGGAGCATAAAATGCACTCACCTAAGAGTCCTTTGATCTAAAATTTTTGGAATGTTTGATTTGTCTACAATTGCGATGAGTGATGTGTTAAGCATGTAGTTTTTGAAGTTTATTTCTTTCATAAGGTAATATGGTTGTATAAGCTAATCCGAGCAATAATTGGTTTAGTGCAAATGGATACACACACACACATAGAAAGGATCTAAAGCAAGGTATGACTAACAAGTAAGTTGAAATCCTAGACGTTCTGACATTTTGATAGTTTTCTAGAGTTATCATGTTTTGACATCTTTAAGGCCATTGTTTAAACTTATTGATTCATTGCTCAAGTGGTTGATTGTTAGAATTTATTTTTATAGTTTTTGTTCTTAGTGTTTTGCTTGAGGACAAGCAAAGATTCAAGTTTGGGGGTATTTGATGAGTGTGTTTTATATACACAAATTAGGTACTTTTGAGTTTGATAATTTATAAATCCTAAGCTAGATTGTTTGGTTTTTATGTGTTTTCATTATATTGTTGTTGTAATATAGTTTTATATTGCTTTTATGTATTTTTGTATTAGTTTTATGTGTTTTTACTTTGTTTTGTAGGAATTGGATGGAATGTCATTTGGGTCGATAGTTGGAATCGCCAAATTTGCATTTTCGGTTTGCCATTGACATAGCAGTCCCGTGAAGCCCAGTTTTTCCCATGACCCGGCCATTATCTGTCCAAACTCCAAGAAAGAAAGTTGTAGATCAACATCTCCTCTTTTCGGATCATCTTGAATCGCCTCAATCAGAGTTCGGATACAAGATTTATGGCTATTTTCCCAACGGGTGTCAAATCTAGAAACTACCAACTGCTATTTTCATAGCAGTCATTTCAAGGCCAATTTGATCATTGATCTAGCCATTATTTAGAAGAACTCAAAGAATGAAAGTTGTAGATCTACTTCTCCTCTTTCAGGATCATCTTGAATCGCCACAATCGGAGTTCGTATGAAGACGTTATGGCCATTTTCCCAACAGATGTCCAAGCAGAAAATTAGTCGGCGCTGCAGCGCGACTTGCTAGTGTATTTTCGGCGTCGCAGTGCCACTTAGCAGTAGCCCAGCCCCCTTTCTGCGCTGCAGCGCCCCGTTCAAGCTAAATCATGGCGCTGCAGCGCCAGACACGAATTTTCGACAATTTTCAGCTATTAAATGCTCAACCTAATGACCCAAAAACATAATCTTTCATTTCTACTTGCAACCTAGAGGAGAAAAAGAGAGAGGTGGCGGCTTGTAGAAGAGGGAGGCCATGGCTCTTGGCCATGGTTCTTCAAGAGCTTCAAGGAGCATCAATGGTGGGAGCTTCAACAACATCAATGGAGGAGCTTCAACCAACAACTAAGGGAAGCCATCATTTCTTTCTTTCTTTTTTCCTCTAGTGGCTAGAACTCATTCTTGGGGATCTAGTGCAAACATTTGTAACACCTATGGAGGCAAGGAATTGAATTAAACTTCTAGCTTTTCTTTGATACTTGTATGATCCATTGGATGATTACCTAATATTTGGAATAGTTTGATTTATTTGTTATGAATTAAACTTCTATTTTGCTCTCCTTTTGATTGGTGTCATGCGAATTGGTTCTTTATGTGATTATGTATATGCATAATTTATGTATTGCCAATTCATAGTGGCCGCCATGATCATAAAGAGAGTTAAGAGATTTGAACAAAGTGATGCACGACAAGTGTTTGAGAAAATGCTTGTGTGTGGATATTGTGTTCTTAGCTCTTTATCTATCTATGTTTTGTTTTTCTGTTATTTTAATTAATTGTAATTATAATTTATCGTATTAATTAATTGTTTAAATAAGATTGAGGCGATATAAAGTCAGTACTTGGTAGATATTAGTGATAATTCCTCGTGGGTTCGACATCTCTCTTATCATTATATTACTTGTTGACCGCGTATACTTGCGCGTGTTTATCGGTTGCGAAATCGATCAAGAAGTTTTTGGCGCCGTTGCCAGGGATTTATAATTAATTGTTTTACATTATTAAAACTAAGTCATTACGATCTTACTTTAAATTGAATTTTCTATTTAATTTCTCTTTTTAGGTAGTCCTCATTGTTTATGCCACCTCGGAAGGGACGAAATATAATTCCTCTCGATCCTAAGGTTGAAAGAACATTCAGACGACTGCAGAGAGAAAAATCAGGGGACATACCTGCTCCTATCATTATGGCTGAACCACTGCAAAAGTCCTTGAGGGAGCATGCTATTCCTGTGACAGACGATCTCCAGGCAAGCATTCTTAGGCCTGCCACCCAAGCTAATAATTTTGAGATCAAGTCGGGCACCATTCAAATGTGCACCAATATTCAGTTTGGGGGACTACCGAATGATGATCCTAATGATCACTTAATCAATTTTCTGGAGATCTGTGACACATTTAATTGCAACGGAGTGTCTGACGATGCCATAAGACTCCGGTTGTTTCCTTTCACCTTGAGGGACAAAACCAAGAGCTGGCTACATTCATTACCGTCAGGCTCCATTACCACATGGACTAACATGGCACAGAAATTTGTGGCGAAGTTCTTTCTGCCAGCTAAAACAGCCAGGCTCAGGCATGAGATCACACATCCTTCATTCAGTTCGAATCAGAATCCTTATACGACTCGTGGGAGCGGTTTAAGGATCTTCTAAGGAAATGCCCGCACCATGGATTGCCCTAATGGTTACCCATCAAAACTTTTTACAATGGGTTGGCAGGATCAACTCGTTCGAGTATTGATGCCGCATCTGGAGGGGCCTTCATGGACAAACATCACATAGCAGGATATGAGCTGGTGGAGACCATGGCGGCCAATAATTACCAATGGCCAAATGACAGACAAGCCCCGAGAAGACCAGCGGGGGTTTATGAAGTTGACTCTATCACTGCATTAGCGGCTCAGGTAGCAGCACTAACGAGAAGGTTAGATAACCAGGAACCTTCAGCGGTTCAAAACGTGTAAAGTGTCGTAGTTCAATGTGAATTATGCCAAGGGAGCCACCCTACGGATCTGTGTGCGATATGCCCTGAGTCAGTTCAATTTGTTTCCAACTACGGGCGGCAACAAAACTCTAACCTTCCCACTCATTACCACCCGGGGTTAAGAAATCATCCAAACTTTTCATGGGGCAACAATTCCAACAACAACAGTAACCACCCCAATCCACAATAACCTCCAACTACCAGACCAAATTATGCTAATCCTCCTGGATTCTAACCTCAGACTCAGTTCAACCCACATCCACAGAGCAATCAGAATCAGTTTCACCATCCTCCACCACAACAGGAAAGGAAGCCTAGTTTAGAAGATCTTCTGTCGAGGTATATAGCCCAGAATAAAACTAGAAGTAACAATCAAGAAGCCTCCATTAGGAATCTTAAAGTACAGATGGGTCAGTTGGCTACTGCCTTGAATAGTCGACCACCAGGCGCACTGCCAAGCGACACTGATGTCAACCCAAAGAGGGAAGGCAAGGAGCAGTGTAAAGCAGTTACCCTACGAAGTGGGAGAACCACTAATGTGCAAGGTGGAGAGGGTATTCCTATGGCAGTTGAGACAGTGTCTGACGAGGAATTTTCTGAGAAGGAGAATGCTGAAACTAGTGGGGGTAAGGAAAGTGGTAAAGACAACCCTTCATCACCATCTCCTCTAACGACTGTGGTCATGCAGCCTCTTCCTCAGTTACCATTCCCCTAGAGGGTGCAGAAACAGAAGTTGGATAAGCAGTTTTCCAAATTCTTGGAGGTGTTCAAAAGACTGCACATAAACATCCCATTTGTAGAGGCATTGGAGGGAATGCCTAGTTATGTCAAGTTCATAAAGGATATTCTGTCCAAGAAATGAAAAATGGGGGATTATGAGACAGTGGCGCTGACAGAAGAATGTTGTGCCATCCTTTAAAACAAGCTTCCGCCGAAGCTCAAAGACCCGGGAAGTTTTACAATCCCGTGCTCCATTGGGGACCAGTTTATTGGGAAGGCTCTTTGTGATTTAGGGGCCAACATCAACTTGATGCCCCTCTCCATTTATAAAAAGCTGGGCCTAAATGAAGCCAAGCCAACAAGTGTCACCCTTCAATTAGCTGATAGATCTCTGACATACCCGAAGGGAATTGTAGAGGATGTGCTAGTGAAAGTTGACAAGTTCATTTTTCCGGCGGATTTCATAGTCCTTGATTTTGAGGAGGATAGGGAAATCCCAATAATATTGGGAAGGCCGTTCTTGGCAACTGGGAGGACCCTCATTGATGTCCAAAGGGGGGAGTTGACAATGAGAGTTAACGATCAGGAAGTGACGTTTAATGTCTTCCGATCCATGAAATATCCTAATACCCATGAGGACTGTTTCCAGATTAGCACTATGGATAAATCAGTGGAGGGGTATTCTCAGAAACTTGCATTCCAAACCCCTTGGAAGCTTCATTAAGTGGGGCTAATACTACAGAAGATCCTTCGCATGTGGAATATGCCATGTGGCTCGATGAACCTCAAAGATCAAAGCAATTCCACCGACAGTTCGAATCTCTAAATGATAATGAGGCTTCTACATCCAAAGCTCAGCCATCTATCATCAAACCTCCTGTCCTTGAGCTCAAACCTTTTCCTACTCACTTGAGTTATGCTTATTTAGGAATTTCATCTACATTACCTGTGATAATTTCTGCATCTCTAACCAAGTGTCAGGAAGAAAAGCTATTGCTTGTGCTCAAGAAGTACAAAACGGCCTTAGGATGGTCTATTGCTGATATAAAAGGGATCAGCCCAAACCTCTGTATGCACAAAATTCTTTTGGAGGAAGGCTCGAAGACATCTATAGAGCATCAGAGGTGGCTAAATCCTATTATGAAGGAGGTTGTCCAGAAAGAAATCATTAAGTTGCTAGATGCGGGCATTATTTACCCCATCTCAGATAGTCCTTGGGTTAGCCCAATCCAATGTGAACCAAAGAAGGGGGGGATGACAATGGTGTCCAACAAAAATAACGAATTGATTCCCACCAGGATGGTGACCGGTTGGAGAGTGTGCATGGATTACACGAAGCTGAACAAATCATCCTGTAAAGATCACTTTCCCCTTCCTTTCATTAATCAGATGCTGGACCGGTTGGCTGGGCACGAATACTATTGTTTGCTTGATGGCTATTCGGGGTACAATCAGATTTCTATTGCTTCGAAAGATCAGGAGAAGACGACATTTACATGTCCTTATGGGACCTTTACCTTCCGAAAAATGTCCTTCGGGTTATGTAATGCTCCCGCCACATTTCAGCGGTGCATGATGTCAATATTCTCTGACATGGTTGAGAAGACCTTGGAGGTCTTCATGGACGACTTCTCAGTCTTTGGGAGCTCATTCGGAAATTGCTTGACTAATCTAACGGCAGTTCTCCATCGATGTGTTGAAACAAACTTGGTTTTAAATTGGGAGAAGTGCAACTTCATGGTCGAAGAGGGCATTATTTTGGGTCATCGGGTCTCTGTAGGAGGAATTGAAGTTGACAAGGCTAAGATAGATGTGATCAATAACCTTCCACCGCCCACCTCAGTAAAAGGGGTGAGGAGTTTCCTCGGGCACGCCGGTTTTTACAGAAGGTTTATACAGGACTTCTCTCGGATCACTAAACCGTTATGCACTCTTTTGGAAAAGGACATGCCTTTCCAGTTCAATGCCGCCTGCCTGATCGATTTTGAGTTATTAAAGAAAAGGCTTGTCTCGGCACCTATCGTCGTAGCTCCAGACTGGGCCTACCCTTTTGAGCTGATGTGCGACGGCAGTGACTATGCTATAGGGGCAGTTTTGGGCCAGAGAAGGGAGAAGGTTTTCCATACCATTTATTATGCCTGTTAGACATTGACTGATGCTCAGTTAAATTACACCACTACTGAGAAGGAGCTGTTGGCGGTGGTATATGCTTTTGATAAGTTCCGTTCCTACCTCATCGGGACGAAGGTGATCGTATACACCGATCACTCAGCGATCAAGTATTTGATTGAAAAGAAGGACGCTAAGCCGAGAATTATACGGTGGGTTCTGCTTCTACAAGAATTTGACTTAGAAATCAGAGACAAGAAGGGAACTGAGAATCAGGTTGCCGGCCATTTAAGTAGATTGGAAAACACCACATCTTCGAGCAAAGCCGACAAGGCTATAAATGATTTTTTTCCAGACGAGCAGCTCTTTGTGGTGAGTGGCAAGGTCCCGTGGTATGCGGACTTCACAAATTACGTCGCTTGCCAAGTTATCCCTCAAGGCCTGAGTTTCCAACAAAGGAAGAAATTCCTTAAAGATGCCAAGCAATATCTATGGGATGAGCCCTTCTTATTCAAATAGTGTTCAGATCAGATTTTGCGTAGATGTTTGCCTGAAGAAGAAATGGAAGGCGTGTTGCATCATTGCCATTCGTCTATTTATGGAGGTCATTTCGGAGGCCAGTGAACTTCTGCTAAAGTGTTACAGTCAGGATTTTATTGGCCCACCCTTTTTAAAGATGCTCACGCCTATGCGATGCACTGTGACAAATGTCAACGGGTGGGCACTATTTCAAGGTGGTATGAACTACCACTACAAAATATTTTGGAAGTAGAGTTGTTAGATGTCTGGGGCATAGATTTCATGGGACCATTCTCGTCTTCATTCAACAATCTCTACATCCTTGTGGCAGTGGATTATGTCTCAAAGTGGGTGGAAGCAGTTGCCTTGCCGACAAATGATGCTAAGGTGGTGCTTCAGTTCCTCAAAAAGAATATTTTCACCCATTTTGGCACACCACGGGCCATAATTAGTGATGAAGGGTCGCACTTCTGCAATAAGTATTTTGAAGCCCTTCTAGCCAGGTATGGGGTAACTCATAAAATAGCCACTGCTTACCACCCTCAGACCAGCGGCCAAGCTGAAATTTCGAACCGAGAGGTGAAGCAAATCTTGGAAAAGATTGTTAACCCAACCCGTAAGGATTGGTCGAAGAAGCTGGATGTTGCATTATGGGCCTACCGCACAACTTATAAAACGCCCATCGGAATGTCTCCATACAGGCTAGTTTATGGTAAAGGATGTCATCTCCCGGTCGAAGTAGAGCACAACGTTTACTGGGCTATTCTAAAGCTTAACTTTGATCTTGAGGCAGTTGGAGAAAAGCGGCTGTTACAACTAAATGAAGCAGATGAGTTTCGTCTGCAGGCGTATGAAAACGTCAAGTTGTACAAGGAAAGGACCAAGAAATGGCATGACAAGAAGATCCTTGAAAGGCATTTTGAACCGGGCCAGTAAGTTCTTTTGTTTAACTCCCGGCTAAAGTTGTTTCCTGGGAAGCTAAAGTCCCGATGGTCGGGCCCTTTCACTATTGCCAAGGTTTATCCGCATGGAGCAATAGAGCTTAAGGACCCAAATTCCGACTCAACATTCAAGGTGAATGGGTAACGTGTAAAACACTATTGGGGCGGCGAGGTTGACCGTCAACATACCTCCATTACACTTGGAGACCCGATCTAAGTCGGGATGATAGTCAAGCTGACGACTATAAAACAAGCGCTTGGTGGGGAGGTACCCCCATCTCGCTATAAATTTTATATGTTTCTTCACTCATTTCTAATTTACTTGGTGACTGTTCATTTTATTATATAACATAGTTGATGGATTTTATGTTTTGTGTCTCTCATTTACGGGCAACATGTTTTGTATGATAATCTGCATATTATAATAGTGTTTACTATGTTTTTAACAGTGTATGCTTGCTTGTGTAGTATAGCGGTTGTTCTTGTTTTGGTATGTGCAGATAACAGGTGAAAAAAAAAATCGCAGAGATCAGCACTCGCACCGCGGCGCCGGCTCCACTACACTCTTTCGCGCCGCAGCGCCACAAGAGGCGCCGGCTCCATTACCTTTCACGCCGCGACGCCACAAGAAGCGCCAGTTACTAAAAACTCGCGCCGCAGCGCCGAGTTGTGAACAAACACTCACGCTGTGGCGCCAGTAGCGTGTTTTTGAATTCCAAGTGCAGTTATATGCAGGCTTTTCGGCTAAGACTCCTCACTTCTCTCAACAATCTCAGCTCTCTCTCTCGGCAGCCTAAAAGAATATGACCCATCAGCCGTATCACTCCCAACAAATCCGAGCAAACATCGATCGTGCCTCTTCTCAACCTACAAAGTCAGACCATAGCATCGATTGTTTGTCAAAGGCAACCCCACTCAAGTGCAAGGGTTTAATTCTTAAGGGATTTTTGAGGGTTTTCATTCTATAAGAGATTTTGTTGGTTTAATTGCTTCTCTGTGTTCTTCTTCTTGTTTGATTTGGGGTGATTTCCACTGATGGAAATCTGGTTAGAGTAGCATCAAGCAAAGGGCCGTCCAAGTATAGTTTGGAAAACACACACAAGGTGTTTGCTTATTTGCCTCAAGGAGTAATCGAACTATTTTGGCTTGTTTTCGCTGGGTTTGTATTGGGGGTTTGTTTTGCATTGCTTCAGGAGTCATCTCTTCAGATTATTGGCTCTATTTAGGGCTGTTTGTGGGAACCTCATCAACAAATTACATCATGGCACCCAAAAGGCAACGACTTAGCATCGGTGGTTCTTCTTCATCTTTCACGGCTCCACCACAGGCTTGGGACCCCGCCAAGTTTGTCAGTGAGGAAACTTTCAAGCGGTACAGAGACTCTTTCGGCAAGCACAATTTGATTCTCGAGCGGGGGTTGCGGCTGGATCAAAAAGATGGGGAAATCATGAATATGATCATGGAGCGCAAGTGGCTTAACTTCACCAAACCGCCAGTATCAGCAGTTGTCCCGGTGGTTCGGGAATTCTATGCCAATGCCAGTCTTGAGGGTCCTGCTGTGGTTCAAGTTAGGGGAAGGTCCATGCCATTTGACAGTATATCCATCAATGCGTTATTTGGGGCACCAAACTACGCGGGAAATGATTATATGGAGCTAGGATTCCGTGGCTATGACCAGGAAGATGTCATCCGAAGGCTCTGCAAGCCTGGGACGGCCTGGAAGAAAAATATTTATACCGGTGAAAAGACTAGCTTCCCAGCTGCTGCGCTCAGTCGCTATGGAAAGGCGTGGTACAGTTTCATTTGTGCCACCATGCTCCCGACTCGTCACCTAAGCGATGTGACTAAAGAAAGGGTGATTCTGCTTTTCGCCATTGTCACGGGTTTGAATGTGGATATCAGAGTTCTCATCCACGACTCGATCATCAAGGCTATCAAGAGTATAGTCATTGCAGGACTTCCCCATCCATCCGTGATCACGCTTTTGTACAAGCAGGCCGGGGTACAGTGGGGTCCAGATGAGATAGCTTTGCCACCCATGATTGTCATCGACCATCAAACGATCAAGCGTTTCACTGTTGGGACGGGGCAGAAACTCATGTCAGGGGCGAAGGATACGGACCACCTACAGAGCCGCCTCCTTCAGCCGGCCCAGAGCCAGAGCCCTCTCAAGCACCTGAGGCAGGCCCAGCTAGTCAGGGTTTTTTAGCAGACATCATGGCATCCCTCGCCCTACTGCATCAAAAGCAGGACGCTGAGGCACAGAGGCAGCGGAGGCATATCGCAGCGGTGGCTCAGAGGCAGGAGATAGCAATGCAGTACCAGGCTGAGTTGGTGAACACAATGCAGAGCATCTACACTGACTTTTGTGGCGAGGGCATTGAGTTCGCGCCATACCAATTTCCCGACCCTCCGATTTTTCCACCATACCCTCCACCATCACCGCCTGCTGAAGCTGATCAGGACATGCCAGACGAGGAAGAAGCCAAAACCGATGCCGCTGCTGAGTTAGCGATCTTCAGGGAAGCCCTCTTATATTCAATTGCTTTATGTTTAGCAATAAGGGCATTGCTCACTTCAAGTTTGGGGGTGTTTTAGCCTTTATCTGTCTATCTCATTACTGCCATTTTAGGATTGCCAGACTTACTATCTTTATTATGTTTGTAGTTATCAGTATTGTGGTGTAGTCTTTTGAACTGCGGGATTATGTTGAATTTTTTTTATCTTTATGGATGCCATAAAATGCTTTTGGTTTTATTTCAATTTTATTAGCATGATTGTGGTTTCTAGCCATCTTTTTGGGGCTTATTCAGATTTATATGCTTGTGCCATGCAAATGGCCTTTTCACCCTATTTTGAGCTGCTATTTAGCAAGGGTGTTATATTTATCATTGCTAATATTTTTTGTTTGTGGCTATTAGTAGCGCCAAATGAGTATGTCTCTCGTAGAGTTGTGTCAAACATGACATGTGTTAGGGGTTTATTAGTTGATAAGTTTAGACCGTTATTGATCTGTCCTTCTAGCAAGCACCGACCAACTGTGTTAACTAATTATTGTTCGAGTATAATTTGTGTGTTTATTGTGTTGAAAATTTGTTCACTCTTATAAACTTTCATTTGTGCAAGGTAATAAAAGATTTAGGTATTTTTGCAGTGTTGGATCTTGGATTCTAGTTTGGAAAAAAAAATAAGTTTTGCATATCGAAAGTTTTGCGGTGGGTCGAGATGGAGCGTAAAACGCACTCGCCCATAAACGCAGGGCCGATATCGAGATGGAGCGTAAAACGCACTCGCTGATTAATCTTCGTTCTTGTTGTGAAGTCTCAGTTGGCTTATGTTGATTACGTGGCCTTTACTGCTCGAGTTATTAGATTCTTAGGGGTGTTCTACACATAGTGCCCTAAAGTCGTCTGGCTTGGGAGTCACTGATCAAAAGCTCATTCATGGGTAGTTCTGCAGCCTAAGGTAATTGAGTACTGTCCGAGTCTGATTTTGCTGTCGGCATGCTAGAGCCTTTTGATCTTCTCCTGCATTTGCGCCTTGCTCTTAATGCTTGTTGAATGTTTAAGTTGCAGAGTTTGCTTGGTTTTAACATTCGACTGCGCAAACTTAGTTGAGCTATGATTAGTCAGGGCGGTTGGTATTCACACACGCACTTAGAATGGATCGAATACGGTCTTATGCTTGAAATATAATGAACCCTTACTCATTCCCGTGTTTGACTTACTCTTGGGGAGTAGCTTATTTAGAGTTTCGTAGCCACGATGCTAGTATAGATTGTTATATATATATATATATATTCCTTTCGCATTCTTAGTGTCTACTGTTATTATCGTGTTAGATAGTTTGCTCGAGGACAAGCAAAGACTTAAGTTTGGGGGTATTTGATGAGTGTGATTTAAACCCGCGAATCGGATACCTTAGGACTTAAATATTTGTCTGAATTCATAGTTTTTATGTAGTATCATAGAAATATAGTGTTAGTGTGTTTAATCGTTGCATTGCAGAGCTTCACAGTGTTTTTGCAGCTTTAAAGGGGCAAAACAGTCATTTTGCCAATGTTCGCGCCGCGGCGCCATCTTCAGGCTTAATATCCGCGCCGCAGCACCATGGCCTGCCCCCCAGTTGGCGTAAGCCGCGCCACGGTGCCACGCACCCCCCTTTGTCTCGCGCTGCAGCGCAATCTCCGTGTCCCATTTCATAATGTTGCGCCGCAGCGCTGCTCAATACTTGGTGGCCCGCGCCGCGGTGCCACCTCCGGTTCCCAGGCAGACAAGGACTTTGTTTGACCTAGCAAAAAGGGGGGGAAAAGATGTTAGAAGGAAGAGGCGGCAGAAAAGACACACACAACATACATATACCAGAAAATAGATAACAAGAGAGAAGGAAGAAGCTTGAAGAAGAAAAAGAGATCAATTGTTCTCCACATTTTCCGACTGTGCGCGTGAAGAGAATATTTGGCAGAAGATAACTTCTTTCTGCAGGGGTTTTTCTTATTGCAAATATTGTTTTTATTGTATTTGTCTGATAATGGATAGTGCAGTAGAAATTTGTGTTAGTCCCATAGTTATGAACTAACTCTATTTTAGGATTGCAATGTAACCTTTTGAATAGCTTAATCGACTTTCTCTCTCGTTTTATATAATGAAGCATTTTGGAATGGGTTGTTGTATTTTGCTTATATTGTCTGATTTCTTGATAAAGAAATTAGTACTGATAGTAATGGAAATTGATAAATGGATATTACTGTTTGTCTTTAAATGCAGCAACACCAGTTATGACCTTGACATTTGAATGTGGGGCTTAATGTGCCAATAGGATAGACATATCCTTATTTGCCTTGTGTGACCTTGTGAATTTGCTTAATGACCTCGACCCAGTTATTTCCACCCATAGACATATGGTGATCTAGCTTGCTAGGGATGTGCATTTGACCTTCGACAGAAGTTTATGCCTATTATTGTTCTAGGTCGACCATTCCTTGATTCGTTTGTTTTGCGGAGAGTTAGAAGATTAGGCGAAGCATTAGGGGAGTTGTAATCCCATCTTGCCTTCCTAGCACAACCAACGTCTCTTAGTTAGTTTTCTTATTAAAATAGCTTAACCAACCTTTACCTCCAATCGTTTAAATAAGTTTAGTAATGATTTTACCTTAGTATTTGTTTCCGATTAAATCTTTGTCCTCGTGGGTTCGACACTCTACTTTCTTATATTACTTGTTAAGACCGCGTATACTTGCGCGTGTTTTGCGGTTGCGAAATCGTGCAACAGGGGCGTCACAGAACTGATACAAATTTCTAGCAACTGAGAATTGGGAAGGGGATGGTTCCATTTATAGGGAATGAATGATATGGACAATAGCTTTATCCAGAGTTTTGTCCTAGTAGAAGGAAGAAGAAGATGTTGGGTAATAGATTGAATAGTTTCCCTTCACTATTGGCACTCCCCCTTTCATCATTTGAGCGTTTGATGTTTGCAAAGAAGAAAATGCTATGCTTAGGCCTTTGGCTTATACACACGAGGAAGAAAGTGCAGGTATTTTGGGACAAGCTCTCAGCAGTTGAACATAGATTGCTAACTTAATTCCTTTTTTTGGCCTATAATTCCTCATTTGATAACTAAATGTTATTACAAAATGAAAAGTTAGGGATTATATATGTACCCCTATCATATAATTCATGTACATTAGTCTAGTCCAAATAATATTTAAATTGGGTTGGAATATAATTAGTTGGGTATTAACAATCCATTATTTTCACATAACTCTATTATTCAAAATAGACTTACTTATTAAAATAATTATTAATGTGTAACTCATTGAATTATTTTACTTTAATATTACATAAAGTGCATATCACACATACATGTTGTCACATAAGCAATTCATTCAATTTTTGCTATATAGTTTCATATATAATATAGTCACATTAAAGTGTCACACTACACTTCCTTTTTAATGTAGGTACTATAATTAATTATCACATATCTTGCACTCAATAATTGAATGAATAAATATAAATCTTATTATATTAATTATTTACTCATTAATATTCCATTACTCGCAATCACAATTAATTAATAATATGATATTAATTAATCATTCACTTCTTAATTCATTCATTCTTTAATTTAATTAAACCATCATAATTTCCATTCTCGTCCCACACAAGGCATTTCACAGGTCTCGTCATATTTCCCCCACATTTTCTCAATTATCATAAATTCAATTTAATCTAATTGAGCTACTCATCTCATGACACATAAATGTTTATATAAAATAAATATTCACAATCTCATTAATATCATTATTAATATTATTCATAAAATTCACGGTTCTTACATCCTCCCCCCTTATAAAACTTCTGTCCTCGGAATTGGTACAAGGTTACACAAATAGATGGGGATAGTCCCTCACCATCCTATCTTCTAATTTCCACGTGGCTTCCTCGGCGTCGTGGTTTCGTTAAAGTACTTTTACAGAAGATATAACTTTATTTCTCAATGTCTGCTCTTTCCTATCTAATATTTGGACATGAATTTCTTCATACACCAAATTCTTTTCCACTTGAATGGGCTCGTATGAAATCACATGTTTGTAGTCAGGCTTTTACGGACGCAACACGGAGATGTGAAACACATTGTGGATGTGCTCCAACTCAGGTGGTAATGCAACTTTGTACGCCACTTTGCCCACTCACTTCAATATCTCGAATGGTCCTATGAACCTCAGACTCAATTTTCCCTTCTTTCCAAATCGTATATTTCCCTTCTAGGGATATACTTTCAAGAAAACGTAACTTTTGACTCCAAAGTCGTGGTCTTGACGATGTAAATCTGCATATTTCTTCTGGTGATCTTGTGCAGCTACCAGTCTGGCTCTTATCAGTGTCACTACATCTGCTGTTTGTTGAACTAACTCCGGTTCCAACATTCGTCGTTCTCCAACTTCGTCCCAATATAATGGCATTCGACATTTTCTCCTATAAAGAGCTTCGTACGGTAGCATGCCGATACTCTCATGGTAACTATTGTCAGAAGAAAATTCCACTAGGGGTAGGTGATCGTCCCAGTTTCCCCTGAAGTCCATCACATAAGTTCTAAGCATGTCCTCCAGCGTTTGTATCATTCGCTCACTTTGGCCGTCTATCTACGGATGATAAGCAGTACTCAACCTTAGCTATGTTCCCATCCTCTCTTGCAAGCTTTTCCAGAATTTGGACGTGAAGCACGGATCTTGATCGGAGACAATCGACACCGACACTCCATGTCGTGAAATAATTTCATTTACGTACAGGCTCGTTAACTGATTAAATTTATATCAGATCTCGATCGGTAGAAAATGAGTCGTCTTCGTTAGTCGATCTACGATAACCCAAATGGCATCAAAACCTTTCTGTGTGTCTAGAAGTCCCACCGCGAAGTCCATCGTAACGTGTTCCCATTTCCAATCTGGTATTTCCAACGGTTGAAGTAGACCACTCGGCCTCTGGTGCTCTACTTTGACCCGTTGACAAGTAAGACATTTACTAACGCACTCTATGATTTCTCGTTTCAGATTGGGCCACCAAAAATGTTGCCTCAAATCTCAGTACATCTTTAAGCCTCCTGGATGAACAGAATACGTTGTATTGTGTGCCTTGTGCAATATTTCATCCCTCAACTCGGTTATCGCTGGTACCCACACTCTCCCTTCGAATCTCAAAATACCGTCATTATCCATTTTGAATCTCTCTTCTTCATTTTCTGTGATCCTATTCCTGATTTTCTTGCACTCTTCATCCTTCTCTTGTGATTCCTTTACTCTGTCCAACAAGGTTGGACGAGCTTCCACTGTAAATAATTTTCTTCAGACCTCTCCGATCCCTTTACTTTTATCTCCAATTTCTCCATTTCCCTTATTAACTCCTCCTGAGTTGTTAGTTGAAACAACTTCTCCCTTCCTTTTCTATTTAGCGCGTCGGCTACTACGTTTGCCTTTCCCGGGTGATAAAGAATATCGCAGTCATAATCCTTGATTAATTCTAACCACCTTCTCTGACGCATGTTCAACTCCTTCTATGTGAAGATATATTTCAGACTCTTGTGGTCCGTGTATATCTCACATTTCTCTCCATACAAATATTGTCTCCAAATCTTTAACACAAAAATAACTACCGCTAACTCTAAGTCGTGAGTAGGGTATCATTTTTTGTAATCCTTCAATTATCGCGATGCATACACAGTGACCTTGCCATTCTGCATTAGCACACAACCAAGTCCTCTGTGTGACACATCACTATACACAACAAATCCTCATGTATCATCTGGTAATGATAATACAGGCGCTTCACTTAGTCTCTTCTTCAGCTCTTGAAAACTTTCTTCGCACTTGTCCGTCCACACGAACTTCACCGTCTTCCTCGTTAGATTTGTCAATGGGGCTGCTTTCTTAGAAAAATCCTGGATAAATCTTCGATAATACCCAGCTAACCTTAAGAAACTTCTTACCTCAGTTGGAGTCTTTGGCTGCTCCCAATTACTTAGTGCTTCTACCTTTGCATGGTCTACTGAAATTCCTTCCTTATCTACCACGTGTCCTAAGAATTGAACCTTCTTCATCTAAAATTCACACTTGGAAAACTTTGCATACATCTTCTTCTTCCTTAGCGCCTCCAAAACCATCTTCAGATGTTTGACGTGTTCTTCTTTAGTCTTTGAGTAGATCTAGTTATTGTCGATGAAAACTACTACAAATTTATCTAAGAATGGCTTGAAGACTCGGTTCATCAAGTCCATAAATGCTGCCAGAGCATTTGTCAACCTGAATGACATCACCAGAAATTTGAAATGTCCATAACGAGTTTGGAACGCCGTCTTTGATATGTCCTCCTCCCGTACCTTCAACTGGTGATAACCCATCCGTAGATCTATCTTCGAGAAAAACTTCGCTCCCTTCAGTTGATCAAAAAGGTCATCTATCCTTACTAACAGATATCTATTCTTGATCGTTACTCTGTTTAATTCTCGATAATCGATACCGAGCCTCATCGATCCATCCTTCTTCTTTACAAACAACACTGGTGCTCCCCAAGGAGACACACTCGGCCGAATGTAACCCTTATCTAGTAACTTATATCATCAATTCCTTCATTTTTACTGGCCCCATACGATATGGGGCTTTCAAAATTGGTGCAGTTCTCGGTGCTAAGTCTAATATGAATTCAATTTCTCTGTCTGGCGAAAGACTAGGCAGATCGATTGGAAATACATCTTGGAATTCTCTCCCTACAGATATATCCTTAATTTCTACTCCCTTTTTCCTAGTATCAACAATGTAAGCTAAATAACCTAGACATCCTTTCCTTAGCAATTTCTTGGCCTGCATCATCGTAAGGCAACATGATTGCTTAAGCGATGAGCTACCATAAAACACTACCTTAGACTTATTCAGAGTCTGAAGGTTTACACTTTTATTCTAACATTCCATTATCGCCGCAAGGTTATAAAACCAATCCATTCTCAATATTACGTCAAACTCTCCCAATCTTATTGGGTTCAAGTCTACGCTTGATCACTAATGTTTGCGCGACAATTTTGGTAAATGTATTCTATGGGAATTACTTCCTTATTTGCAACTTCTATGTTCAAAGGATTTCTTAATCATTCTCGGGGTAAATTAATTTGACTAGCAAATTCCTCATATATAATAGAACAGGTGGCACCCGAACCAAATAAAACATATGCATTTATATCATTGATTGGGATAATACCTAACACCACGTCCTTCACAGCTATTGCGTCATGGACGATCATGTTTAAGGTCCTAGTGATTGGATTACGTCGGTCCGCCAATCATTAGTTTGCTGCCTCCCCCTTGCTGGCTGCTTCCTCCGCCGCTCCCTTTCTTTGAGCAATCTTTAATCAGGTGGTATGCCGAGCCACAAGCGAAAAAACCCTTGATCTTCTTGGGCTTCGAGCAATTGGGTGAAATGTGCCCTTCTTGATCGTAGTTGTAACAAGTACTGCACCTCTTCCAGCACTCGCCCTGGTGATTCTTTCCACACTTTGGGCATCCCTCAGCCCTCTTATTATAATCTCCACAAAACTTCCCCACTTGATTGTTGTGATTTTTATTGTTGTTGTTGTTATTCTCCCATTTCGTCTTTCCTGAATTACTTCGCTCGCTGCTGCTTCCTCCACTGCGATCTCCACCCGTGTTCTTACCCTTCTTTTCCTTGTTGTACAAACTTAAGGCTTCACTACCTCCCTCTACAATAATGGCCTTCTCCAGTAATGCCGCAAATGAATCGATCTTAAGAATTGACACCTTGTTGAACAACCAAGGTTTTAGCCCTTGATCAAAACATCCAGCTTTTCCTCTCTTCATCTGTAACAATCTGGAATTTCAAAGTGTAAATTTAAATATATATTGGATTATATAAATATTTATTTGAAATGTTTATTGATGAAATTGTTGAATAAACATTTTATTTAAAATAGTGATTGTTATTAAATATTTATGAATCTAAATTTATTAGATAATAATCTAAATTAAATTAATTTATAATTTAGAGAGTTGTAATATAACATGAGATGTTATATTGTTGATTAATAATTTAAAGTGGTATATTAAATTATTAAATAAAGTTATGATGAAATTATAATTTTGTGATATTTGTAAAGTGGAATACTTAAATTTAGTATGTGTAATTAATTTATTTGATTATTATGGGATATGGAAATTTAAATAATAATATGAAGTATAAACTAAAATTGTTTGTTAAAATAAAATAAAGGAGTTTAATCTAGTTTTTGCCAAACAAGGCTTAAATATATTAATTCTTTGAATTTATAAGGTTTTGCCAAACAAACCTTATGGCTTTTGGAATTTCTAATTTTTGAATTTTAAATAAAATAAAAAAATTAAATTAAAATAATAAATATAATATAATTATAATTTATACGTTGGTTTTGTAACTGTTAATCTATTAAATTTGGCGTATTAAGGATTAGCAGTTTTAGTTTTTTTCCATTATAGCTATCAGTTTGTTTTAGTTTTGTGCATCCTAGTTGCTGAGAAAAGAGAGAAGAACTTGAGAGAGAATTGGAGAGGAGCCTAAGAATTTTCACGTCAATTCCAGTGTGTGTAGCAAGAATTTCTGTTAGGCAACAAAAAGGTATGTTCATAACTGTGATAATGTATATGTATCTAGGTTGGACGGCAAGAATTTTTCCTTGTTCTGTAAAAATAAATTGGTGAATTGGGGATATATATACTTGGTAAATTCTGATGATACATGTTCATGATGCTAGAGTTATGTTTAAAACAAGAAATTTGTATGCTAATTTCGTTTTGACAGTATAAAATTTTGACAGATGTATTCTTCATGTGGCTTATGTAAGTACCAATTTGAATGGCCAATTTGTATGTGAAACTGTAAATTGACGCTTGTATGTGCTAGTTCATTAAGAAACGAAGATAATGTAACTTGAATGAAGTGATTTGGTGAGGAATCAAAATCACAGTGTTGATTTTCGTGAAGGATGTCAAGAATGGAGTTTTCATATGAAAATGAGAAATTAAAATAGTTAAAAGCGTTGTTAAATTGTTCTAATTGGTTGAATATGTTAACAAACATGTTTGTGATAGTTTTATATCAATTATAGATGTTGGTTTCACTGTTTTATGGGTGAAATTCGTGATAGTTGGCCTAAAAACTGTGCCGAAACACATTCTGCAAAACTGAGTTCAGTGTGTCGCGCGGGCACGCAGCCTTTAGGCCCGGGCGCACAGCTGCCGCGCGCGCGCAGCCTCCCAGTACAAAACTCGCGTGGCCGCGTGAGTGCCCATTTTCAGACACTGAAGTCTGCTAATTTTGCAGACTTTGGTCGTTCTTTGTAGCTTAGCTAAAGGTTATGGTAATGTGTCCAACACGTAACAACAAGGCTAAAACAAAGTTGTGTTATGGGGTTAGTGAATTCACAGTGGTAAAAATGATTAGTAAATTTTGAACGCGTTATGTGATAACTTAGTGTACACAATGAATGTTAGACAAGTGTTGCGAAGTAAACACTTAGTATTTTTGAAATGTAAATGGTAAAGAAAGACTTGTGTTAAAATAGTAAGTTTAGCTAGAAATGTACATGTTATGGTATGTTAGCATATCTAATAGATAATGTGATTCCAAGTGGTTGTCAACAAGTGTAATACATCTAATATGGGGTAATGGAATCTATGACGACTTTAATGAACGTTAAGTGTTGGTTTTGAAAGAAGTTTAAAGAAACACAAAATGAGATTATGTAATGATAAGTGTCATACGAAGAGGAGTAAACACCTGATGATTTATGTTAAGTCTCAAAGAGATGCAAGTTATAAAAGATTAAGACTAAGAGTCATTGTGGTTTCGTTATATGTGTAACTAATGCTTGTGATTATGAGCCTTTGAACTGTTGTAGGAGGTACACAAAGCATTTAAGCTATTTTTGGTAATTGGTAATCTACGAACCAGGCAAGTCTTTCAGTTCCTATCTGCTACGTGAACTTGATGATTAATTGTTTTAAGTCGTTATTGCAAATAACATGATATGTGATGCCCCAAAAATTAGGTATACATCACCCATCTTGGGTCGTCAGATACATAGTATAGAATACAAATACAACTTACTAATACAACTATCGTGTACAATACGACAAAACATAAACTGTGAGTTTGAATACAAATATTATCTTCTAGAGAGTATTCATACTCAAAAGTTGTCCTCATTACATTTATTAACACACTATTACATAGAATAGTGAGGACTACTAACTAATACTATCATTCAGACCATCACTCCGTTCCCCGACTTGCCCCAGCTACGTTCTCATTTTCTGAAGAGAACAGTGAAAAAAGGGTGAGCTCAACTAGCCCAGTTAGAAATATTATGACTAAGATAATGCGGGAATAAATTATCATTAGCCTTCAACAATGTTAAACTGATAAAATATAATAGACATCAAGTTTAACTGCAACGGAACAAGCAATCCATTAAAAGAGTCAAGTAGAAAATAAACTTTACTATCTTTTATGATTTAAAAGGTTTTTCAACACTGTGATCGCTGGGACTCAGCTTAATAAAATAATTCACATCATCGAATCACCCTTGCACTACGGCCAAGGATATTCATGTATTCATTAATGGTCATGATCATGCCAACAACTGTCCATCAATGCACTACGGGCCAATGAGGACTTTTACCACATCATTTGTAATATTACGGTCATGATTATACCGAATAATCCCTGGTCATAATCATACAAAGTCCATCTATGCACTACAGGCCACAGATAACTTTCAACATTTTATAAACATGAGGATGATGACAATGATATAAGAATTCAATAAAACAAGTTCAAGAATTAATTTATCCAAGAATTAACAATGTCCAAATTGTCAACATGATACTGCTTTGTGGAGTAAAATTCAAAAATGCTTAGAAGAATATTTTCATGAAAAGATACTGGATGAAACACAATTATCAAGGATATTTCACAAATTTCATGGAGTATAGAAGTCAAAAACTTAACCAACTGAGTATAATAAAGAATGGAATAACAAAAGAAATCACCATGCATGCGATAGACAGGTTATTCCAACAGAATAGTAAATAATGGAACCAGGTCCGGCGTAAAACGCACAGACAGGATATTCCAACAGAATAATAATAAAGACGGAACTAGGTCCGGTGTAAAACACACAGACAGGATGTTCCAACAGAATAATAATAAAGACGGAACCAGGTCCGGTGTAAAACACACAGACAGGATGTTCCAACAGAATAATAATAAAGACGGAACCAGGTCCGTTGTAAAACACACAAACAGGATGTTCCAACAGAATAATAATAAAGACAGAACCAGGTCCGGTGTAAAACACACAGACAGGATGTTCCAACAGAATAATAATACAGACGGAACCAGGTCCGGTGTAAAACACACAGACAGGATATTCCAACAGAATAATAGAAGAATGCCACCAAGTATAGGGTAGACCGCGTATACAGGTTATTCCAACAGAATAATAAGAAATGGAATAACAACAGTTCTCTTCATGAATAAGAAAGAATAACACCCCTTACCATTTTAAAGAAGAGCTGAAATAAGGAAGTAGTTAAGTAGTAGAATACTCTTCTTCTCTCTCTCTATAGTTTCTCTCTCTAGAGTTCAGTGAATTCGTAAGAAATAATGAAGGAATGAGCTGCTATTTACAGAAAAATAGAATGCATAGTAACTAATCCATGAACGGTCCAGATTGATTACTTTAATCTGACGGTCCATATTTAAAGAAAAATTTTTTAAATAAAATAAAATATATTCTATTTATAGAATAACTTTAATAAAGTATTCTGTTTTATATAAAAAGATGTTTCTGTTTTATTACGTTAATAATACGAATAAAACAAAACGTCATCATTATCGTTAAATAATTCATATTATTAACTGACAATAATTGAATCAAACTGAGTGACTTCTCACATAAGCATTAATAATTAATACCGTGTGTTACTATGCAACCAGACGTATTACTGTACTTTTACTACCGAGTAGTTCAACAGTATTAATGGTAAAACTTCCGCTGTTATTTTTAATAAAATATTTTTGTCGTTTTCTCTATCCGACAATAATTCCGTTGTGGGGTCCACCAATGATTGTGCTGTTGTACGAATATTCCCTGTTAAAACGAATATTCCCCGACCAATCGAATATTATATAACAACTTGCGTACTTTGCAAAATTTATAAATATTACCCACAACTATAACATTATATCAAATTAACTCCATAATATTCAAAAATAATATTTATAGAAAATTCATCTTTATTTATAAAAGTTGGGGTCTTACATGATATGTGTTATATTTATGTGAAAGCATGAAACGTTAAATTCAACTTATGACTACATTAATTGAGTAAAGGATGCCGATTGAGTAAGGAACTAAATCTTTATATTTGTTATATGAACTGTAGCACATATGTTATGATAGTTCAATGTTTAAGAGATATATGTTGCACATGATATTATATTCTACGTGTTACATGAAAACTGTTAGATTTTGCTGGGCTGTCGAGCTCAACCTTGCAAATAACCATTTTTACAGGTCAAGATTTCAAGGTAAAGCTATGTGTTACCTGAAAGTTATAAATTCGACATGATACTTGAAGATTCCTTATGTTTTATGAGAAATGTATTTAATATTTTGAATGTAATATGTTGTTGAATTGGAAGTGGAGCTATTCGGTATATATGGATATCTATTGATGATGTAAGACTTTGTATAGTCATTTTGTTGTAATGATTCCTGATATAAATTTGAATCGAATAGTTATAGTGTAAATGTTAAAAGTTCTGGGAACGAGAACAGTTTGTAAATAGAAAATTTTAATTGTAATAGAACATTTTAATTATTCTGCAAACTTCAATGGTTCTATTATCATTTAATGATGTAAAATTAGAGGTTGAATGTATTATTAACGACCGAAGTCGAGAATTAAATTGTATGAATTTTGGGGACGTTACAGTTGGTATCAAAGCTGTAGGTTATAAATCTTAGGTAGGAGTACCGTAGGCTATAACCTTAGAGAAGGAAGATGAAGATAATGAAAGAATTAGCTCAAATAGAGTTTGAACAATAAGAAGTAATTTAAGAAACGTATAGAGAAGGAGTTAAAACTTGCGTGAGAGGATTCAAAGAAGAATCTAGCATAGTTATATGGAATATGAATGTGGGGTTACCCAACTCCAATAATAAGGATGTAAGGTTATAATAAATAGACAATGTCTATAAGAAGAGATTGGTAAGGAAGTTAATAATAAAAAGTTATATTCAAGTATGGTACAATTGTACTCTTTAGTAGTTGATGTATGGTATCTAGGCTAAATGATTCCTTTATAGAGCGGAGGTATATACGAACTAGCAAATCGAAACCTAGTTTGTTGGTTGTTTGTGGGAAACCACTCAACGTACCATATTGAAACTGTTAGAGACTCGATGTGTACCAAGTATAGAAATGGATACGTATGATGAAAATATAGAACTTGAATAAAATGTTGAACGATATAAATGAAGTTGGAAATTCTTAAAGCAAGAATTGTTATATAAACAAGAAGATTCAAAGAAGGATCTTGAAAAGACATGTAGATAAGAATCAGGAGTACCCTAACTCCAATAACCAAGATAATGAATAATGTCGTAAATGATGAAAAAGGAAAGAAAGGGGATCGTAAAACAAAACGATCACGAGTGATTATAAAATAAGATCACGACGTGATCTATTTAAGTTATAAAAGGAAGATGGTTTGTAATGCTTGAATAATTATAACTTAATGCTATGAAGATGATATACTATGAAATAGTACGAGATAACTCACGAGGAGTTATAGATGAGGTGATATGAGGAATTCGTATCGAGCAAAGAGCAAGTTAAGGGTAAGATAGAGTTAGGTGAGATTTCAATTGAGGACTCATGTGATGACTGAGTTGTACAAATCTTTGTATGGGCGAGGGTTTTGTGCTTGCGCTCAGTTTATCACATTGATAATCATCGGAATGTTGGTGTCGTGCTATCAATGTATATGTGGCGAAAAGGTGATTCTTTTCTCATATGTATATTTGATAGTTAGAAACTATTAAGATTAATTAGATATTATTAGGAGTAGGTGCGGTTCTTAAAACTAATGCATATGGTAAGTTCGTGACTCATAATAATATGGTATGTTTTGAACCCCTCAGCGAATGGTCGCCTATTGTCTGACTAGGATAAGTTCTTAAACTCATATTATTGTGGCAAGTTCCTAGATTTCCAGTGTGTAGTAAGTTTGATGAACTGGGGTATTGATAAGTGTGAATGAAGAATTGAGGATTATGGGAATAGATAGAATTATTAAGCAATGGATCAGTATAGAAAGTGAAAACATAGGTTTTTCCAAATCTTCTAGCTTTGCTAGATTTTCAAAATTTTTTGAATTCGTGCCGATGGTTGTACTTTTAATTTTTGAAAAATGCTGGATCACACTAGTGAACCAAAGAATTTTTAAAACAGTACTATTTTTCGTATGTCTATGCTAATTGCTTCGACTAGACAAAAATGATTTGAGATATATCAAAATATATTTTTATATCATCAATGCATCATGGAACCTGGTGCAGAGAAGATAAAAAAATGATGGAGTCATCAATGCAGTATTACTTAGTGTTGGATGTGATCTAATGATCGTCAGCCCATTATGGTATGATGTTGTATGATAAAATCACCAAATGACGAAATCCTCAAACGGACTGTAAATACAGTGCGGTATCATGACGTCATAAAAAGATTTTTGAGATTTCTTTAAGATATGAGATATATATATATATATATATATATATATATATATATATATATGTATATGTCGATTGATGTTCGAATTGTTATAGAAGTCTACGCTATTTGATTCAGCTAGACGATTATTGAAAGATGTTCATGAAATTCATGCGTTTATTAAAAAATTATGCCAAACCAAATTGTTTTGGTGCGGATTCAGATGTTAAAAAGCTGAGGTGAACAACCCTATAAGGGGACATATTTTCGGGGATAATGGTTCCGAATGTAACGCATATAGTCGTTACAAAACACTACGTTGCGGCCCAACGTAGTGGTACAATTGACTGGCCACCTAGTGTACGTAAGGAGAGTGTTTTCAGTCTTTGTGATTGATAAAAACTCTAGTTTGCAGTGTGAAGGATTGAGTTGAAGCACTAGTAAACAGAGAATATAGTTCACAGTCTTGTGACCCCTCAGCATGATTTGGAATCTTTTAAATTATTGAGTTATTCATACTGCTTCCCAATTATTGAACAATTGTGGAAGATTATTGCTATTCTAAAAGGCAAAATGTGGTAAGGATGATATTCCTTAGAAAGAAGTAAGTCGTAGAATGCGATACTGAATGATGAATATGTTGAATAAGTGAGAAAAGAAATTTTGAAATGAGAAGGAGATGAGTTATCAAAGAATAATGTAAAACTTTTAATAGAAAAGTTTAATAATTATAGAAAGATCTTTGTGAGAAGAACTGGTTATAGAAATCAATGAATGAATAAAGTATTAACATAAAATCTATTTTGATAAATGGAATGAACAAATATTAGTAAGTCAAAATTCTGAGGACGAAACTCTTAGAAGAATGGGTGAATGTAATATCCCGATCGTTTATGATTACGATCCTTAGAGAATGAAATGAATGGGTCAAAGAATAGGTAATACTCAAATATAATTGAGTATAAGTAAAGGTTATAAAATAAAATTACAATAATTTGTTATGAAGAATGGTGAGAGTAGGAAATATAAAACCTATATTAGAGTAATGTGTCGAAGTTATTCAACGAAGATATTTGATGAAAACTTGAGTAAGATAGGGTTTCAGTAATTCCGAGGACGGAATCCTTATAAGGTGGGAAGGATGTGACAACTCGAATTTTTATAAATTATTAAAATAAGAATTTAATAATTAAAATTCTTATTATGAGATGTTTTTAGTTTGAGTATGTATATGTATGTGCTGTATATTTTGAAATATGTGATCGGGTGTGAAGAAAAATATATATTCATATATTGGGAAAATGAGGTTTAATAGTACCTTGAGTTATTTATTTAATCTGTATTTTCGATTTTGGGGACAGAATCCTTGTAAGGAGGGAAGAATGTATCAATCCAGAATTTCAAAGTATAAATTTAAATATTTATTGGATTATATAAATATTTATTTGAAATTTTTATTGATGAAATTGTTGAATAAATATTTTATTTAAAATACTGATTGTTAGTAAATATTTATGAATCTAAATTTCTTAGATAATAATCTAAATTAAATTAATTTATAATTTAGAGAGTTGTAATATAACATGAGATATTATATTGTTGATTAATAATTCAAAGTGGCATATTAAATTATTAAATAAAATTATGATGAAATTATAATTTTGTGATATTTGTAAAGTGGAATATTTAAATTTAGTATGTGTAATTAATTTATTTGATTATTATGGGATATGGAAATTTAAATAATAATATGAAGTATAAACTAAAATTATTTGTTAAAATAAAATAAAGGAGTTTAATCTAGTTTTTGCCAAACAAGGGTTAAATATATTAATTCTTTGAATTTATAAGGTTTTGCCAAATAAGCCTTATAGCTTTTGGAATTTCTAATTTTTGAATTTATTAAAATAATAAATATAATATAATTATAATTTATACGTTGGTTTTGTAACTGTTAATCTATTAAATTTGGCGTATTAAGGATTAGCAATTTTAGTTTTTTTCCATTATAGCCATCAGTTTGTTTTAGTTTTACGCATCCTAGTTGCTGAGAAAAGAGAGAAGAACTTGAGAGAGAATTGGAGAGGAGTCTAAGAATTTTCACGTCAATTCCAATGTGTTTAGCAAGAATTTCTGTTAGGCAACAAAAAGGTATGTTCATAACTGTGATAATGTATATGTATCTGGGTTGGACGGCAAGAATTTTTCCATGTTCTGTAAAAATTAATTGGTGAATTGGGGATATACATACTTGGTAAATTCTGATGATACATGTTTATGCGTCTAGAGTTATGTTTAAAATAAGAAATTTGTATTCTAATTTCGTTTTGACAGTATATGTATTCTTCACGTGGCTTATGTAAGTAACAATTTTAATGGCCAATTTGTATGTGAAACTATAAATTGACGCTTGTATGTGCTAGTTCATTAAGAAACGAAGATAATGTAACTTGAACGAAGTGATTTGGTGAGGAATCGAAATCACAGTGTTGATTTTCGTGAAGGATGTCAAGAATGGAGTTTTCATATGAAAATGGGAAATTTGAGAAATTAAAATAGTTAAAAGTGTTGTTAAATTGTTCTAATTGGTTGAATATGTTAACAAACATGTTTGTGATAGTTTTATATCAATTATAGATGTTGGTTTCATTGTTTTATGGGTGAAATTCGTGTTAGTTGACCTAATAATTGTGCCGAAACACATTCTGCAAAACTGAATTCTGTGTGTCGCGCGGGCGGGCAGCCCTAAGGCATGGGCGCGCAGCTGCTACGCGGGCGCGCAGCCTCCCAGTACAAAACTTGCTCGGCCGCGCGAGTGCCCATTTTCAGACACTGAAGTTTGCTAATTCTGCAGACTTTGGTCGTTCTTTGTAGCTTAGCTAAAGGTTATGGTAATGTGTCCAACACGTAACAACGAGGGTAAAACAAAGTTATGTTATGGGGTTAGTGAATTCAAAGTGGTAAAAATGATTTGTAAATTTTGAACGCATTATGTGATAACTTAGTGTACACAATGAATGTTAGACAAGTGTTACGAAGTAAACACTTAGAATTTCTGAAATGTAAATGGTAAAGAAAAACTTGTGCTAAAATAGTAAGTTTAGCTAGAAATGTACATGTTATGGTATGTTAGCATATCTAATAGATAATGTGATTCCTAGTGGTTGTCAACAAGTGTAATACATCTAATATGGGATAATGGAATCTATAACGACTTTAATGAACGTTAAGTGTTGGTTTCGAATGAAGTTTAAAGAAACACAAAATGAGATTATCTAATGATAAGTGTCATACGAAGAGGAGTAAACACCTGAAGATATGTGTTAAGTCTCAAAGAGATGCAAGTTATAAAAGATTAAGACTAAGATTCATTGTGGTTTCGTTATATATGTAACTAATGCTTGTGATTATGAACCTTTGAACTGTTGTAGGAGGTACGCAAAGCATTTAAGCTATTTTTGGTAATTGATAATCTACGACCCAGACAAGTCTTTCAGTTCCTATTTGCTACGTGAACTTGATGATTAATTGTATTAAGTCGTTATTGCAAATAACATGATATGTGTTATATTTATGTGAAAGCATGAAACGTCAAAGTCAACTTACGACTACATTAATTGATTAAAGCATGCCGATTGAGTAAGGAATTAAATCTTTATATTTGTTATATGAACTGTAGCACGTATGTTATGATAGTCTAATGTTTAAGAAATATATGTTGAGCATGATATTATATGCTACGTGTTGCATTAAAACTGTTAGATTTTGCTGGGCTGTTAAGCTCAACCTTGCAAATAACCATTTTTGCAGGTCAAGATTTCAAGGTAAAGGTATGTGTTACCTGAAAGTTATGAATTCAACGTGATACTTGAAGATTCCTTATGTTTTATGAGAAATGTATTTAATATTTTGAATGTAATATGTTGTTGAATTGAAAGTGGAGCTATTCGGTATATATGGATATCTATTGATGATGTAAGACTTTGTATAGTTATTTTGTTGTAATGAGTCATGATATAAATTTGAATCGAAGAGATATAATGTAAAGGTTAAAAGTTCTGGGAACGAGAACAGTTTGTAAATAGAAAATTTTAATTGTAATAGAACATTTCAATTATTCCGCAAACTTCAATGGTTGTATTATCGCTTAATGATGTAAAATTAGAGGTTGAATGTATTTTTAACGATCGAAGTCGAGAATTAAATTGTATGAATTTTGGGAACGTTACATCATCTCCTACCTGGTGTTCTACAAATCGGGCTAGCTCATTGAACTTAGTCGTGTATTGCGCCACCATCATATCTCCATGTTTAAGTTCTAAGAACTTCACCTCCATTCCGTTCTTCATGCTTTTCGGGAAGTAGTTCTCAAAAAATAGAGTCTTGAACCTCTCCTATACTATTATCGCTTCTCCTGCTCGTTGCTGATTCGCCTCCCACCAGTAGTTTGTCTTGCCTCTCATCATGTAGGTGGAAAACACAGTCTTTTGTTCTTCACCTACACGAGCGACTGTGAAGGCCTTCTCCATCTCTTTGACCCACGTCTATCCGACGATCGGATCGGCAGTACCCACGAATTTTGGAGGTCCTACACTCCTAAAGTCCTTAAAGTTTGTGACTGGAACCACTTGTGGATTGGGGCGATCGGGTTCATTGTTCCTTCCCCTAAGAGCCTCCCCTAACAAATCTACTAACATTTGAATAGGGTCTACTTGTTCTCTCTCGTTATTAACTGACTCTTCTGGTGTTGATGGTCTACGTCTGGGCGGCATTTTCTGCATTACAAAATTTTCATCTTTGTTATCTAATAAATTACTTAAACATTTCCCAAATGAAAAAGGAATAAGATTTCATAAAAGGTTTATGAAATAAGATCATTTATATTCATATGCCAAATCATTACATCAACATGATTATCCCTAGTATACTTCTATAAATGTCAACACATATCCCCTAATATTACAAAAGACGGGGACAAATACTAACATACTACCCCTCTAGCATTTTACAAAAGTTTGGGGTTTACATAGCTAGCCCAAATTTCACACAAAAGAATGGGATTACAACAACAGATCAAAGATGACTACCAACTACAACTACTAAATTTCTAACACCTAGACCTTAATCTAACATTCCGCGCTCCACAACGCTCTTGTACTCTTTCTGAGTTATGTGTGCCATGGTGTGCAGGGTCTATCCCTGCTCCACTGGGTAATGATATACCCCATCAATCAATCTTTCCATGGCCGTGCACAAAGCATAGCCCATCTTTTTCATCTTTCTCCTCTTGCATCTCACCTCATCTTCCAGGTCTCCTGCTCTATCATTAGCTTCTTCCCACTTCTCCTTGAAGTGGATCCTCTCCATCATTTCCATCTCCAGCTATGCCCGAAGAACCTCCTTCTCAGCTTTCTCACTAAGCTCTCGCTGCTCAGACTCCTCTAGCTTACCTTCCAACTCCACATTCCTAGCTATCGAATGGTGAAAAAGAGTGCCCATCTGTACTCCTAGTTCCTTGCGATACGTAAGTTCTACTTCCAGCTACTACATCTTCAGTCGCCTCTCATGAACCTCAGCCTCTAACTCCTCGACTTTACATTCTAACTCCAAAATCTTCTCCTCGTACTCACCCAACATCTAATCCTCGAATGTAGTCTCATCAGGATCTTCTGCGGGCTCATCCTCTATGGGTCCTCCTCTGGATCCGACTCTATGGGAAATGGCTCCATCCCTTCCTCCTCATCCTCATCATCGATAGGAACCACTGTCAAAATGGGCTCAACTATCAATGGTGCCTCATACACTACGTGTATATCTTGGGGCTCCTCCTCTATCACTCTACTGGGTCCTCCCAAGTCTGTCATCCTACAACCACCAACATAAGACAAAACAAACAACAACTTCATTTGTGAGCTTTCGACCAACGACTCCCAAATCAGATGGCTTTAGGGCGCTGGGTGTAGAGACATCCCCTAGGGCGTACTTACTCAAGTAAAAAAGGGCGCATAACTAAACTAATCACATTGTTTATTAATTATTTTTTTCTTTTTTTTTCTTTTTTTAAACTAAAGATAGATCCCATATCTTCCCCCAAACTTAGGTCTCCGCCTAATCCTAGCCTTCAACACTAGTTTACTGAATTTCTTTCATTAAACTCTCAATTTCCCTCAAGAAGTCAATTATTTGTATACTTCAACTAAGTTAGTCTACATGGTCATTCTATTGTGCTATCTGGTAACATCAGTTTCAAACAGGTAAAGATTGGTTCATGCTATGAAATTACTTTTGTGTCCTAGCTATCAATACTACACCTTATCTAAGCAACTCTAGTCTTACATCGACCAAATTAACTTTAAACTAACTAACAAGCTGGAAACATGCAGAATGCACTAACTATATGCAACACATTAATACTAACCCTAACCACTATTTTTTTTGTGATTTTTTGATTTTTTTTGTTTTTTTTAATAAATAATAACTGAAAAACGAAAAATAAACAACAAAAAGAACAACTTACATGCAACTACATATGCAATGCTAAGTAAATGTAAAATTACACTAAATATGAACTAAAGATGCAAATGCACACCCTCCCAAAATTAAAACAAAACAATGTCCTCATCGTAAGAAATAAACAGAATTGAAGTACAGAGGACTTCGCTTAAGTGGCTAAGAATCAGGTTAATTCATCCACCTCAACATCGGAGTCGGAGGGTGGATAAGCAGGCAATGACTGTAAGACCCCAAATTATTAATAAATGAAATTTAATTTCCTCTATTTATTATTTTGAAATAGTAAGGGTTGATTTGATTAATGTGGTTAGTTATGGGTGAAATGCGCAAATATTTTAAATAAGCAAGTGGTTATAAAATATTCATTGTTGTCGGGAAATATTCGTTTGGTCGTGGAATATTCTTACTGTCGGAGAATATTCGTACGACGGCGCAGTCTTTTGTGGGCCCCATAACGGAAAGCGATTGGATGAAGAAAACGACAAAAACAAGTTGTTTATAAATAACGGCGTAGTTGTTACCGTTAATACTATTGGAATACCCGGTGGTTAAAGCACAGTAATACGCGTTGTTACACAATAGCACACGATATTGCACCAATTATTGATTCTTACGTAAGAAGGCACTACTCAATAATTGTTACAGTAATTACTGTTCAATATTGTATTTTATTGATTCAATAATTGCTGCGTTGATATTTTATATTACTGTTATTTTAATAATTGTCACTACACAGTATTTTCTATTATCGGAACAATAATTCATATTATCTGAATAATATTATTAGATAACATTATTGGCAATGTCTAGAAAGTTCTGTCTAAGGAGAGGTTCGGTCATCTAATTGCGCGCTAGTAAGGAGAGATCCTTATTGGAAAGCCCCCTCTTTCTTGGAAACGGCCTAGTTGCCAGTACTGTGGTTCTGTAATATTATTTGTGTATAATTAATTATTGATTTATATGATGAGGAAAATAGTGATTTTATGTGGATATAGATGGAGAAAATTTTTAATGTGACAATTGTTGAAAATTAATATTTTATCTTTTTCTGATAAAATAATTCATTTAAATATATTATTTTAATAATATATTGATGGTGGTATTTTTACAATGAATGTGGGATATATGAGTATATGAGGAGGAAGAGTATTTTTGTGGCATTAAATGATTAACACATGTTTTGTGTTGGTGGACATAATTCTTGACCGAAAATTTATTATTGACTGTAAAATCGTCCGTTTGTGAATTTCGGTCAATTTCTGTTTAGAATTTGGAAAAACTTTCTTCTGCAAAGTTGTAGAGAATTGAATTTCCTATAAAAACTCGCGAGATTCGAATTTTCTGATAAAAGAGCTATTTATTATGAATTATTGAAGTTCTGAAGTTCGAAATAATTAATTTTTGGAAGTTTTATTTATTATTTTGAAGAAAAACGTTTTTTGTTGCAATTGAGTGGCTCACATGTGTTATACATGATCTGAAATCAGATTTCTTAGGTGGGCTTGAATATTTTTAAGAAATATTATTATTTTATTAAATTTTCTGCTTTGGTGTTCTAAGCATTTTCCTATAAATAGGGTGCTTAGGTTAGAATTGAAAATCACACTAGAAACACAAGTTTCTCTCTATTTCTCTCTCTATATCGAGCGTATTCTTGTGAGTATTGATACTTTGAGTGTTGCTATACGGTGCAAGTTTCCTTCAGCACTATATCTAGTATTCCAGTCAGAGGTACCGTCTTTCCGAGGTAAGGGATGTTATTTCTTCTTAAATGATATTATTTTCTTCAATATCATTATGCCGAAGTATTGATCTGAACTTTTTATCAAATTTAGAACTTTTCATGTCGGGGTTACTATTCATGAGTTACTATTCACGAGTTACTATTCACGAGTTACTATTCACCGAAAAATGAAAATTTCTTCTTTTCGTCCAAATATCTATTCTGGATACTAGCTTTAATTGTATCCATGTTTTGATCATTCTTGAATTTTACTCCACTATGATTATTTATGAGGTATTTTTAGACATGGAATAGCTAAAATACGAATCCTTAATATTTATTATTTTGTTTCACTGGATTCGTTTCCTTTAAAATATTTTTCATCATCCTCAGTCCTAAATGATGATATAATTGAATATCTTTGGCCTGTAGTGCAAAGATTGATGATTTCTGATGAATATCTTTGGCCCGTAGTGCAAAGATGAACAGGTGTTGAGATGTGATCGACTGGTGATACAAATGAATATCTTTGGCCTGTAGTGCAAAGATGAATATTTGATTAAAGATGGTTATTGATTGTTGTTACAGGGATAAAATATTGATGATGGACTTTTAAATCTTAGAAGATAGTAGAACTCATTCTCTACTTGACTCTTCTAATGGTTTGCTGTTTCCGCTGCGAATATTGATTTAAAACTTGTTGTCTATTGTATTCTATTAGATTTTTCCCTGTTGAAGACTAACGATAATTTGTTGTATATTATCTTAGTCATAATATTCTTTACTGGGCTAGTCGAGCTCACCCTTTTCCTTGTTGTTCCATTTTCTTCTCAGGAGGCGAGAATGTAGCGAGTACTAGTCGGGGTGTGGAATGATAGTTCAAGACAGTTGTTTTAGTAGTCCTCACTATTTTGTAAAATAGTGTATCAATAAGTATAATGAGTTCTTAATTGAGTATGAATACTGTTTAGATGGCAATATTTGTATTTAAACTCACAGTATATGTGTTGTCGTATTTTCCACGACAATTGTAATAATAAAGTTGTAGTTATTTTCTGTACCATGTATTTGACGACTCAGAATGGGTTGGATGGATTGGACCTGTTTTGGGGGCGTCACAGTTGGTATCAGAGCTTAGGGATATGATCTCTGGCGGAGATCGGGGAATAGAACTAGGAGGGGAGAGACGAGTAAATCCTTCGCTAGTGTGTCCTACCTAAGCTTATTTGTTGGTTGGTCATAATAAAGGGATATTATGTGATTTGTTAATTTGTTAAATTAACCCTTGTTTTATGGCAGTATTTGAGAATGTCGATTGAGAATGTTAACAGTGGAGTAAATGAGACGGTGGAGATGCCTATACTCACCAACGAGTGAGAATGAGTGATGCATGGGTAAAAGTCGCACGACGCGTTGATATTGTGGAAAGAGATGCCCGATCTAATAAGAGAAGATTTAACGATAACGGGAAGACATCGGCAACATCACCAGCACCAACAACAAATTCTAGGGGAGGAGAACGACCGCCAGTTAGATGCTACAGATGCGGAGATGAGGGACATATAAGGTCAAACTGTTCAAAGCCTTCCAAGGTATATTTTAGTTGTGGAAAAGACGGTCACATAGCTCGATTTTTTCCTGTAGCGAAATAAAGTCCAGCTGGGACGGCGGCACCAAAGGTGGATACAGACAAAATAAAATCGATGGTTTCAGGAAGAGCGTTTTTCGTGACTGGTCAGAATGCGAGGAACCCGAACGAAGTTAGCACGGGTTAGTTAATTATAAATTTTTGCGAAGTTTATACCTTATTAGATACCGGTTCTACCCATTCTTTTATCTCTCTTGCTTGTGCTCAACGTTTAAACTTGATTCCGGAGAAGTTAGACTTTGATTTATCTGTGGAGACTCCGTTAGGGAAAATTTTCATCACATCCATTGTTTATAAATCTTGTTTGATCCAAGTTGGCACCATCACATTACCTGTTGACCTTATCTCTTTAAAGATACTTGCTTTTGATGTGATTTTAGAAATTGATTGGTTAACTACTCATCATGCCAAAATTGATTGCTTTCGTAAGGTTGTTAGTCTTCATATTCCTAAGCAACCTGTTATTCAAATTCAAGCAACCAAACCATTGAAGTCAAACTCTTTCATATCAAGCCGTAAAGTTATTCGTTTATTGAAAAACGGATGTCAAGCTTTCTTAGCTATGTTATGGACTTGAACAAAATACGTCAGATTTGAATGATATTTCTATTGTTAGTAAATCCCTGACATATTTCTTGAAGAATCTCTTGGCCTACGTGTGATATTGAATTTTGTATCATTTTTGAATCTGGTACAAAACTCACTTCTAAAATCTCATATCGAATGGCTCCTATTTAACTTCAGGAGTTAAAAACCCAACTGTAGAAGTTTGTACCCGAGCCTCTATCTGGTGACTTCCTTTGTGGAATGCACTGAAGCCAGACTCTCTGTAGGGGATACCATATTCGTGTGGTAGTAAACTGATAGGTGTCATTGTGACGTGCTATCCAAGATTGGGATATGAGTCACAGTTGAGAGCAACCTAAGTCAGTAATCGAAATACGTAGCTTTCTAGTTATTATCGGAGATTCGTAAAAGGATTTTCTCGGATCGCTACTCCATTAACTCAGCTGACTCGAAAAGATACAAACTTCGAATGGACTGAGGAATGCGAGAAGAGCTTCCAAGAATTCAACATGCGACACCGACGTTGGCTCGAGCTGTTGAAAGATTACGACCACACTATTCAATACCATCCTAGAAAAGCAAACGTGGTAGCTGACGCATTGATTGTATGCGAGTACGAGTGCGATATTGTTGAACACAAAGACCTATTTTGTATAATTTATAAATGATAGAGATAGAGTTAATGACTCTAGGGACCCACGTGATGATATAAGAGTAAAATCGACTTTAATCGATAACGTTAAAGCCACTCAAGCTACAGACCTGGAGCTGATGAATATAAAGAAGAAGGTGCAAGAATGTGTTATTCTAGAAGTAAGAGTCGATGAAGAGAAGAAAGCTCAAGCCTTCAATTTATTTGAAATCCTCGATCGAGTAGGAACTGTGGCCTATAGACTCGCCTTAACGCTAAGTATGTCACGTGTTCATAACGTTATTTACGTATCGATGTTACGTAAATATGTGGACGACCCGAACCACGTTATTGAGTTAGAACCAAACGAGATAGCTGAAGACTTAACGTACGAAGAGGTACCTGTCAAGATCTTGGATAGGAAGGAGCATGTCCTACGCACGAAGGTCTTACCACAAGTTAAAGTTTTGTGGAGAAACCATGCTATTGAGGAAATGACCTGGGAGTTGGAAACGGAAATGAAAGCGAGGTATCCTCATCTTTTCGAAACACCAGGTACGTATGTCAATTTCGAGGACGAAATTTCATAAGGAGGGGAGGTTGTAAGACCCCAAATTATTAATAAATGAAATTTAATTTCCTCTATTTATTATTTTGAAATAGTAAGGGTTGATTTGATTAATGTGGTTAGTTATGGGTGAAATGCGCAAATATTTTAAATAAACAAGTGGTTATAAAATATTCATTGTTGTCGGGGAATATTCGCTTGGTCGTGGAATATTCTTACTGTCGGAGAATATTTGTACGACGGCGCAGTCTTTTGTGGGCCCCATAACGGAAAGCGATTGGATGAAGAAAACGACAAAAACAAGTTGTTTATAAATAACGGCGTAGTTGTTACCGTTAATACTGTTGGAATACCCGGTGGTTAAAGCACAGTAATACGCGTTGTTGCACAGTAGCACACGATATTGCACCAATTATTGATTCTTACGTAAGAAGGCACTACTCAATAATTGTTACAGTAATTACTGTTCAATATTGTATTTTATTGATTCAATAATTGCTGCGTTGATATTTTATATTACTGTTGTTTTAATAATTGTCACTACACAGTATTTTCTATTATCGGAACAATAATTCATATTATCTGAAAAATATTATTAGATAACATTATTGGCAATGTCTAGAAAGTTCTGTCTAAGGAGAGGTTTGGTCATCTAATTGCGCGCTAGTAAGGAGAGATCCTTATTGGAAAGCCCCCTCTTTCTTGGAAACGGCCTAGTTGCCAGTACTGTGGTTCTGTAATATTATTTGTGTATAATTAATTATTGATTTATATGATGAGGAAAATAGTGATTTTATGTGGATATAGATGGAGAAAATTTTTAATGTGACAATTGTTGAAAATTAATATTTTATCTTTTTCTGATAAAATAATTCATTTAAATATATTATTTTAATAATATATTGATGGTGGTATTTTTATAATGAATGTGGGATATATGAGTATATGAGGAGGAAGAGTATTTTTGTGGCATTAAATGATTAACACATGTTTTGTGTTGGTGGACATAATTCTTGACCGAAAATTTATTATTGACTGTAAAATCGTTCGTTTGTGAATTTCGGTCAATTTTTGTTTGGAATTTGGAAAAACTTTCTTCTGCAAAGTTGTAGAGAATTGAATTTCCTATAAAAACTCGCGAGATTCGAATTTTCTGATAAAAGAGCTATTTATTATGAATTATTGAAGTTCTGAAGTTCCGAAATAATTGATTTTTGGAAGTTTTATTTATTATTTTGAAGAAAAACGTTTTTTGTTGCAATTGAGTGGCTCACATGTGTTATACATGATCTGAAATCAGATTTCTTAGGTGGGCTTGAATATTTTTAAGAAATATTATTATTTTATTAAATTTTCTGCTTTGGTGTTCTAAGCATTTTCCTATAAATAGGGTGCTTAGGTTAGAATTGAAAATCACACCAGAAACACAAGTTTCTCTCTATTTCTCTCTCTATATCGAGCGTATTCTTGTGAGTATTGATACTTTGAGTGTTGTTATACGGTGCAAGTTTCCTTCAGCACTATATCTAGTATTCCAGTCAGAGGTACCGTCTTTCCGAGGTAAAAGATGTTATTTCTTCTTAAATGATATTATTTTCTTCAATATCATTATGCCGAAGTATTGATCTGAACTTTTTATCAAATTTAGAACTTTTCATGTCGGGGTTACTATTCATGAGTTACTATTCACGAGTTACTATTCACGAGTTACTATTCACCGAAAAATGAAAATTTCTTCTTTTCGTCCAAATATCAATTCTGGATACTAGCTTTGATTGTATCCATTTTTTGATCATTCTTAAATTTTACTCCACTATGATTATTTATAAGGTATTTTTAGACATGGAATAGCTGAAATACGAATCCTTAATATTTATTATTTTGTTTCACTAGATTCGTTTCCTTTAAAATATTTTTCATCATCCTCAGTCATAAATGATGATATAATTGAATATCTTTGGCCTGTAGTGCAAAGATTGATGATTTCTGATGAATATCTTTGGCCCGTAGTGCAAAGATGAACAGGTGTTGAGATGAACATGATCGACTGGTGATACAAATGAATATCTTTGGCCTGTAGTGCAAAGATGAATATTTAATTAAAGATGGTTATTGATTGTTGTTACAGGGATAAAATATTGATGATGGACTTTTAAATCTTAGAAGATAGTAGAACTCATTCTCTACTTGACTCTTCTAATGGTTTGCTGTTTCCGCTACGAATATTGATTTAAAACTTGTTGTCCATTGTATTCTATTAGATTTTTCCCTGTTGAAGACTAACGATAATTTGTTGTATATTATCTTAGTCATAATATTCTTTACTGGGCTAGTTGAGCTCACCCTTTTCCTTGTTGTTCCATTTTCTTCTCAGGAGGCGAGAATGTAGCGAGTACTAGTCGGGGTGTGGAATGATAGTTCAAGACAGTTGTTTTAGTAGTCCTCACTATTTTGTAAAATAGTGTATCAATAAGTATAATGAGTTCTTAATTGAGTATGAATACTGTCTAGATGACAATATTTGTATTTAAACTCACAGTATATGTGTTGTCGTATTTTGCACGACAATTGTAATAATAAAGTTGTAGTTATTTTCTGTACCATGTATTTGGCGACTCAGAATGGGTTGGATGGATTGGACCAATTTTGGGGTCGTCACAATGACTATGGATAGGAAATTGGAATGGCTCAGCATTGGGATTTAGTCGAGCAAATGCTTCCCCCAAGGATGCATTGAACATGGTCTGAGTGACAAATGCATGATCCTGCCTTTCTGCGATGCTTTAGAGTTTTTTGTCCTCTATTTTGTCCCTCACATCCAAATACTACTAAAGACTCCTGAATTGAGTGATAAACATAAACTTTGTCTTCTGCGATGAAGTAGGCGTAATAACCTCTTCACCCTCAGGAAGTTCATCAGCCCGAAAATCCTTATCCCCAGAATCCGTAACTTCTTCCTCATCATCCTCTGAAGCCTCAGGAAATATGAACCCCTGTCCTCTTGGATAAGACTCACCTCATAGCCACACTGAATGTCTAGCAATAAGCTTAGGGTCAAGCAGCTGAAGAGGTTGTCGTAAAGGCTCGTCAACAGTCCACCTAACCCCAAATAAGAGACGGATGTGGCAACCCTCCTGAAACTGGTTCTTTCAAACATCGCCGTATAGAAAAACTAATGACTTCCCCGATGTTGATGACGAAATCATTGACAATTGCATATAACAGTAATACCTTTTCCTTTTTTAGTTCACTGGTGTGTTGAGAAGGCATGAGTTTTGCACACAAGAAAGCATACCATATTTTTCCATATCGACTCAGATCCTTACTCATGAACAAGGTGCCTCCCTTCTTGCCCCATACCCAAGTAGTGTCAGGCTTGCAAATCTCTTTCAATATTTGATCATTGTTAGGATTACTATCTCAAAACATTGTATACTGACAAACTGCTGGGGCCTTCATATCGTAATATTGATTGATCACCTCAGCACTGAATGACACCATCTTTCCTCTTACGAATGCTACGAATGGGGCTTTGTCCTCGATGTTTGAATAAAATTCTTTAACAATTGTTACCACTACCGGTTCTGGCTGATCTGTTAAAGTATCCCAGCCTTGTTCATGTATCTGTCTCTGCATATGCCTATCAAAAGACTCGGACCTCAATCCTTGCTCCAGTGTGAGTGCTTTCATGGCCAAATATTCAAACTTGTCAGCCGCCGCGGCACTCACAAACTTTTTCTTATTAAAATTCCTAACTGGTGGCGACGAGCCGTCGCCCCTTTGTCTCTTTGGCGTTTTCGAAGCCATTGTGTTTCAAATAAATCAATACCCCCAAACTCATTCGCTGAGGCATTTTATCAAACACTTGGTATAGGTATGAAGAATGCTTGCCAATAACTACCCCCAAACTCAGTGTTCACCCCAATTGACAATAGTAAATGCCAAATTTGAATGCTTACCCAAGTTTAGATTCTGTGTTGTTGCTAGTTGGTGATGATTTCCAAGTTTTGCGCAAACCCTACTTCATTCCCTTTTTTCTTGAGAGTTTGAAAGAGATGTTGAAACCCTAGTTTGTGAAGAGATGTTCAAATTAGAGATGATTGTTGAAATTCGAAGTGGATAATGTATATAGGAAGGGAGATTGTGGGTCAAGAATGGTGGAGAATGGGTGTTGAGGAGAGAAATCGTAGGTTAGGACTCGGTTGTTTATGTTAGGAATATAAAAAGTTCTACTGGAATGGAGTTTTAAAAAAAACTGTTGTCCACGATACCCACCGGAGCGGGCCTTGACAAAGGGCACCCCCGCCGAGGCGGGCCTCGACAGAGAGCACCCCCGATGGGGAGGGTGTTTATAGGATATAATTACCCGCCGGTGCGGGCTTAAAGTTTCTGCAAATATTTTTTTGTTTCTGACTTTGCTCTGCAGACTTATTACTTGATTTTCTATTCATTCCCACTCTATCTTGTATCAATCAACATTTAGCATGCTTTCCCGTTGTAATGCACATCCTTGATACCTATAATGAAAACAATAACTATGATTAGAGCAAGCATTATGGTGATAAAGTGACACACCTTTATCAATAACTTCTAATTAACTAGAATCTAACTACTATACGTCCTATTACAAAACTTGAATTTAATTACTGAAACCAAAGCAATAATTGGGTTGCCTCCCATAAAGCGCTTGATTTAAAGTCTTTCAACCTAACTACTTCTTGTTTCATGGCGAATTGACAAGAGTAATTGAGGTTTCCTGGTGATCGAGGTCACCACCCCAGTAATGCTTTAAGCGTTGTTCGTTTACTTTGAAGGTTTCTGTCGGATTCCGGCTAAATAATTCAACGGCGCCATGTGGAAAATTTTTTTTAATTATGAATGGTCCCGACCATCTAGATTTAAGTTTCCTGGGGAAAATTCTCTGTCGAGAGTTAAATAATAGCACTGCTTGAGTGTCATCTCATTCCGTTTGGAAATGTTTCCCACCCTTTGACATCGATCATAATTTTTCACAAACTGATGTGCGTCTTTGAACAAGGTGGGCCAATAAAATCTTGGTTGAAGTACTTTGGCGGCCGTTCTTTCACTTCCATAGTGTCCCTCGTATATGGATGCGTGGCATGCGTACAAGATACTATCCACTTCGCTTTGTGGCACGCACCGACGAATCATCTTATCTACACACTGTCTAAACCAAAACGGCTCATCCCACATATACCATTTTACATCATGTAAGAATTTTTTCTTTTGCTGACGCGTCAAGTCTAGAGGAAGGATATTGCTCACCAAATAGTTGGCAAAATCTGCATACCATGGAAATTTAGAACTAACCCCAAACAACTGTTCATCCAGAAACGATTCATTGATCAACACTTTATCTGCCTTATCTTGGTCCAGATTCTCCAATCTCGAAAGGTGGCCAACCACTTGATTTTTTGTCCCCTTTCTATCTTTGATTTCTAGGTCAAACTCTTGAAGGAGTAGAATCCAACAAATTAGTCTAGGCTTTGCATCTTTCTTAGAAATTAAGTACCTTATAGCCGAATGGTCGGTATAAACTACAACCTTTGTTCCAATTAAATATGAGCAAAATTTATCAAAAGCATACATGACCGCAAGTAATTCCTTCTCGGTGGTTGTGTAATTCAGCTGAGCATCCGTCAGTGTTTTGCTCACGTAGTAAATTGTGTAAAAAAATTTATCTCGGCGTTGTCCCAAAACATCCCCTACCTCATAATCATTATCATCACACATCAGTTCAAATGCCATGGTCTAGTTCGGTGCTATGATTATAGGTGTTGTCGTCAATTTCTTCTTTAACTGCTCAAACGCCGATAAACATTCTTCATCGAATCTAAAAAGTACATCTTTCTCCAATAAACTGCATAATTGTTTTGGATCTTGGAGAAGAGCTTTATGAATCGCAGGTAGAATCCAGCATGTCCGAGAAAACTGCGAATCCCCTTTACTGATGTCAGTCATGGAAGATTTTCAATTGTTTCTAATTTGGCACAGTCCACTTCCAACCCCTGTGCTGAGACTTAATGCCCAAGGATGATTCCTTCTTCAACCATGAAGTGACACTTTTTCCAATTAAGCACCAGATTGGTTTCAATGCATCTTTTAAGTTGTGACGCCCCCAAAATAGGTATACATCACCCATTCTGAGTCGCCAAATACATGATACAGAATACAACTACAAACTTAATTATACAATTGTCGTGTAAAATACGACAAAACATAGTTGAGAGTTTAAACAAGAATATTGCCTTCTAGACAATATCCACACTCAATGGAGTCCTCATTATAATTATTATCACACTGTTTCACAGAATTGTGAGGACTACTAAAGCACCATCTTAGACCATCACTCTGTTCCTTGACTAGTCCCAGCTATATTCTCATTTCCTGAAAAGAACAATGAAAGCAAAAGGGTGAGCTCAACTAGCCCAGTAAGAAATATTATGACAAAGATAATGCAGAAAAAATTATCGTTAGCCTTCAATAGTGTTAAACTGATTAAATATAATAAACATCAAGTTTAACTGCAGCGGAACAAGCAATCCATTAGAAGAGTCAAGTAGAGTATGATATCTACTATCTTCTATGATTTAAAAAGTTTTTCATCAACTTTATCGTTGAGACTCAGCTTTATAAATAAACCACATCATCGAATCATCCCTGCACTACGGGCCAAGGATACTCATGTAATCATTAATGGTCATGATTAAATGAACAACTGTCCATCAATGCACTATGGGCCAATGAAGACTTTTATCACATCATTTATAACATTACGGACTTGATTATACTGAATAATCCCTGGTCATAATCATACCAATAAATAGTACATCTATGCATGTAAGCCACAGATGACTTTTATCACAATATAAGCATGAGGATGATGATAATGATATAAGAATTCAATCAAACGAGATCAAGGATAAATATTAAAGACTTTAAATTTATCCAGAGTTTAAAAATATCCAAATTGTCAACATGATACTGCTTTGTAGAGTAAAATTCAAGAATAATATTCATGTATCAAAAATAATCTTGGACAGAAAAAAAATCAATTTTTGTCGTGAATAGTATCTCATGAATAGTATATCAGGAATAGTACCCCGTGAATAGTACCCCGGTATGAAAAATGCCCCGAATACCCCAGTGATTTGTACCCGAGTGAATAGTAATTTGGTATGAAAAGTACCCCGAATCCTTGGGTGAATAATATTCAAGTGAATAATAACCGAGTGAATAGTAACCCGTGAATAGTACCCAGGGTGAAAATATTGATATTTAATAAAAAAGTTCAGATCAATATTCCAATGAAACGATACTGGATGAAGCGCAAAACTCAAGAATATTCCACTAATTTCAGGAATTATAGAAGCAATACTTACCATAGTAAATTTAGATTTAAGAATATGAAAAGAAATAATATACGAAACTGCAAATAGATTTTTACCTGTCACGCGGTAGTCCGCATAGATAGATCATTACCACAATTTAATAACAATTGAATACGAATGGTTATTCACCAGGCATGCGGTAGTCGGCATAGACAGATTATTCCCACACAATAATAAAGAATAGAATAACAAAAGGATTTCACCATGCATGCGGTAGTCCGCGTAGACAGGTTATTCTCACAGAATAATAAAGAATGGAATAACAAAAAATTTCACCATGCATGCGGTAGTCCGCGTAGATAGGTTATTCTCACAGAATAATAAAGAATGAAATAACAAAAGATTTCACCATGCATGCGGTAGTCCGCGTAGACAGGTTATTCCAATAGAATAATAAAGAATGGAATAACAAACCTTATGAGTATTGAAAGAAAATAACTCTCTTCATGAATACGAAAGAAATAATACCCCTTACGAGTATTGAATAAAGATAATATTTCTTACGAATAAAAAAAATAATATCGTAAGCAAATATGAAATAAATAACACCCCTTACCTTAATAGAAGATTGAATACTGAAGTAGGGTAGTAGCAGAATACTTCTCTTCTTTCTCTCTACAGTTTCTCTCTTTAGAGTTTCAGTGAATTCGTAAGAAATAATGAAGGAATGAGCTTCTATTTATAGGAAAAGGACTGAATAGTAACTAATTCATGAATGGCCCAGATTAATTTACTTTTAAACGGACGGTCCATATTGATTTACCATTAAAACTTAAAGCAGCGGTCCATACTGATTTACTTTAAACCAGAGATCCATATTGATTTACTATTATAAATTTCCACCAGCGGTCCATATTGATGTACTCTTATATCTTCAACCAACGGTATGAAAAATTGGCACATTTCCTCACGGAATAATAAGTCAAACTTATAACAAACACCTCATGACAAACCCCTTTATTTATATCAAAAATTGAATAAATATTTACCACAAATCACTTATCTTTAATCAACACATTTTTAATCTTCAACAATTATTCATCATTAATGTTATAACTCACAATATTTAACAACCATATCATTTTCAAGAAAGAGGGGGCTTTTCGATAAGGATTTCTCCCTATTGGCGCGTAATTAGGTGACCAAACCTCTCCTCGACAGAACTTTCTAGACATTGTCAATATTGTAAATAATAATATGAATAACTTTGTCATCTCAATTATTGATTTACTAATAATAAATATTATGCAAATGATATTGTGACAATAATATGAGAGATATTATGCAGCAACTACTGTAGCAAAAATTGAATAAACAGAGTGGCTTCGTAAGCATCAATAATCAATATCGTGTGCTACTTTGCAACCACGCGTATTACTGTACTTTTACCACCGGGTATTTCAACAGTTTAACGGTAAAACTTTCGCCGTTATTTTTATAAAAAGATATTTCTATCGTTTTCTAACTCCGACAGTTATTTCATTGTGGGGTCTACCAATGATGGTTTTGTCTTACGAATATTCCCCGACAAAAAGAATATTCACCGACACAGCGAATATTTTATATCAACTTGCTTACTTAAAAAAAATTTCACATATCACCATTAACTTTAACCCTTCATCAATTTAACCATTTATTAAATAGAATAATAATTATAAGAAAATTGAATACTTTCATTTCATAAATTTCGGGGACTTACAATCTCCCATCCTTATGAAATTTTGTCATCGAAATTTACGTACGTACCCGGTATGCCGAAGAGGTGAGGATACTTTGTTTAGATTCTAACTCTTGAGGTATAACCTTTGAGTGTCGAATATGATCCTTCTTATCCAAGATTTTAACTTGTATCTCCTCATACGTTAAATCTTCTGCTATCTCGGTTAGTTCTAATCAAATAATGTGGTTCGGGTCGTCCACATATTTACGTAACATTGATACGTGAAAAATGTTATGAACACACGACATACTTAGCGGTAAAGCGAGTCTATAAGCCACATTTTCTACTCTATCGAGGATTTCAAATGGACCAATAGAATTAAGGGTTGAGATTTTCTCTCTTCGTCGATTCTTGCTTTTAGAATAACGCCTTCTTGAACCTTCTTCTTCACATTCATCAGCTCAGAATCTATAGCTTGAGCGGCTTTAACTTTATCGATTAAAGTCGATTCTAATCATATATTCGCTATCTTCACGTAGTTTCTTGGAATCTTTAACTCTATCTCCATCTTTTGTAAGTCATACGAAATGGGTCTTTGTGTTAACAATATCGCACTTGCATACTATCTTCCACTCAACGCGTCAGCTACCATGTTCGCTTTTTTAGGATGGTATTGAATGGTATGGTCGTAATCTTCAACAGCTCGAGCTAATGTCTTTGGCACATGTTACGTTCGTTCTGGGTGAAGAAATATTCGAGGGTTTTAGAATGGGTTTTGTACTGGGGTCAATAAAAAATTCGATTTCATGCTCTAGGGTAGGCTAGGAAGTTCTTTGGGGAATACGTCAGGAAATTTATTGACAATAGAAATATCATTCAAATCTGACATATTTTTGTTTAAATCTGTGACATAGGCTAAGAAAGCTTGACATCCTTTTTTCAATAAACAAATGACTTTATGGGTTGATATGAAAGTGTTTGACTTTAGTGGTTTGGTTACTTGAATTCGTATAACAGGTTGGTTAGGAATATGAAAGCTAACAACCTTACAAAAACAATCGATTTTAGGATGATGAGTAGTTAACCAATCAATCCTAAAATCACATCAAATGCAAGTATTTTCAAAGAGATAAGATCGACATGTAACGTGAAAGTGTCGATTTGAATCAAATAGGATTTACGAACAGTGGATGTAACGAAGGTTTCCCCTAACGGAGTTTTAACAGATAAGTCAAAGTCTAATTTCTCCAGAGTTAAATTTAAACGTTGAGCGCAAGTAGGAGAAATAAAAGAATGGGTAGAACCGGTATCTAATAAGGTATAGACTTCGCAAGAATTTATAATTAACTAACCCGTGCTAACTTCGTTCGAGTTGCTTGCTTTTTTGAGAAGTCACAAAAAACGCTCTTTTTGAAACTACCGACTTTGTTTTGTCCGTATCCGCCTTTGGTGCCGCCGTCCTAGTTGGACTTGATTTCGCTACAGGACAAAATCAAGCTATGTGACCGTCTTTTCCATAACTAAAACATACCTTGGAAGGTTGTGAACAGTTTGGACTTATGTGTCCCTCCTCTCCACATCTGTAGCATCTAACTGTTGGTCGTTCTCCTCCCCTAGAATTTGTTGTTGGCGCTGGTACTGTCGTCGACGTCTTCCCATCATCTTTAAATCTTCTCTTCTTGAATTTTCCAGTTGAATCATTTCTTCTATTATCTTGGCCATGATTACCACTGAAGTGGTTACCATTTCTGGCATGTTGATTCCCTCCACGTTTGTTGTCATCGCTTCAATGACTGCTACCACTGGTATTATCTATTTATCGGCTGCTCTCTCTTAGCTGGGTTGACTCATTATCGCACTCCAATAACTAAACCCTATTTACAACATCTGAATCCAAACACAGTTTGTGAGAAATTAAGTATTGATATATCTCAAGTTTTAAACCTCTTAGAAACATCCGCGACATTCTCTCCTCATTATCAACTAAGTGGGATGCAAACCGGGACAACTCGGTAAACTTAGATTCGTACTGTGACACGGTCATATTATTTTGCTCCAGCTTGATGAATTCCACCTCCTTCATATGACGAATACTTTCGGGAAAGTACTTGTCATTGAACAATTCTTGGAACTTCTCCCAAGACATTTTTAGTGCTGCAATCTGAGTATATTTTACTGATTCCCACCAGTAATCTGCCTCTCCTTGCAACATGAAGGTGGCAAAGAAAACTTTTTGCTCCTCGGAGCATCCCAAGACATCAAATATCTTGGTGATCTGCTTTATCCACGTCTCTGCCTTAAGTGGTTCTGGATTTCCCATAAACTCCGGTGTCCCAGCTCCTTAAATTGCTTAGCGGTGACCATCCGAGAGTTGCCAGTGTTTCCACCTGCATTTTGGATAGGAGTCTCTCTCGCCTGATGTTGTATGAATTGCAGAAAGCCTCTAAACATCCCATCATTCATCATCTGATCGGTGTTGTTGTTTACCTGAGGATTATTGCCTTTTTGATGCACATTATCCAGGGTATTGATCGTTGGTGACTTAACGGTCTCATGTGCTTCATTGCTTATCTCCACATTTTCGGATGCCATTTTCAAACACTACCACAAAACAAGGGTTAATTGATATGTCACATATTATCCCTATACTCTGACCGACCAATTAAATACCAAATAAACTTAGGTAGGTTATTCTAGCGAAGGAATTTCCCGTCTCTCCCCTCCTTATTCTAGTCTCACATCACAGCCAGGGATCATATCCCTAAGCTTTGATATCAACTGTAACGCTCCCAAAATAGGTATACATCACTCATTCTGAGTCGCCAAATACATGGTACAGAATATAACTACAAACTTAATTATACAACTATCGTGCAAAATACGACAAAACATAGCTGAGAGTTTAAACAAGAATATTGTCTTCTAGACAATATCCACACTCAATGAAGTCCTCATTATAATTATTATCCCACTATTTCACAGAATAGTGAGGACTACTAATGCACCATCTCAAACCATCACTCTGTTCCCTGACTAGTCCCAGCTATATTCTCATTTTCTGAAGAGAATAATAAAAGCAAAAGGGTGAGCTCAACTAGCCGAGTAAGAAATATTATGACTAAGATAATGCAGAATAAATTATCGTTAACCTTCAACAGAGTTAAATTGATAAAATACAATAAATATCAAGTTTAACTGCAGCAGAACAAGCAATCCATTAGAAGAGTCAAGTAGAGCATGATATCTACTATCTTCTATGATTTAAAAAGTTTTTCATCAACTTTATCGCTGAGACTCAGCTTAATAAATAAACCACATCATCGAATCATCCCTGCACTACGGACCAATGATATTCATGTAATCATCAATGGTCATGATCAAATCAACAATTGTCCTTCAATGCACTACGGGCCAATGAGGACTTTGACCACATCATTTGTAACATTACGGACATGATTATACTGAATAATTCCTGGTCATAACCATACCAATAAATAGTACATCTATGCACGTAAGTCACAGATGGCTTTTATCACAATATAAGTATGAGCATGATGACAATGATATAAGAATTCAATCAAACAAGATCAAGGATAAATATTAAAGACTTTAAATTTATCCAAAGTATAAAAATATCCAAATTGTTAACATGATACTGCTTTGTGGAGTAAAATTCAAGAATAATATTCATGTATCAAAAATAATCTTGGATAGAAAAAAAATTAATTTTTTTCGTGAATAGTACCCCGTGAATAGTACTTCAGGAATAGTACCCCATGAATAGTACCCCGGTATGAAAAATACCTTGAATACTGAGTGATTAATACCTGAGTGAATAGTAACCTGTGAATAGTAACTTGGTATGAAAAGTATCCCGAATCCTCGGGTGAATAATATTCGAGTAAATAGTAACCAAGTGAATAGTAACCCGTGAATAATACCCAGGGTTAAAATATTGATATTTAATAAGAAAGATCAGATCAATATTCCAATGAAACGATACTGGATGAAGTGCAAAACTCAAGGATATTCCACTAATTTCAGGAATTATAGAAGCAATACTTACCATAGTAAGTTTATATTTAAGAATATGAAAAGAAATAATATACGAAACTGCAAATGGATTTTCACCTGTCATGCGGTAGTCCGCATAGACAGATCATTTCCACAATTTAATAACAATTGAATACGAAGGGTTATTCACCAGGCATGCGGTAGTCGGCGTAGACAGATTATTCCCATAGAATAATAAAGAATGGAATAAAAAAAGGATTTCACCATGCATGCTGTAGTCCGCGTAGACAGATTATTCCCACAGAATAATAAAAATGGAATAACAAAAGATTTCACCATGCATGCGGTAGTCCGCGTAGATAGGTTATTCCCACAGAATAATAAAGAATGGAATAACAAAAAATTTCACCATGCATGCGGTAGTCAGCGTAGACAGGTTATTCCAACAGAATAATAAAGAATGAAATAACAACCCTTACGAGTATTGAAAGAAAATAACTCTCTTCATGAATACGAAAGAAATAATACCCCTTACGAATATTGAACGAAGATAATATTTCTTACGAATAAAAAAAATAATATCGTAAGCGAATATGAAATAAATAACACCCCTTACCTTAATAGAAGATTGAATACTGAAGTAGGGTTGTAGGAGAATACTCCTCTTCTTTCTCTCTAGAGTTTCAGTGAATTTGTAAGAAATAATGAAGGAATGAGCTTCTATTTATAGGAAAAAGGACTAAATTGTAACTAATTCATGAATGGCCCAGATTAATTTACTTTTAAACGGACAGTCCATATTGATTTACTATTAAAACTTAAAGCAACGGTCCATATTGATTTACTTTAAACCAACGATCCATATTGATTTACTATTATAATTCTCCACCAGCGGTCCATATTGATTTACTATTATATCTTCAACCAATGGTCTGAAAATTAGCACATCTCCTCATGGAATAATAAGTCAAACTTATAACAAACACCACATAATAAACCCCTTTATTTATATCAAAAATTGAATAAATATTTACCACAAATCACTTATCTTTAATCAACACATTTTTAATCTTTCAACAATTATTCATCATTAATATTATAACTCACAATATTTAACAACCAGATCATTCTCAAGAAAGAGGGGGCTTTCCGATAAGGATTTTTCCATATTGGCACGCAATTAGGTGACCAAACCTCTCCTCGACAGAACTTTCTAGACATTGTCAATATTGCAAATAATAATATGAATAACTTTGTCGTCTCAATTATTTATTTATTAATAATAAATATTATGCAAATGATACTGTGATAATAATTGAATCAATAATATGAGAGATATTATGCAGCAACTACTGTAGCAATAATTGAATAAACTGAGTGGCTTCGTAAGCATCAATAATCAACCACGCGTATTACTATACAACCATGCGTATTACTATACTTTTACCACCGGGTATTTCAACAGTTTAACGGTAAAACTTTCGCCATTATTTTTATAAAAAGATATTTCTGTCGTTTTCTAACTCCGATAGTTATTCCGTTGTGGTGCCCACCAATGATGGTGTTGTCGTACGGATATTTTCCGATAAAAAGAATATTCCCCAACACAACGAATATTTTATATCATCTTGCTTACTTTGAAAATTTTTCATATATCACCCTTAACTTTAACCCTTCATCAATTTAACCATTTATTAAATAGAATAATAATTATAAGAAAATTGAATACTTTCATTTCATAAAATTCGGAGTCTTACATAAGTACCATGACTAGATTCTCTAAACCACTATCAAAAGAATCCCCATACACTGAAAAGTCATCCATGAATACCTCTACATTGTGTTTCACCATATTTGAAAATATAGCCATCATGCATCTCTGAAAAGTTGCCAGTACTTTACAAAAAGTCCAAATGACATCCTCCTAAAGGCAAAGGTGCCATATGGGCATGTAAACGTTGTCTTCTCTTGGTCTTTCGGTGCAATTACAATCTGATTGTAACTCGAATAGCCATGTAACAAACAATAGTAATCATGTCCCACCAATCTATCTAACATATAATCAATGAACGGTAATGGAAAGTGATCCTTATGGGTTGCCTTGTTAAGTTTCTTGTAATCCATGCATACCCTCCAATCGGTCACTGTCTGTGTCGGTATCAGCTCATTGTCTCCATTAATCCCGATTGTCATACCTCATTTCTTTGGGACGCGCTGTACTGGCTCACCCATGAGCTATCTGAGATAGTATAAATTAATTCAACATTAAGCCATTTCAGAATTTCCTTCTTCACTACCTCTTTCGTGATTGGGTTGAGCCTCCATTGTTGTTCTACTGTGGGTTTTGCATCATCTTCCAAGAGGATCTTATGCATACAGAATGATGGGCTTATCCCCTTGATATCGGCAATGGTCCATCCTATAGCAGATTTGTATTCTTGGAGAACCCTCAGCAGCTTACTTTACTACAAGTCTTTAAGTGCAGATGCAATAATAACAGGTAAAGTAGATGAATTACCCAAAAATGCATACATGAAGTGTGTAGGAAGATGTTTGAGTTCAAGTGTGGGTGGTTCATCTAGTGAAGGTTTCATCCGCATCGATGATTTTTTTTTGCAATTTCTAATGGTTCAAACGGAATCTTGAATCTGCTCACTCTAGGCAACGCTTCCGACATGTGCAAACACTTAATCAACTCCGAATTGTCCAGGTCAACATCTCCCAGTAATGTGTTTTCCAACGGGTCCCTATCCATGCCTCACATCAAATCTTCACTCACCATTTTCTCAACCACATCTATCCTAAAACATTCTTCCTCATCTATAGGGAATTTCATAGCTTTGAATACATTAAACGTAACCTCTTGGTCTTGAACTCTTATAGTCAATTCTCCTTTTTGCACATCGATGAGAGTCCTCCCAGTTCCGAAGAATGGTCTCCCTAAAATAATCTAAATGTCCTTATCTTCTTCGTAATCAAGGATAATGAAGTCAGCTGGAAATATGAACTTGTCTACTTTCACAAGTATATCTTCCACAATTCCCCTCGGGTACGTAACTGACCTATCTGCAAGCTATAACGAAATGTTCATTGGTTTTGGTGCCGGTAAACCCAACTGAGTGTAAACTGATAACGACATGAGATTAACACTTGCACCTAAATCATAGAAACACTTATTGAAGGGCATGCATCCAATAGTGTAAGGAATTGTGAAACAAACCAGATCCTTCAACTTTGGAGGTAACTTCCTTTGCAATAACGCACTACACTCCTCTATTAATGCTACTGTCTCGTAATCCTCCAGTTTTCTCTTTCTTGACAAAATTCCCTTCATAAAGTTAGCATAACTCGTCATTTGTTCTAAGGCTTCTGCAAATGGAATATTATTTGTATCTTGAAGATTTCTAGGAATTTGGAGAACTGTTTATCTAATTTCTGCTTTTGGACTCGTTGTTGAAAAGGTGGTGGAGGATAGACAACTGGTACAACAACTGTCGGTTCCTTAGCCACTAGTCTTTCTTCACCCTTTTTCTCTTCAACTATTTTTTGTTCTCTTTCCTCATCATCTTCTCTTGGTGTTGAATTTTTTGCAGTTTGCCCCACTAACTGTTTTCCACTTTGAAGTATAATAGCTTGACTATGCTCTTGACCTCCACTAGGATTCTATTCAGTGTCGCTCGGTAAAGACCCTTGAGGTCTATTATTTAAAGCAACTGTAAGCTGTCCCAATTGATTCTCCAGATTTTTAATTGCAGCTGCCTAAGTTTTCATTGCCACCTCATTACCTTTTATGTATTTCAAAAGTAGCTCCTCTAAATCTGACTTTTTGTCATCTTGCAGAGCTGACTGTTGGTGTCGATTTTGAAATTCGGGGGGATATGATAGTCGTGGAGCTTGCTACTGATTCTGATTGTTGCTCCATAAAAAATTGGGATGGTTCCTTCCCCCGAATTGCAGGTGTTCTGATATGGGTTTGGTGGCTAATTGTAACTACCCACAAACTGTACTATTGCCAGATTTATTGCACATTGATCCATTAAATGTTCCCCCGCACATAACTCACATACATATGCTACTTGCTGAACCTGTACTCTCGTAAGGGCATCCATTTTCTTTGACAGTGCAGATATTTGAGCTGCTAAAGCTGTAACTCCATCCGCTTCTAACACTCCAGCTGCCTTAGGTTGTTTTACCCTTGTAGTTGGCCACTTGTAGTTATTAGCTACCAAAGTCTCTATCAAATCGTATGCCTACTCAAACTTCTTAGCCATAAATGCTCCTTCCGACGCTGCGTCTATGCTTGTCCGAAGATTACTGTTCAACCCATTATAAAATGTGTTCATCTACAGCTACTTGGGTAATCCATGATGTGGACATCTCCTCAATAATTCTTTATACCTTTCCCAAGCTTCATACAATGTCTCCCCATGCTGTAGTTTAAAAGTAGTAATCTCATTCCTCATTTTTGCTATTTTTGGTGGTGGGAAGAACTTCGCTCAGAACTTCTGAGCCAGGTCATCCTAAGTAGTAATTGAACTTGCTGGTAATGAATGTAGCCAACTTTTCGCCTTATCTCTCAGTGTGAATGGAAATAACGAAATCCTCACTACATCAGTCGATACCCCATTATACTTGAAGGTATCACATATTTCTAGAAAGCTCACAAGATGTTCATTCGAAACATAATTTGAAATTACAACAAATAATACATCGAAATGAAAGATAAAATCACTACAAAAAATGGCCTTTTGTGATGGCTCAAATCCATCATATAAATTTAAAAAATCATCACAGAAGGTTTTTATGATGACTTTAGTCATCACGTAGGTCATCTTGTATACCCCCATCATGAAAGCCTTTTTGTTATGGTTTTGATAATCACGTAATTGGTTAGTGTTGGTGTAAATTCTAATTATGCACAATACGCAAGTTTACATGGTCAACAAGTAATAAAGTGATAAGTTGAGTGTCGTTCCCATAGAGAAATAACTGAATTTTATCCTAACAATTACCAATTTTATATTAAATCAATTTTATTAAACTAATGACTAAGTATGTGAATTTACGAAAACTACTAATTAAGGAAAAATGAACTAACTACCACAAACTTTAATCAGGTATTGGAGAATTAAGCATACAATTTCACTTGATGCTTCACTTAAACTGACACACTTCCTTTTAATTCACATTAACTATTTATGTTCGTTAATCAAGAACACAACATTAGATATAACCATCTCTCAATGCATTATACTCATATCAACTTAAATCCACAGATGATAGAATCAAGAAGAACACCCTAATTAACTAATTCACTATATCTTTATGTGAAGTACAATTATAGAAGGTTTAATCACAAGTTCTTACGAGATTACGTGCGATGTATAGGTATATCTCTATCATAAACATAAATTATAAATCCCAACAATGTGCAAAAATCACAATCACACGTCACTAAGATTAGGTCTAAACCCATATTTCATCTCTCGAGTTAATATGGGTTCACAAGGAATTGGTGATCAAGTAATTCATTAATTAAGCATAAACCATAATAGACAAATCTGGAAATAACCTCAATGAATTAAAATAAAAGCATGTCAACCTTCGTTACACAAAAAGATCCATTGCAAACTTAAAAAGTAAGTTAGTTCATGATGAATGAAATAGAAACAAAAATCCATAAAGATACTAGCATTCTAAATACAAAGATGAATATGAAGAATTAAAACTGTAAATAGAACCGCTGCTCTTCATCAAACCCCTTTGTATTCTTCATGCTCCAAATCGTTGCTTTAATCCTCGAAAACATGATCAAGAGTTATTGTAACACCCCGAAATCCGGTCTATCTTCACACCCGGATTCCGTACGTCACGAATACATCATTCATCCAATATACATCATTATATATTGAAATATAACAACATACATTCTCAATTCCCAGGTTCTTGAAACCTTATAACCTTTCTCATTACAAGTAATGATAATTACATTGTTCCTTTCATCTTACAAGAGTGACTTTTATCCGCCACCAAAGATACATACAGTTCATTAAACTAGTCTATAGTTTAATTCATCTTTCTACATTACAAGTCTTCACTTGATCTTCACACACATTCACATACTGAATGGTACTTGATCTGGATACCGCTTAGCTTGATCTTTACGAGATCCTTAAGTTCTTTCTAACATCGTTCGCTGAAAATGTTTTTCATTTAAAGCAAGTGTGAGCATTCAATTGCCCAGCAAGTCATCACAGTTTGAACAAACAAGTTCAGAATTCAAATATTTCTTTAGAACTTCAATAACCGAACAAAGGTTATGAAGCAGCTTGAATAATAGGAATAATCTCGATTCCTATCATCTTAAAACCATACTCACTTTCACTTTGAAATACTATCATTCTTCTACCTTTTTCATACATATTCTGTCTGGCTAGAATTATCAGCACAGACTTAACAATAACGGTTCATGAATAAACCGAGCATACTTGAAGTGAACAGTTTGATCACAAAACAGTTCATTTCATAGAAATACCGAAGTGTTCACATTGTGGCATAAGGCCTTATACATTCTACCACCTTGTACAAATATCGCACATTCGCACATAGACAGAACTCCTCAAGTTCAACATCTGAGAAGTTTAAGAAACTAACATTCATTTAAAATATGAATGAAGTTAGGAAACTTGCCTTACGCACAACTACAGCTTATAGTTTACGCTGAACTGCTCATTACAAATCCCTATATAACACATAAGGAAATAACACATATACCAATTAGTCATATACTTGACTTACGCATTGGTTTACTTAACTTTACTTCTTAAGGTTCGCGTTCTTGTAATTTAAGCTTACGCGACTAACTTTCATTACCAGATTATGGCTTTATGACATACTTAGATGTCTTATTCATACATTTATCATCTTTGATGATTTACATTCTTATCTTCTTCTTATACTTCTCTTAGGACTCAGTACACATCGCTTCTCTGCTAGTAGTCCATATGGTCCTCTGAGTGGTTTCCCACAAACAACCAACAAACAAGTTCCCGTCTCATCTACACTGCCATCACAGTGAGTTAGACCGGTTGCTAGTTTCATATATACCTTCACTCTCTGAAGAAATTGTTTAGCCCAGCTCCCATATGTCAACCATCAAAGGTTACGATTATACTACAACCTAACTCCTCTTAACTTATACGAACCATTAAACTATAATGTTCGTTAAGTCAAACTTATATTCCTTACAACTTTTTGGCAACTAAATGTCATACCTCATGATTCATTCTTTATCGTCTAAGTCATACAGTCTTTTGTACACTCGGAACGATCATTCAATGCCAATACTATGAGGTCATAGCGTTAACCATTTCATATAAATTTATTCATATCTTCAAACGTCCAGTTCCTTCCACTCAGAACGTTTATCCAAGTTATACTTATTAACTTGGCTTCTTAACGTTATACGTTATTAACTTCAACTTAATTTCTTCACCGTTCACGGCTAAACTTTGTCTTCATTACATTACGGTTAAACCATATACGGAGTGTAGGTTCTGCCCGTTTAACACTCGCTTACACTCAACCCTTATGCTGGTTAAAGTGTTCAGCGCTTACTTTTCATTCTATCATTCTCATCCGACTTATATTCGACTTTCAGTAATCTTATTACCGTACGTTACGGTTCTCTTGATACCATTCGTATCTTACTTACTACCTTCATCAATGTCTATGTCATACAACCATGGTATACTTAGAACGTTCGTCAGACGTGAATACGATTTACGAAGATCGTTTACGCATTCAATCACGTTCACGTTGCTTGTCTCTTAATCTCTCATTCAACCTTTACTCAGGGTTTTTAATTGCTTTCGATTGTTATCCATCCCATGAACCCCGTGTTCATTAATCTTTCTTAATGTCAAAGCCATACTATTCATTGTATGCTAAGACCAATCGTTCCTCGCAACAACGTTGCGTTCACAGCGTCTATACGCTTTACGTTCATCTTACAATGCCATGCCACAACATCGGAATGTTATTCATTATCTTCATCACTCAACGTCTAAGGAATCACCATCATAGCAATCCCTCGCGTTCGTTCATTACAACTACGGTCCCCGGATATCAGTTACGTAATCTATTGCTTACATTCTCTATCTTTTAATCTCGTTTAATCTTTTTGTTCAACCTTTATTAAAGGTTTAAAACACTTACTTAAGTTTAAGACACTTGATTAAGTGTTACATTACGTGAACTATATGTTCATACTTCTTTCTTGCACATCCCCCGAGAAATTGAGCAGTTAAAATCTCATTTCTGGGTATTGCCCTGCACTGGCGCTGCGGCGCCGTGCCCTTCCTTTCCTCTCGCACTGCAGCGCGACCTACCTCTTTCTCTTCTCTTCCCGACCTGGCGCTGCGGCGCTAAGTCCTTTGTTATCTCTCATGCTGCGGCGTCACTCTCCAGAAGGTTATGTCCGAGCTCGCACTACGGTGCCACCTCTCCAGGCATGACTCGCGCTGTGGCGCCGAGCCTGAAACTTAGAAAATTTTTTCTAAGTCTTTTACAAGCTTGAGACATCGATTTCGAAATCTCATAACTTCTTCGTTATAACTCGAAACTAGGTCGTTCCAAAGATATTTTCTTCCTTATCATACGTACTTTGATTACCCTCGGACAGAACTTTGTTCTGAATCCATTAACATGCCATTCAATTGGCTTAATCATCGCTCCTCGTTCGTTCGTCCGTAATTTGGTCATCCGAACTCGGAATTTGTTCGTTCTTGAGTCCACAACTCACGTTTTATACATTCTCTTACATTCTTATGAAACCCTATACGTTCAGGTTCATTTACTAACTTTCAAATTCTCGTTCGTCTTTTACGAAAATTTTGCCATAACTTCGTTATAGCTCCGTTTTAATCCGTTCTTCATGAACGTTTCTAACGTTCCTAACCAAGCAATAAGCATCTAACTTATACGCAATGGTTTTAAACTTGTCCATCAACAACAATTACACTACGATGGTTTTAAATTTGTCCATCAACAACGTTCTTCATGTTCTTCACGTGTTCTTCGCGTTCTTCATTTTAATCGATATTTTGGATTACTATTCTACTTTTTCTTGGAATTTGATGTTATAGAACACCATTCCTTACTTATTTGACCTACTCACTCATAAAATTCATTTGGATCGCTCAAAATCCTCACGAATCTTATACTTACTTAAGAAATTTATAAAATAAATTTCTAATTCTTATTTCTTCATTTTCTTACGATTTCAACCATATGAAATCATTCTCAATATCTTTTACTCCTTATTCTCATTAAGTTATGTTTTTAAACATAAAAACTTAAAGAAAATAAATAGAAGAACTAGGGTTCGGATTACCGTTCTTCTTTAATCCTCTTCCGTTAGACAAAGCCGACGATTTGCAAACTTTTCTATTTCTCGATCACTTTTCATCCGAGCATTCATGCTCATTCTCTTCCTTCTCCTCTCCCAACCGAGCTCTCTCTCTCTCTCTCTCTCAAATGAAAGTTAAGCTTTCTATTTATAGAAAACCAAAGCAAGGGCAAAATAGTCATTTTGCCCCCCACCTCCTTACTATTCCCACCTCCTCCATCCCTTATCCACCAAGTTAACTTGGCCACCACCCTTACTTGGTGGCCAAGTGGCCGGCCCACATGCCCATGGGTCATCCCTTGGGTTGCCCCAATGGTTTTACCCACCCGTTTACCCATCGGTTCGATCTGCGGTTTATCTTCTTGGTTTGGGCCTTAACCCTAATTCTTATTGGGCTTAACTTGGGCTTAACTTCACAAATAATTTGGCTTGACATAATCCAAGTCCATTTGGATTCTACAAAGTCCATGAACTCAAAGTCCATTAAGACTAATCGTATTCTACGCATTTCATTCTCGTATTCTCTTCGTATATCATTCGTACGATATTCGTATTATACGTCGTACTAATCTTCATACTACACTCGTATAATAACTTGTATCATACTCGTATTTCTCACGCATAATAACCCTAGTTATTACACGTACTCATTAAAATTCTCGAAAATTACTTTCCCTAACCCTTAGGTTTTACGTCCGCAGGCAAAAACTTCATTTTTGCCATAACTGAAATATTATTGAATATTTCATCACGTCTCAACATTTTACGTAATCGTTAACTTCTCGAAATTTCAAAATAAATTTCCGAGCAGAAACTGATGAATAGTGCCTATTTCGTCTTTTTCCCTGAAAAATATTTTATTCCCAAAAAAATTTCATTTTCATCTTGAAAATTCTTACTCGTTCAATCTAGCTCGTAGCCAGAATCCTCCCGATTAATAATCACTCTAGGTTATAGAACGATCAATAAACACATAGCACAGAATAGTATTAATAAAAATTCATTTTATTAATAACTAATTCTTTAAACTTAAATTTTGGACAAACCGAATTTTCGGGTTGTCACATTCTTCCCTCCTTATAAAAATTCCGCCCTCGAAATTTCTTAAAACCAAACCCTTACTTGGGTTCTCACATTCTCCCCTTCTTCACAAAATTTCGTCATTGAAATTTTAGCTTACCCTTCTTCTCAACTTCTCTTCAAAGAAGTTCTTATCTTTCTTACATTCCCAACCCTTCATAACGTATCAAGAATTATGAAGCGAAAGGGATAACTAGGAATATAAGGATTCCTTTAAAACATTTCATTCTTTTGCTGAGGGGTTAAATTGACCATGAACTCTTTACTAGGTTGAACAGCCTTTCGCCGTAAACCTTTCTTTCCACGGTAAGTTTACAATCACAAAGAAGGTAAACTACCTCTTCCATGTTCTCCTCATACTAAATCATTAGATTCCGCACCAAAATAATTTGGTTTGGCACAAGTTCTCAGGAAAACTCGATTTTCTTTTAATCATGACATACCATTCGTCTTAGCCAAATCAAATAGCCTCGACCATACCAATAAATTGGATATCAATTTGAAACATTCGTCTAGTCAACTCGCTTGACATCGACTACTTCTTTAAATTCTTTTTGCAATACATCAAAAAGTTTCATGACGTTATGATACCGCACTCTTCACAGTATGTTGAGGACTTCGTCAGTTTATGACTTCGTCATTATACATCATACCGTAGCGGTTTATTGATCCTAAGATCACATCCCACCAGGTTCAATTGCATTAACAACTCCATCTTTTTACCATCCTTGCATCAAATGCACTGATGATATAAAATTCATTTTGATATTTAAAATCAATTTCTGTCTAGCCGAAGCAACTAGCATAGACATATAAAGCATAGCTCTTTTAAAAATTCATCGGTTCCAAAAGTCAAACCAATTCTTTCATGTTCCAAAACGTGCACATTAGCACGATTTCAAGAAATTTCGAAATCTAGCATAGCTAGATGACTTGGAATACCTTATTCTCCATCTCCCTTCCTTGTCTTTCTGCGATAATACTTAATCTTCTCTAGCACCTTCAATGCTAAGTCTACTGAAAATACTTCGTTTTCAGTCTACACCTTCCTATAACTTAGTACAGTCCATCAACCTTACCACACATTATGCGTTCAGGAACTTTTCACAACAATATGAGTTCAAGAACATCTAGACAGACCTTTGGCGTCCATTCGCTGAAACATTCAAACACATACCATATTATTATGAGTCACGAACTTACCATAAGTATGAGTTTAAGAACTCGCACCTACCTTATTGTTCTTTACCTATCAAGTATATACATGAGAAAAGATTCACCTTCTCGTCATAAACATCTTAATAGCGCGACCAATTCCAATGATTATCATTGTAATAAACTGAGCAGTTGGTACACCAAAGCATAAACCTCTGCCCATAACAAAGGTTCATACAACTCAGCCATCACATGAGTCCTCAATTGAAATTTTACAACTTCTACCTTTTCTTTACTTAATACAAATTTTCTTTAATTCGTATACTATCCTTTACAACTCAATCTGAGTTCTTCTTCCCGTACTAATTCGTAGTACCATTCACTCATAGCATTGGCTATAAATCATTCATCATTTAACAGCTCATCTGTTACTACGATTTACTATGATCACGTGGTGATCTTCTTATCCTTCTCTTTACGATTAAAGTCTTAGGTACTCTTACCTAAGATTTATAACCTATCAGCTCTGATACCAACCTGTAACGCCCCGAAATCCGGTCTATCTTTAGACCCAGACTCCGTGCGTCACGGTCTCACTTCTTACCAATCATACGTCGTTATATATTGAAATATAACAACATACATTCTCAATTCCCAGGTTCTTGAAACTTTATAACCTTTCTCATTACAAATAATGATAATTACATTATTCCTTTCATCTTACAAGAGTGACTTTTATCCGCCACCAAGGATAGATACAGTTCATTAAACTAGTCTATAGTTTAATTCATCTTTCTACATTACAAGTCTTCACTTGATCTTCACACACATTCACATACTGAATGGCACTTGATCTGGATACCGGTTAGCTTGATCTTTATGGGATCCTTAAGTTCTTTCTAACATCGTTCGCTGAAAATGTTTTTTATTTAAAGCAAGTGTGAGCATTCAATTGCCAACAAGTCATCACAGTTTGAACAAACAAGTTCAGAATTCAAACATTTCTTTAGAACTTCAATAACCGAACAAAGGTTATGAAGCACCTTGAATAATAGGAATAATCTCGATTCCTATCATCTTAAAACCATACTCACTTTCACTTTGAAATACTTTCATTCTTCTACCTTTTTCATGCACATTCTGTCTGGCTAGAATTATCAGCACAGACTTAACAATAATGGTTCATGAATAAACCGAGCATACTTGAAGTGAACAGTTTGATCACAAAATAGTTCATTTCATAGAATCACCGAAGTGTTCACATTGTGGCACAAGGCCTTATACATTCTACCACCTTGTACAAATATCGCACATTCGTACATAGACAGAAATTCTCAAGCTCAACATCTGAGAAGTTTAAGAAACTAACATTCATTTAAAATATGAATGAAGTTAGGAAACTTGCCTTACGCACAGCTACAGCTTATAGTTTACGCTGAACTGCTCATTCCAAATCCCTATATAACACATAAGGAAATAACACGTACACCAATTAGTCATATACTTGACTTACGCATTGGTTTACTTAACTTTACTTCTTAAGGTTCGCGTTCTTGTAATTTAAGCTTACGCGACTAACTTTCATTACCAGATTATGGCTTTATGACATACTGAGATGTCTTATTCATACATTTATCATCTTTGATGATTTACATTCTTATCTTCTTCTTATACTTCTCTTAGGACTCAGTACACATCGCTTCTCTGCTAGTAGTCCATATGGTACTCTGAGTGGTTTCCCACAAACAACCAACAAACAAGTTCCCGTCTCATCTACACTGCCATCACAGTGAGTTAGATCGGTTGCCAGTTTCGTATATACCTTCGCTCTCTGAAGGAATTGTTTAGCCCAGCTCCCATATGTCAACCATCAAAGGTTACGATTGTACTACAACCTAACTTCTCTTAACTTATATGAACCATTAAACTATAATGTTCGTTAAGTCAAACTTATATTCCTTACAGCTTTCTGGCAACTAAATGCCATACCACATGATTCATTCTTTATCGTCTAAGTCATACAGTCTTTTGTACACTCGGAACGATCATTCAATGTCAAAACTATGAGGTCATAGCGTTAACCATTTCATATAAATTTATTCATATCTTCAAACGTCCAGTTCCTTCCACTCAGAACGTTTATCCAAGTTATACTTATTAACTCGGCTTCTTAACGTTATACGTTATTATCTTCAACTTAATTTCTTCACCGTTCACGGCTAAACTTAGTCTTCATTACATTACGGTTAAACCATACACGGAGTGTAGGTTCTGCCCTAATTCTTATTGGGCTTAACTTGGGCTTAACTTCACAAATAATTTGGCTTGACATAATCCAAGTCCAATTGGATTCTACAAAGTCCATGAACTCAAAGTCCATTAAGACTAATCGTATTCTACGCATTCCATTCTCGTATTCTCTTCGTATATCATTCGTACGATATTCGTATTATACGTCGTACTAATCTTCATACTACACTCGTATAATAACTTGTATCATACTCGTATTTCTCACGCATAATAGCCCTAGTTATTACACGTACTCATTAAAATTCTCGAAAATTACTTTCCCTAACCCTTAGGTTTTACGTCCGCAGGCGAAAACTTTATTTTTGCCATAACTGAAATATTATTAAATATTCCATCACGTCTCAACATTTTACGTAATCGTTAACTTCTCGGAATTTCAAAATAAATTTCCGAGCAGAAACTGATGAATAGTGCCTATTTCGTCTTTTTTCCCGAAAAATATTTTGTTCCCGGAAAATTTTCATTTTCGTCTTGAAAATTCTTACTCGTTCAATCTAGCTCGTAGCCAGAATCCTCCCGATTAATAGTCATTCTAGGTTATAGAACGATTAATAAACACATAACACAGAATAGTATTAATAAAAATTCATTTTATTAATAACTAATTCTTTAAACTTAAATTCTGTACAAACCGAATTTTCGGGTTGTCACGGTTATGGTTCTATTAATGATGATCCTCTATACCTTCGCTGCCCCTAAATCAGCCTTTAATACTCTCTTAATTGCGTCCTGAATCCAATAGCCAAAGATCTCTAGAGTTAGAACCAAACCAGGAAACTTCAACTGATAGCCACGTAGCCCGCCCCGGCGGGCATTTTACACTGAGGAAGCCCGCCCCGGCAGGTGTTTTGAAATCTTGCTGACACGTTTACCCCCGACCCGGCGGGTGTTTTTAGCTTGATGATTACCGCCTCAACGGGCGTACATATCTTGGAAATTCCAATTTTGCCTTTTTTTTAATTCCTGCTTTAGGCATCTCAACCTATCCCTGCAATACGAACACAAAACAACACGTAAACCAATACTAAAACAACATGAAAAATCATTTGTTTAAGTCTGACAGATACCCAATTCATAGGTATGAAACCACTCATCAGTTAGTACTTTTGTGATGATTAATACAATTACATTAACACGTAATCTATTATGCTTGTCAAAGTCATCACAAAAATACATAAGAATTTAGGGATCAAATGTGAGAACGTGAATCTATTTTTATTAACAATTTATTTCACTATATTAATTGTATCAAATAATACTTATATAGGATTCGAACCCTCTCCCCAATTGTAAACTAAATAACAAGTATTACAACCACACCAAAGCCCATATCATGATTATAATTTTAAAACAAAATATACAAGGAAACATATGTAAGTTAACTTAATAAACAAAATTAGTCTCGCATAAGATTTGGTGATTGCAATGACAATCACAAAAACTTTATAATGATGGTAAAATTAGTCATCAGTGAGACCCATCACATATTTTATTATTTTGTGATGACTTAAAAATTCCATCACAAAATACATTCTTTTTGTAATTGCAAATAAAAGTCGTCACAAAAATCTATTTTTTTAATGATTGTTATGACCATCATAAAATATTATTTTATTTATTTTTTTCATTAAAATATTGTTGCTAACTTAAATGCAATCACGAAAAGGGTATATCCATAAGTGATGACTTAGTGCGTCACAAAAAAAAATTGTTTTGCGTGAAAAATTTTGTGATTGACATGGTCATCACAATTATAAAACATTGATGACAAAATTAGTCATCACTAAGAGCCATCATTAAGAGCCGTCATTTATACTACTATTTTGTGATTGCTCAAAAATTTCATCACAAATTATTATCTTTTTAAAAATTATCACAAAGTTCCGTCACATATTCTTATTTTTTTAGTAGTGAATTTAGAAAAACCACTCCCAAAGACCCTAACCTATAGATTGCACAACGAAGCTGACATTTCGAGGGACTTTTATGTATCAGCTAAATCTAATGAAGGAATCTAGAATCTAGGAAATGAGATCCATAGATCTAGAGTCCCATAAATCTGGTGATGACGTAATCAGGATCTAAATAGATAATATATCCCAAATTGGCTATCAGGCGATTCAATTAATTATAATCCCTTGACGACTAAAAGGTGGGTTCCCCTTTCCATTATATATGAATCTAGGATATGTGGGATAACTATATCCAAACTAGATATATGTTGAATCTAGCATAAAGGTTTAAGTTTTAACCTTAAAACCGCCAACAAGCTAGATTCAAACCAGATCTAAGATGGATTTAGTAAAAAGATTCAAACTTTGGCCTCAAATCTTATTATAAAATGTGCTTAAACAAAATAATCAATGGAAAAGATTCAAATATAAGGAAAATCGATAAAAATTAGCACAAGCATATCATCACGTGCTTAGGAGAAGACTGCATTCATGAGAAATCCTCTCTAACCACCCATTATCCCAATATAAGATCCACACACCTTAGATCTAGGATCACAGGAGAGCCTTAAACCAATCTCAATACCAAATTTTAAAAAATACTCTAGATCTACATGGAAATTACATAAAGATTGAATCTTTCACCCTGGTGATGATGAATTAAGCTTTCTTGAACTCGGATCTATAAGATTTAGCTCTCAATTGACGATATATTTTGATACAAATGGCTAAATCTATATTATTAGGAATTAGTAAGTTATGCATATTTAAATTTGATGATGTGATTATAGTAATGTATAATTGTTCAGTAGTTTTATAAAATCCTTTTATGAGATATATTTGTATAAGGACTTAGAATTAGAACAGTCAAAATTGTTAGGTTGATCATTTGATTTGATTCAATGTATATGTAATAGGATCAAATCGATCGTATAGTTTTGTTAAACGATCATAGAGTTACTCTGCCTATTCGTAGTGTTAATTTAGATTGCAGAGTAATCTAGGTGTTTGTAGAGAATCAGGTTAGGTGTTTGTAGAGAATCAAGTTAGGTGTTCGTAGAGCATTAATTGGGTAATTGTCAAGCTACAAAGAGATAACTGATGAGTGGAATTTATACCCGCAAATCGAGCACTCTAAACCTTAAGAAGTTATGTGTTTATTCTACTTTGTAATCCTTTTATATAATATTTATGATTAGTTGGCTTAAAAGTGCTTGCAGGGATTATTAGGTCATTTCAAGCTTATATAGGGCAAAATTACCATTTTCTCACAGTTGGCGTCGCGGCGTCACAACGCCTAATTCCCTTGTAAAGTGGTGCCGTAGCACCACATGCATGCCAACTCAGCCCCTTGTTGCGCCCCAGCGCGCCTGTTTCTACACATAAATGGCGTCGCAACGCTACTTATTGACTAGGCAACCTTGACTTGAACTTCAGCGCCTGTCCAAGGCATAAAGGGCGACGCCACAGCGCCACCTCCGGTCTCCAGGCATGCAGCAGTATTTTAATGACCTAAGTGTTAGGTTTGCTAAAAAAATGAGTATGCAAACAAATCACATAAATAGAGCGGAAGTGAAGTAAAAACAGATTTTAATTTTTTCCTTACAAACCATAACCAAGATCATTTTTGTGCTTGATTATCAATCTAAAAAGAGTAGGAGAATTAGAATCATACCCTTGAAGAAATGAGCTTCCTCAGGTACAAGTTCAACTCCTAATCCTTCGTGCTCTCCTTGATTACGCAGGTTTGATTCCTTCCTCTGATGAACGTTAGCCACCCAAACGTTTGGCCTCTTGAGGTGATCCACCAAGGAAGAACAAGAATCAAGAAAAAGGGTATTTTGGCTCAAACCCTAATTTTTCTATCTCTGTAGAAAAATGGGGTACTCTCCAACTATTAGAATCACATATATCACAATATTTGATATAAGACTCCTCTTATAAAGATATCAGTTAACCTTTCTAATCTAATTAGAAATTAGGGTATTATTTAATTAATTTAACTCTTTTATTTAATTAGGTTCCCTAATCTTATTAGGGATAAATACTTAAACTCTTTTAATTAATTTACATGCTAATCTTATTAGGAATAAATAAGAGTACTTATATTAAATTAATTTCTAAACTCCTTTAAAAATTAAAATAATAATAATTGTAATAATATTAATAAGACTCCTCTTATTAATTTATATTTAATATTTCTAAAATATTAAATAAATATTAAGCTATTTAATTTTACTATATCACTATAGATTAAATTAAATACACTTGACATATTATTAGGATTATGCCATTAACTTCTTAAATAATTATTCTTCCTTTTATGGTGTGACACTTTATGTTCTCCATATTAAAACGGTTGTGAATAAATCAATTAGAATAATTTTAATCTCATTTAAATAAATAAATAAACTATTAATTTATTTAAATAAATAATATTTTTTCTACAATAAAGATAAGCCTCCTTAGCGATCAACGACTTTCTAGATAATATAGATTTCAACATTAATCATAAAAGAACCTTTGAGTAAATAGTTACCGTACAATCCAATCCATCCACCATACAATGTCCCAATTAAATATAAGACATGGAATTACTATTAAATCTTGTTTTATTTAATTATATGTATTTCGATTCCTAAATGCACAACTCCGAATAAATGCAAATTAAAAACACATTTCTAATTTCATTACACCTTGGCCAAGGATTCTTAGGGTTGTCATTTGTCGAATCACATAGGACATATCTATTCTTTTACTAGAAGCGGTAAATTCTTTATTGATCATTCATTATCTCTATATATAACTCATTATACCCAAGCATACTTTTTGATATACCCTAAGGGTCTTAAGGAATAAGTCAAAGTATAAATCATTACGTACAAGATACTATGATGATCTCAAGTCTAAGGATCACTTGTACTACTATCACTTCAGGAATTCCTATTGACGGGCAAGTAAATCTCCATTAGGTATTCCTTAGTGAGTCATGTTCAGTGAACATATTCTCCAACAAGCACCTGTATACTTGCTTTAGTGTCTCCACACATATGATCATGAGATCAATCATCCTCATCCAATGAGTAAATAATGTATGTACCAATCTATCCGGATTCAGTAATCCCCTTTTTAGTAATCCATCAATTAGGAACATTTTAGTTTTTAAGCTATCTAAGAATTTAGATCTCATTAGCATGATCTCATCATGATTCTAAAAGCATTGCTTAAAACTATGAGTTTATCATATATTATTAAAACAGCACCATGTAGATAAGTAAATGCCTTTAATAAATAATACTTTTATTACTATATGAATAAGATTATTTACAAAGTATATGCTTTATCATCATACATGATTGGCTTGTATGCATACTACTTTTAATCTCTCACTTACTAAAGATAATCGCCATAATCTAAGAGAATTGTGGAGCATGTCATAATTTATTTAGTGATTATGTGAGTAAGTGAATACGAATATTATGTGATGGCAAATAAAAGAAATTAGCATGATCCTAATTATATATTAGGAATGAAGAATTAAATAACTTAAGGGTTATGGGATGAGAGAATTATGGTATATAAAATATATACTAATTTTAAGAGATTTATTTTATACATCTCGGTTAATTAATTTTATAACCTAATTAATGTAAATCTAATTGGGTTAAGGAAATTAAATGTACTTGGGGTAAGAATTTGTATTTAAATTGAGTGTATGGAAACCCTAACTAAATGATTAGGGTAAGATATAATTAAAAGTAATGGACTATAATAATATCATAGCCCAATAATTTATTTAGAGTCCAAAAGAATTGGATTTAATGGGCTAAGGAGGTAATATTATTTAAGCGAGCCCAAATTAGTTTTTGTGAGTAAGTAAAACAATTAAATTTGTTAGCTCTATGGGATTAATTAAAGGCCCAAACTAAGTCCACTTGTGGGAGAGCAATAAAATTTAAATTATATTAAGTTAAGAGATATATTTTTATTATCTCAAGTTATTAAATTTTATAACTTAATTAAAACAAGTTTAATTGTGTTATAGAATTTAATATGCTAGAATGAGGAATTAAATTCTAAATGTTTAGAATGGATACCCTAATTAAATATTTAGGGTGGGATTAGATAAAAAAAAAAGATTGGACTATGTTAGTTTTATATGGCTCAAGAAATTACATTTTTTGTGGAAGCCCAAATTTATTTATTGGTAAGCAAAATAATAAAAATACAAGCCCAATAGAAATTAATTGGTAAGTGGCCCAATTTTTGATCCACTTAAGGAGGGGCTATCTAGTCATTTGTTAAGTAATTAACAATTAAAATAAAATGAGGATTTAGAATATAAGGATAAAGAGAAAAAGAAGAAAAAGAAAGATAAGAAAGAGAGAGAAAGAGAACGGGAAAAGGAAGAGAAGAACGAGAGGGAGAGAAGGGGAGAGGGGCGGCAGCCCTTGTAGGAAGATGATGGAGAAAAGTCTCCATGGAAGAAGAGGAGAAGAGGAAGAGGAAGAAGAAATATAAAAAGGTATAAAACTATTTTTCTTCCTAAGTTTTATTCTCTTTCTTTTTGTAATTTGATAAAAGGGGGTTTTGTTTTGGATGTGCAAACCCCTATGATCTAAGTGTTTTCCATAGGTTCAAGTATGGATTTACCCAATTTGGGTGTTGATTTGGTGGAACCCAAAAGGCAAAGAAAATTTATTTTTCTAGTTTTGAAAACCCAAAATTTCTAATTACTTTGAAAATCCACCGTTTTAAATCTATAGCTCCTTTTTGCGATCCGTCAAAGAGGGGTGCTAGATATATGTGTTTACTAGTTAACCCAAGTGGTAGCACTCAAACATGTTGTGTTTACATAGGGTAATGACTGATTTTGTGAAAACAGTCCCGTTTTTCTAGGAACTGTTTTTGGGCAGTCTGTAACGGGGGCTTTTTCGTCCACTTTTTGTGCTTTAAAAATTCTGGGCTTCTGGTATGTTCTAGTACACTGAATAAGCTTTCCATAGACTCCGGAACGGACTAATTCCGACTCCGGAGGAGGTAGTTATGACGTTCGGAAGAAGCATAATCAAAACTGTCCAACCCAATCCCGAACAGTCTCCTTTCACAAAATTTTTGGACTGATGTGTTCGGATTTTAGAAAAACATCATTAGACAAAAGTTGTAGCCCTGGAAGTTAGCTTCGCGTGGGCTCAAGAATCGCTCAAAAATGTTTTAAAACGCGAGAGTTATGACTGTTTTAGCAAAGGACTCTAAAACTGTTTTATGCCAAAAAGTTGCTGCCCAAATTTTTGCGAGGGCTGTTTTGGCAACTTAGTTTATGTAATAAATTCTGGCGTTTTGGGACATGAAAATATATGATATCAAGTACCTTGTGTCCAAAAATGAGCTCATTCCGAGTTAAAATGAGCAAGTTATGACCATTTCAATTTCTGTGATTTTCCGACGAAAATGGCTATAACCGGAGTTCTATAACTCCGATGGCCACGAAATTTAAACTGGAGTGTCACGTTAAGACGTATAAGATTGTGCCAAGAGATGGGAATTTCCGGAGTTGTGCACGAGGTAGCTAATTTCTTAAGGAATTAACTAAAAATGATTTTTAAAAAATACCAAAGGAAGTTGGAAAATTTTGGAAAAATACTTTTTGTGTATGAAATATGTGTATACATGTTTGTGCAAAGGATAGAGAAATAATAAGTTGATTTGGTATTTTCGTGTACGGATATAGAATCCAGCTTGCTGGATTAGAAAATCTGATGAATCCAGCTTGCTGGATTGAAAAGAAGCTTACTGAATTGAAAATATGTTGAATCCAACTTGCTGGATTGCAATCTAGTTGCTGGATTTGTAATCTAGTTTGCTGGATTGCAGTTTGACTTGCTGGATTAAAGGAATTATGTATCCAGTCTGCTGGATTGGTCATTAGGTTGAAGGATTATGAATCCAGCTAGCTGGATTGAAGTATTAGAGAAAACAGCTTACTGAATTAGAGAAAACAGTTTGCTGAATTATAAATATTTTGCTGGATTATAGAAAAGAGTTTATAATATGAAAGATTAAGTGTTTAATCATAATGAATATGATACAGTGATTGAATAATTATCCAAGAATGATAGTAATACCGATGTGTTAGGATGTTATCTAATATTTGAGTAAGTGTTAGATAATCTATTGACAAAGTAATTGTATTATGATACAAAGTAGAATATGCTGATTGAAAGACCAATCTTATTATTATTAATGATAGGTCTTACCAAATGAAGTTAACTTAAACTGCGTAGCTGTAGTCAACGAATCAGGCAAGTTTTTCCTAACTCAAACTTGAGTTGTATGTTCAAAGCATGTTAATGAATAATTGTTGTTAATTATTCACGTCTATATTGATTATTGATTCGCACGTTGTGCAAATTATAAATGTTCATCAGGTATGAAAGGCTGATCACCTTCATTACCATTTGGTTCAGTTAATCTGTTCATGTTTATGCTTGACCATTCATTTTTATTGACTTGGTCGTTCAGCTAAGAAAATTTGTTCATGCTCTTTCACAATGTTTATATTGTTGAAAGTTAGCTAGCTTATTGTTCAATTCTTTCAATCATGATATATCTTTATTGAATTTAAACTTGCTGGGCAAATTTGATGCTCACCCTTGCTATATCATGATAAAATTTTCAGATTAAGATGAAAGCTTGAGTAAAGGCAGAAGTAAAGACAAAGTGCAAGATTAAATTACATTGCAGTTAGATCTATTAAATTTTCTGACGAAAATAGTATTGTAAATCTTCTAAGATATTGAAGGTATGTATTAAGTTAAGGTTGTAGACCTTGGGAATGATGTGTAAAAGTTTAATGTATAAATAATTTATGTTTATATCTTCCGCAATAGTTATAGAAATAGTATACTAGATCCTTGGTGATTAGGACAGGGATTTGGGGATGTCACAGTTGGTATCAGAGCTGTAGGTTAGAAACCTTAGGTAGGTGTACCTTAGGCTATAATCGCGGAGATGATGATAAGTAATAAACTCAGATCGAGTTTAAGCGATAAGAGATGAATTTTTAGAAATTCATTATTAAGTAAAGATTAAGATAAATAAGATTCAAAGAAGAATCTTGAAAAGTTATAAGGATAAGAATTCGGAGTTACCTGACTCCAGTAATAGAGATGAAAAGTGATAATAAATAGACTATGTCTATAAGATGAGAAGTGTTATTAAAATCATAATATACTATGATTAAAGAGAAGAATAAGAAGATCGTAAAATAAAACGATCGTAAGTATAAGGAGAAATGATTACGAAATAAGATCACGACGTGATCAGATTAAATCGTTGAATAACATAAGATATGTTAAGTGATTGGAATGATATGCTTGACGCTATAAAGAGAATGTACTATGAAATGGTACGATGTAAACTCAGAAAAGAGTGACAAATGTTAAGATACGGATTAAAGAAAGTTCGTATTAAGAAAAGAAAAAGTAAGAATGGTGTGGGATTTCAATTGAGGACTCAAGTCAGCAGCTAAGTTGTATGATTCCTTGTATGGGCGGGGAATTTGTACTTGGTTTTAGAATCACTTAGCTTCCTGGTCGATATAGTGGTTAGGTTGACCAATTCTTTGTATGGGCAGGGAATTGTTCGCTTAGCTTCCTATATTGATTAGTGGCCGAGTTTGGTTTGACAACCATTTAGTTTCTGGTATTGATAATCATTGGAACCTAATGTCGCGCTATTTGCTATATGCATGTTGATAAGGTGATTCTTTTCTCATGTGTATAACGAATAGGTAGAGAATATAAGGTTAAGTACGAGTTCTTAAAACTCATACTTATGGTACGTTCGTGACTCATAATTATATGAAATGTTTATGAACCCCTCAGTGAATGGACGCCAAAGGTCTGACTAGGACAAGTTCTTAAACTCATATGATTGTGGAAAGTTCCTGAACTCATAATGTGTGGTAAGTTTGACGAACTGGTATAGTTATGTTGAGATTGGAGAATTGAAGATGATAGAAATAGATAGACTTATTAAGAAATGGATCAGTAGAGAAATTGAAGTTGATGGTGGAAGCATAGATATTCCAAATCTTCTAGCTATGCTAGACTTCAAAGTTTTTGACATCAAGCTAAATTCGCACTGATGTGCTTTTAAAAATGAATTTTTGTTATCCTCGACACATGGTGACAAGTGTGTAGGTGTGGACTTCGGGCCACTAACACATCGTTACATGTTGTGGCATGATGACACCAAAGATGATTTTCAAAGGTTTTTGAACAGTTTAAAGAAGAGTCTAGGCCAATTGATTCGGCTAGACGAAAATAATTTGAGATGTCAAAATGTATTTTTATATCATTAATGCATCATGCAACCTGGTGCAGAGATGATAAAAATGATGGAGTTATCAATGCAGAATTACCTAGTGTGGTATGTGATCTAAAGATCGTCAGCCCACTATGGAATGATGTAGTATGACAAAGTCACACAATGACGGAATCCTCAAACGTACTGTAAATACAGTGCGGTATCATGACGTCATAAAATGATTTTAAGAATTTTAAAGATAATTTAAGTGCCAATTAAATTTGGACAGAAACATGTTTCGATTGAAATTCGAATTATTGGTATACATCTAAGTTATTTGATTCAGCTAGACAAATGTTTATGGAATTCAAAGTATTCTTTGAAAGCTTATGCCGAACCAAATTACTTTGGTGCGGAATCTTATGATGAGTCTGAGGTGAACAACCCTGAAAATGGGGATATACTAATTGGATAAAATATTCCAATCTAAGAACGCATATAGTCGTTCCGATTACTAAGGTACAACAGACTGATCATCTAAAGTACCCACATCGGTAGTTTACCTTCTTTGTGATTGTAACACATACCAAATATAAAATATTTCAGAGGTAGAGTACCTTTCTTTCATAATTGAAAGAGGTAGCAGGTAGAAATACCCCTAAATCTCAAAGTTCATGATTTTTATGATCCCTCAGACAGATATGAAAATATTTTAAACTCCTCAGAGTAATGTTGGGGTAGTATGTGATTATGGATATGAATAGTGTGAACTCGTTGAGTACGAGTAGAATCTGAGATGATTGAATAAAGGTTATTATGACAACCTAGTTTTGCTGAATGTTTAGAAGATGTAAACTCCTAGTGAGTAGTTATGGTGAAATGTGATAATAGATGAGAAATCCTCAAAGGAGGAAATTGTAAAGGTTAAGTTAAAAACCTAGTTTTGATCAAGAGAATAAGCAGAGATTAGTATGCTTTAATTTCGGGGACGAAATTCTTAGAAGAAGGGGTGAATGTGACAACCCGAGAATTTAGATAATTAATAAAATCCTAAAATGACGGATTAAAGGTTATAAGATGAACCTAGACAGAAAATAAGTGTATGGAATTGACGTTTCTGTGAAGGAATTTTAAGGATTTCAAAATTTTTAAGAAGAACCTATATGGTTTCTTAATTGAATGAGAATAAAGAAATATGGGTTACAAAATTTTTAAACCCTAAAAATGAATTAATATGTACTTGAAGGAATATCGAGAATAAGGTATTACGATACCTGTAAATTCGGTGTGAACTGAATAGTCTAAGAAATGTTATATAAGTACATATGGAAATTTTAGTAAGGAGATAAGATTTCACATGAAGAAATGTTATAAGGTTAAACGAAGATGAGTATATGTATAGAAATATATATACTTAGTAAGGTGCTATATATATTTTAGCAAGAGGAGTGATGAATTAAGTTATTGATATAAGGATCAAGATAAAACTATGTTAGTAATTAACATAGCTTGAACGTTGGCCTTGAATGGTAGATAAGAAGATAACTAAGTTTAAAGTCGTTAGTTAATACGATTAGCAATAAGAAAGGAATAATTTAAAACTCAAAATTTGAGTTAGAGATAGAATTTTGAAGCATGGACTGCTCGGTTGCGTCCAGAACGTCAAGATTAGTCAAAATGAGCAGTAAACACAAAGTGTGTAAAGGTTGACTTTTGTTCAAAGTCAACCGTTGACTTTTTATGGAGAAAAGTCAAAATCAGTGTGAGAAGTGAAAGATGTTATATGGATAATGATATAATATTTAATATTATACCAATGATGTAAAACTAAAATATGAGATGAGATCCAATATGTAGATATGAATATTGGTATCAAAGTAGTTAATAAATTAAATTCATATTTGAATAAATGATTGAATATATTAAATTATATATTTAATATATAAATAAATTGTTTGAAAACAATTTATGGAGAGGAGGAGGAAATTAAATTAAATTATACAATATAAATTGTATAACTTAAATAAGTTATTAAGTATGAGAATTAAATAACCTAAATGGTTATTGTTATTTAGTGGTTCTAGTATTAAATATATACTAGTGACCTAATCTAAGAGAATTGTGGAGCATGTCATAATTTATTTAGTGATTATGTGAGTAAGTGAATACGAATATTATGTGATGGCAAATAAAAGAAATTAGCATGATCCTAATTATATATTAGGAATGAAGAATTAAATAACTTAAGGGTTATGGGATGAGAGAATTATGGTATATAAAATATATACTAATTTTAAGAGATTTATTTTATACATCTCGGTTAATTAATTTTATAACCTAATTAATGTAAATCTAATTGGGTTAAGGAAATTAAATGTACTTGGGGTAAGAATTTGTATTTAAATTGAGTGTATGGAAACCCTAACTAAATGATTAGGGTAAGATATAATTAAAAGTAATGGACTATAATAATATCATAGCCCAATAATTTATTTAGAGTCCAAAAGAATTGGATTTAATAGGCTAAGGAGGTAATATTATTTAAGCGAGCCCAAATTAGTTTTTGTGAGTAAGTAAAACAATTAAATTTGTTAGCTCTATGGGATTAATTAAAGGCCCAAACTAAGCCCACTTGTGGGAGAGCAATAAAATTTAAATTATATTAAGTTAAGAGATATATTTTTATTATCTCAAGTTATTAAATTTTATAACTTAATTAAAACAAGTTTAATTGGGTTATAGAATTTAATATGCTAGAATGAGGAATTAAATTCTAAATGTTTAGAATGGATACCCTAATTAAATATTTAGGGTGGGATTAGATAAAAAAAAAGATTGGACTATGTTAGTTTTATATGGCTCAAGAAATTACATTTTTGGTGGAAGCCCAAATTTATTTATTGGTAAGCAAAATAATAAAAATACAAGCCCAATAGAAATTAATTGGTAAGTGGCCCAATTTTTGATCCACTTAAGGAGGGGCTATCTAGTCATTTGTTAAGTAATTAACAATTAAAATAAAATGAGGATTTAGAAGATAAGGATAAAGAGAAAAAGAAGAAAAAGAAAGATAAGAAAGAGAGAGAAAGAGAACGGGAAAAGGAAGAGAAGAACGAGAGGGAGAGAAGGGGAGAGGGGCGGCAGCCCTTGTAGGAAGATGATGGAGAAAAGTCTCCATGGAAGAAGAGGAGAAGAAGATGAAGAGGAAGAGGAAGAAGAAATATAAAAAGGTATAAAACCATTTTTCTTCCTAAGTTTTATTCTCTTTCTTTTTGTAATTTGATAAAAGGGGGTTTTGTTTTGGATGTGCAAACCCCTATGATCTAAGTGTTTTCCATAGGTTCAAGTATGGATTTACCCAATTTGGGTGTTGATTTGGTGGAACCCAAAAGGAAAAGAAAATTTATTTTTCTAGTTTTGAAAACCCAAAATTTCTAATTACTTTGAAAATCCACCGTTTTAAATCTATAGCTCCTTTTTGCGATCCGTCAAAGAGGGGTGCTAGATATATGTGTTTACTAGTTAACCCAAGTGGTAGCACTCAAACATGTTGTGTTTACATAGGGTAATGACTGATTTTGTGAAAACAGTCCCGTTTTTCTAGGAACTGTTTTTGGGCAGTCTGTAACGGGGGCTTTTTCGTCCACTTTTTGTGCTTTAAAAATTCTGGGCTTCTGGTATGTTCTAGTACACTGAATAAGCTTTCCATAGACTCCGGAACGGACTAATTCCGACTCCGGAGGAGGTAGTTATGACGTTCGGAAGAAGCATAATCAAAACTGTCCAACCCAATCCCGAACAGTCTCCTTTCACAAAATTTTTGGACTGATGTGTTCGGATTTTAGAAAAACATCATTAGACAAAAGTTGTAGCCCTGGAAGTTAGCTTCGCGTGGGCTCAAGAATCGCTCAAAAATGTTTTAAAACGCGAGAGTTATGACTGTTTTAGCAAAGGACTCTAAAACTGTTTTATGCCAAAAAGTTGCTGCCCAAATTTTTGTGAGGGCTGTTTTGGCAACTTAGTTTATGTAATAAATTCTGGCCTTTTGGGACATGAAAATATATGATATCAAGTACTTTGTGTCCAAAAATGAGCTCATTCCGAGTTAAAATGAGCAAGTTATGACCATTTCAATTTCTGTGATTTTCCGACGAAAATGGCTATAACCGGAGTTCTATAACTCCGATGGCCACGAAATTTAAACTGGAGTGTCACGTTAAGACGTATAAGATTGTGCCAAGAGATGGGAATTTCCGGAGTTGTGCACGAGGTAGCTAATTTCTTAAGGAATTAACTAAAAATGATTTTTAAAAAATACCAAAGGAAGTTGGAAAATTTTGAAAAAATACTTTTTGTGTATGAAATATGTGTATACATGTTTGTGCAAAGGATAGAGAAATAATAAGTTGATTTGGTATTTTCGTGTACGGATATAGAATCCAGCTTGCTGGATTAGAAAATCTGATGAATCCAGCTTGCTGGATTGAAAAGAAGCTTACTGAATTGAAAATATGTTGAATCCAACTTGCTGGATTGCAATCTAGTTGCTGGATTTGTAATCTAGTTTGCTGGATTGCAGTTTGACTTGCTGGATTAAAGGAATTATGTATCCAGTCTGCTGGATTGGTCATTAGGTTGAAGGATTATGAATCCAGCTAGCTGGATTGAAGTATTAGAGAAAACAGCTTACTGAATTAGAGAAAACAGTTTGCTGAATTATAAACATTTTGCTGGATTATAGAAAAGAGTTTATAATATGAAAGATTAAGTGTTTAATCATAATGAATATGATACAGTGATTGAATAATTATCCAAGAATGATAATAATACCGATGTGTTAGGATGTTATCTAATATTTGAGTAAGTGTTAGATAATCTATTGACAAAGTAATTGTATTATGATACAAAGTAGAATATGCTGATTGAAAGACCAATCTTATTATTAATGATAGGTCTTACCAAATGAAGTTAACTTAAACTGCGTAGCTGTAGTCAACGAATCAGGCAAGTTTTTCCTAACTCAAACTTGAGTTGTATGTTCAAAGCATGTTAATGAATAATTGTTGTTAATTATTCACGTCTATATTGATTATTGATTCGCACGTTGTGCAAATTATAAATGTTCATCAGGTATGAAAGGCTGATCACCTTCATTACCATTTGGTTCAGTTAATCTGTTCATGTTTATGCTTGACCATTCATTTTTATTGACTTGGTCGTTCAGCTAAGAAAATTTGTTCATGCTCTTTCACAATGTTTATATTGTTGAAAGTTAGCTAGCTTATTGTTCAATTCTTTCAATCATGATATATCTTTATTGAATTTAAACTTGCTGGGCAAATTTGATGCTCACCCTTGCTATATCATGATAAAATTTTCAGATTAAGATGAAAGCTTGAGTAAAGGCAGAAGTAAAGACAAAGTGCAAGATTAAATTACATTGCAGTTAGATCTATTAAATTTTCTGACGAAAATAGTATTGTAAATCTTCTAAGATATTGAAGGTATGTATTAAGTTAAGGTTGTAGACCTTGGGAATGATGTGTAAAAGTTTAATGTATAAATAATTTATGTTTATATCTTCCGCAATAGTTATAGAAATAGTATACTAGATCCTTGGTGATTAGGACAGGGATTTGGGGATGTCACAGTTGGTATCAGAGCTGTAGGTTAGAAACCTTAGGTAGGTGTACCTTAGGCTATAATCGCGGAGATGATGATAAGTAATAAACTCAGATCGAGTTTAAGCGATAAGAGATGAATTTTTAGAAATTCATTATTAAGTAAAGATTAAGATAAATAAGATTCAAAGAAGAATCTTGAAAAGTTATAAGGATAAGAATTCGGAGTTACCTGACTCCAGTAATAGAGATGAAACGTGATAATAAATAGACTATGTCTATAAGATGAGAAGTGTTATTAAAATCATAATATACTATGATTAAAGAGAAGAATAAGAAGATCGTAAAATAAAACGATCGTAAGTATAAGGAGAAATGATTACGAAATAAGATCACGACGTGATCAGATTAAATCGTTGAATAACATAAGATATGTTAAGTGATTGGAATGATATAGCTTGACGCTATAAAGAGAATGTACTATGAAATGGTACGATGTAAACTCAGAAAAGAGTGACAAATGTTAAGATACGGATTAAAGAAAGTTCGTATTAAGAAAAGAAAAAGTAAGAATGGTGTGGGATTTCAATTGAGGACTCAAGTCAGCAGCTAAGTTGTATGATTCCTTGTATGGGCGGGGAATTTGTACTTGGTTTTAGAATCACTTAGCTTCCTGGTCGATATAGTGGTTAGGTTGACCAATTCTTTGTATGGGCAGGGAATTGTTCGCTTAGCTTCCTATATTGATTAGTGGCCGAGTTTGGTTTGACAACCATTTAGTTTCTGGTATTGATAATCATTGGAACCTAATGTCGCGCTATTTGCTATATGCATGTTGATAAGGTGATTCTTTTCTCATGTGTATAACGAATAGGTAGAGAATATAAGGTTAAGTACGAGTTCTTAAAACTCATACTTATGGTACGTTCGTGACTCATAATTATATGAAATGTTTATGAACCCCTCAGTGAATGGACGCCAAAGGTCTGACTAGGACAAGTTCTTAAACTCATATGATTGTGAAAAGTTCCTGAACTCATAATGTGTGGTAAGTTTGACGAACTGGTATAGTTATATTGAGATTGGAGAATTGAAGATGATAGAAATAGATAGACTTATTAAGAAATGGATCAGTAGAGAAATTGAAGTTGATGGTGGAAGCATAGGTATTCCAAATCTTCTAGCTATGCTAGACTTCAAAGTTTTTGACATCAAGCTAAATTCGCACTGATGTGCTTTTAAAAATGAATTTTTGTTATCCTCGACACATGGTGACAAGTGTGTAGGTGTGGACTTCGGGCCACTAACACATCGTTACATGTTGTGGCATGATGACACCAAAGATGATTTTCAAAGGTTTTTGAACAGTTTAAAGAAGAGTCTAGGCCAATTGATTTGGCTAGACGAAAATAATTTGAGATGTCAAAATGTATTTTTATATCATTAATGCATCATGCAACCTGGTGCAGAGATGATAAAAATGATGGAGTTATCAATGCAGAATTACCTAGTGTGGTATGTGATCTAAAGATCGTCAGCCCACTATGGAATGATGTAGTATGACAAAGTCACACAATGACGGAATCCTCAAACGTACTGTAAATACAGTGCGGTATCATGACGTCATAAAATGATTTTAAGAATTTTAAAGATAATTTAAGTGCCAATTAAATTTGGACAGAAACATGTTTCGATTGAAATTCGAATTATTGGTATACATCTAAGCTATTTGATTCAGCTAGACAAATGTTTATGGAATTCAAAGTATTCTTTGAAAGCTTATGCCGAACCAAATTGCTTTGGTGCGGAATCTTATGATGAGTCTGAGGTGAACAACCCTGAAAATGGGGATATACTAATTGGATAAAATATTCCAATCTAAGAACGCATATAGTCGTTCCGATTACTAAGGTACAACAGACTGATCATCTAAAGTATCCACATCGGTAGTTTACCTTCTTTGTGATTGTAACACATACCAAATATAAAATATTTCAGAGGTAGAGTACCTTTCTTTCATAATTGAAAGAGGTAGCAGGTAGAAATACCCCTAAACCTCAAAGTTCATGGTTTTTATGATCCCTCAGACAGATATGAAAATATTTTAAACTCCTCAGAGTAATGTTGGGGTAGTATGTGATTATGGATATGAATAGTGTGAACTCGTTGAGTACGAGTAGAATCTGAGATGATTGAATAAAGGTTATTATGACAACCTAGTTTTGCTGAATGTTTAGAAGATGTAAACTCCTAGTGAGTAGTTATGGTGAAATGTGATAATAGATGAGAAATCCTCAAAGGAGGAAATTGTAAAGGTTAAGTTAAAAACCTAGTTTTGATCAAGAGAATAAGCAGAGATTAGTATACTTTAATTTCGGGGACGAAATTCTTAGAAGAAGGGGTGAATGTGACAACCCGAGAATTTAGATAATTAATAAAATCCTAAAATGACGGATTAAAGGTTATAAGATGAACCTAGACAGAAAATAAGTGTATGGAATTGATGTTTCTGTGAAGGAATTTTAAGGATTTCAAAATTTTTAAGAAGAACCTATATGGTTTCTTAATTGAATGAGAATAACGAAATATGGGTTACAAAATTTCTAAACCCTAAAAATGAATTAATATGTACTTGAAGGAATATCGAGAATAAGGTATTACGATACCTGTAAATTCGGTGTGAACTGAATAGTCTAAGAAATGTTATATAAGTACATATGGAAATTTTAGTAAGGAGATAAGATTTCACATGAAGAAATGTTATAAGGTTAAACGAAGATGAGTATATGTATAGAAATATATATACTTAATAAGGTGCTATATATATTTTAGCAAGAGGAGTGATGAATTAAGTTATTGATATAAGGATCAAGATAAAACTATGTTAGTAATTAACATAGCTTGAACGTTGGCCTTGAATGGTAGATAAGAAGATAACTAAGTTTAAAGTCGTTAGTTAATACGATTAGCAATAAGAAAGGAATAATTTAAAACTCAAAATTTGAGTTAGAGATAGAATTTTGAAGCATGGACTGCTCGGTTGCGTCCAGAACGTCAAGATTAGTCAAAATGGGCAGTAAACACAAAGTGTGTAAATGTTGACTTTTGTTCAAAGTCAACAGTTGACTTTTTATGGAGAAAAGTCAAAATCAGTGTGAGAAGTGAAAGATGTTATATGGATAATGATATAATATTTAATATTATACCAATGATGTAAAACTAAAATATGAGATGAGATCCAATATGTAGATATGAATATTGGTATCAAAGTAGTTAATAAATTAAATTCATATTTGAATAAATGATTGAATATATTAAATTATATATTTAATATATAAATAAATTGTTTGAAAACAATTTATGGAGAGGAGGAGGAAATTAAATTAAATTATACAATATAAATTGTATAACTTAAATAAGTTATTAAGTATGAGAATTAAATAACCTAAATGGTTATTGTTATTTAGTGGTTCTAGTATTAAATATATACTAGTGACCTAATCTAAGAGAATTGTGGAGCATGTCATAATTTATTTAGTGATTATGTGAGTAAGTGAATACGAATATTATGTGATGGCAAATAAAAGAAATTAGCATGATCCTAATTATATATTAGGAATGAAGAATTAAATAACTTAAGGGTTATGGGATGAGAGAATTATGGTATATAAAATATATACTAATTTTAAGAGATTTATTTTATACATCTCGGTTAATTAATTTTATAACCTAATTAATGTAAATCTAATTGGGTTAAGGAAATTAAATGTACTTGGGGTAAGAATTTGTATTTAAATTGAGTGTATGGAAACCCTAACTAAATGATTAGGGTAAGATATAATTAAAAGTAATGGACTATAATAATATCATAGCCCAATAATTTATTTAGAGTCCAAAAGAATTGGATTTAATGGGCTAAGGAGGTAATATTATTTAAGCGAGCCCAAATTATTTTTGTGAGTAAGTAAAACAATTAAATTTGTTAGCTCTATGGGATTAATTAAAGGCCCAAACTAAGCCCACTTGTGGGAGAGCAATAAAATTTAAATTATATTAAGTTAAGAGATATATTTTTATTATCTCAAGTTATTAAATTTTATAACTTAATTAAAACAAGTTTAATTGGGTTATAGAATTTAATATGCTAGAATGAGGAATTAAATTCTAAATGTTTAGAATGGATACCCTAATTAAATATTTAGGGTGGGATTAGATAAAAAAAAAAGATTGGACTATGTTAGTTTTATATGGCTCAAGAAATTACATTTTTGGTGGAAGCCCAAATTTATTTATTGGTAAGCAAAATAATAAAAATACAAGCCCAATAGAAATTAATTGGTAAGTGGCCCAATTTTTGATCCACTTAAGGAGGGGCTATCTAGTCATTTGTTAAGTAATTAACAATTAAAATAAAATGAGGATTTAGAAGATAAGGATAAAGAGAAAAAGAAGAAAAAGAAAGATAAGAAAGAGAGAGAAAGAGAACGGGAAAAGGAAGAGAAGAACGAGAGGGAGAGAAGGGGAGAGGGGCGGCAGCCCTTGTAGGAAGATGATGGAGAAAAGTCTCCATGGAAGAAGAGGAGAAGAAGATGAAGAGGAAGAGGAAGAAGAAATATAAAAAGGTATAAAACTATTTTTCTTCCTAAGTTTTATTCTCTTTCTTTTTGTAATTTGATAAAAGGGGGTTTTGTTTTGGATGTGCAAACCCCTATGATCTAAGTGTTTTCCATAGGTTCAAGTATGGATTTACCCAATTTGGGTGTTGATTTGGTGGAACCCAAAAGGAAAAGAAAATTTATTTTTCTAGTTTTGAAAACCCAAAATTTCTAATTACTTTGAAAATCCACCGTTTTAAATCTATAGCTCCTTTTTGCGATCCGTCAAAGAGGGGTGCTAGATATATGTGTTTACTAGTTAACCCAAGTGGTAGCACTCAAACATGTTGTGTTTACATAGGGTAATGACTGATTTTGTGAAAACAGTCCCGTTTTTCTAGGAACTGTTTTTGGGCAGTCTGTAACGGGGGCTTTTTCGTCCACTTTTTGTGCTTTAAAAATTCTGGGCTTCTGGTATGTTCTAGTACACTGAATAAGCTTTCCATAGACTCCGGAACGGACTAATTCCGACTCCGGAGGAGGTAGTTATGACGTTCGGAAGAAGCATAATCAAAACTGTCCAACCCAATCCCGAACAGTCTCCTTTCACAAAATTTTTGGACTGATGTGTTCGGATTTTAGAAAAACATCATTAGACAAAAGTTGTAGCCCTGGAAGTTAGCTTCGCGTGGGCTCAAGAATCGCTCAAAAATGTTTTAAAACGCGAGAGTTATGACTGTTTTAGCAAAGGACTCTAAAACTGTTTTATGCCAAAAAGTTGCTGCCCAAATTTTTGCGAGGGCTGTTTTGGCAACTTAGTTTATGTAATAAATTCTGGCCTTTTGGGACATGAAAATATATGATATCAAGTACCTTGTGTCCAAAAATGAGCTCATTCCGAGTTAAAATGAGCAAGTTATGACCATTTCAATTTCTGTGATTTTCCGACGAAAATGGCTATAACCGGAGTTCTATAACTCCGATGGCCACGAAATTTAAACTGGAGTGTCACGTTAAGACGTATAAGATTGTGCCAAGAGATGGGAATTTTCGGAGTTGTGCACGAGGTAGCTAATTTCTTAAGGAATTAACTAAAAATGATTTTTAAAAAATACCAAAGGAAGTTGGAAAATTTTGGAAAAATACTTTTTGTGTATGAAATATGTGTATACATGTTTGTGCAAAGGATAGAGAAATAATAAGTTGATTTGGTATTTTCGTGTACGGATATAGAATCCAGCTTGCTGGATTAGAAAATCTGATGAATCCAGCTTGCTGGATTGAAAAGAAGCTTACTGAATTGAAAATATGTTGAATCCAACTTGCTGGATTGCAATCTAGTTGCTGGATTTGTAATCTAGTTTGCTGGATTGCAGTTTGACTTGCTGGATTAAAGGAATTATGTATCCAGTCTGCTGGATTGGTCATTAGGTTGAAGGATTATGAATCCAGCTAGCTGGATTGAAGTATTAGAGAAAACAGCTTACTGAATTAGAGAAAACAGTTTGCTGAATTATAAATATTTTGCTGGATTATAGAAAAGAGTTTATAATATGAAAGATTAAGTGTTTAATCATAATGAATATGATACAGTGATTGAATAATTATCCAAGAATGATAGTAATACCGATGTGTTAGGATGTTATCTAATATTTGAGTAAGTGTTAGATAATCTATTGACAAAGTAATTGTATTATGATACAAAGTAGAATATGCTGATTGAAAGACCAATCTTATTATTAATGATAGGTCTTACCAAATGAAGTTAACTTAAACTGCGTAGCTGTAGTCAACGAATCAGGCAAGTTTTTCCTAACTCAAACTTGAGTTGTATGTTCAAAGCATGTTAATGAATAATTGTTGTTAATTATTCACGTCTATATTGATTATTGATTCGCACGTTGTGCAAATTATAAATGTTCATCAGGTATGAAAGGCTGATCACCTTCATTACCATTTGGTTCAGTTAATCTGTTCATGTTTATGCTTGACCATTCATTTTTATTGACTTGGTCGTTCAGCTAAGAAAATTTGTTCATGCTCTTTCACAATGTTTATATTGTTGAAAGTTAGCTAGCTTATTGTTCAATTCTTTCAATCATGATATATCTTTATTGAATTTAAACTTGCTGGGCAAATTTGATGCTCACCCTTGCTATATCATGATAAAATTTTCAGATTAAGATGAAAGCTTGAGTAAAGGCAGAAGTAAAGACAAAGTGCAAGATTAAATTACATTGCAGTTAGATCTATTAAATTTTCTGACGAAAATAGTATTGTAAATCTTCTAAGATATTGAAGGTATGTATTAAGTTAAGGTTGTAGACCTTGGGAATGATGTGTAAAAGTTTAATGTATAAATAATTTATGTTTATATCTTCCGCAATAGTTATAGAAATAGTATACTAGATCCTTGGTGATTAGGACAGGGATTTGGGGATGTCACAGTTGGTATCAGAGCTGTAGGTTAGAAACCTTAGGTAGGTGTACCTTAGGCTATAATCGCGGAGATGATGATAAGTAATAAACTCAGATCGAGTTTAAGCGATAAGAGATGAATTTTTAGAAATTCATTATTAAGTAAAGATTAAGATAAATAAGATTCAAAGAAGAATCTTGAAAAGTTATAAGGATAAGAATTCGGAGTTACCTGACTCCAGTAATAGAGATGAAAAGTGATAATAAATAGACTATGTCTATAAGATGAGAAGTGTTATTAAAATCATAATATACTATGATTAAAGAGAAGAATAAGAAGATCGTAAAATAAAACGATCGTAAGTATAAGGAGAAATGATTACGAAATAAGATCACGACGTGATCAGATTAAATCGTTGAATAACATAAGATATGTTAAGTGATTGGAATGATATAGCTTGACGCTATAAAGAGAATGTACTATGAAATGGTACGATGTAAACTCAGAAAAGAGTGACAAATGTTAAGATACGGATTAAAGAAAGTTCGTATTAAGAAAAGAAAAAGTAAGAATGGTGTGGGATTTCAATTGAGGACTCAAGTCAGCAGCTAAGTTGTATGATTCCTTGTATGGGCGGGGAATTTGTACTTGGTTTTAGAATCACTTAGCTTCCTGGTCGATATAGTGGTTAGGTTGACCAATTCTTTGTATGGGCAGGGAATTGTTCGCTTAGCTTCCTATATTGATTAGTGGCCGAGTTTGGTTTGACAACCATTTAGTTTCTGGTATTGATAATCATTGGAACCTAATGTCGCGCTATTTGCTATATGCATGTTGATAAGGTGATTCTTTTCTCATGTGTATAACGAATAGGTAGAGAATATAAGGTTAAGTACGAGTTCTTAAAACTCATACTTATGGTACGTTCGTGACTCATAATTATATGAAATGTTTATGAACCCCTCAGTGAATGGACGCCAAAGGTCTGACTAGGACAAGTTCTTAAACTCATATGATTGTGGAAAGTTCCTGAACTCATAATGTGTGGTAAGTTTGACGAACTGGTATAGTTATGTTGAGATTGGAGAATTGAAGATGATAGAAATAGATAGACTTATTAAGAAATGGATCAGTAGAGAAATTGAAGTTGATGGTGGAAGCATAGATATTCCAAATCTTCTAGCTATGCTAGACTTCAAAGTTTTTGACATCAAGCTAAATTCGCACTGATGTGCTTTTAAAAATGAATTTTTGTTATCCTCGACACATGGTGACAAGTGTGTAGGTGTGGACTTCGGGCCACTAACACATCGTTACATGTTGTGGCATGATGACACCAAAGATGATTTTCAAAGGTTTTTGAACAGTTTAAAGAAGAGTCTAGGCCAATTGATTCGGCTAGACGAAAATAATTTGAGATGTCAAAATGTATTTTTATATCATTAATGCATCATGCAACCTGGTGCAGAGATGATAAAAATGATGGAGTTATCAATGCAGAATTACCTAGTGTGGTATGTGATCTAAAGATCGTCAGCCCACTATGGAATGATGTAGTATGACAAAGTCACACAATGACGGAATCCTCAAACGTACTGTAAATACAGTGCGGTATCATGACGTCATAAAATGATTTTAAGAATTTTAAAGATAATTTAAGTGCCAATTAAATTTGGACAGAAACATGTTTCGATTGAAATTCGAATTATTGGTATACATCTAAGTTATTTGATTCAGCTAGACAAATGTTTATGGAATTCAAAGTATTCTTTGAAAGCTTATGCCGAACCAAATTACTTTGGTGCGGAATCTTATGATGAGTCTGAGGTGAACAACCCTGAAAATGGGGATATACTAATTGGATAAAATATTCCAATCTAAGAACGCATATAGTCGTTCCGATTACTAAGGTACAACAGACTGATCATCTAAAGTATCCACATCGGTAGTTTACCTTCTTTGTGATTGTAACACATACCAAATATAAAATATTTCAGAGGTAGAGTACCTTTCTTTCATAATTGAAAGAGGTAGCAGGTAGAAATACCCCTAAATCTCAAAGTTCATGATTTTTATGATCCCTCAGACAGATATGAAAATATTTTAAACTCCTCAGAGTAATGTTGGGGTAGTATGTGATTATGGATATGAATAGTGTGAACTCGTTGAGTACGAGTAGAATCTGAGATGATTGAATAAAGGTTATTATGACAACCTAGTTTTGCTGAATGTTTAGAAGATGTAAACTCCTAGTGAGTAGTTATGGTGAAATGTGATAATAGATGAGAAATCCTCAAAGGAGGAAATTGTAAAGGTTAAGTTAAAAACCTAGTTTTGATCAAGAGAATAAGCAGAGATTAGTATGCTTTAATTTCGGGGACGAAATTCTTAGAAGAAGGGGTGAATGTGACAACCCGAGAATTTAGATAATTAATAAAATCCTAAAATGACGGATTAAAGGTTATAAGATGAACCTAGACAGAAAATAAGTGTATGGAATTGACGTTTCTGTGAAGGAATTTTAAGGATTTCAAAATTTTTAAGAAGAACCTATATGGTTTCTTAATTGAATGAGAATAAAGAAATATGGGTTACAAAATTTTTAAACCCTAAAAATGAATTAATATGTACTTGAAGGAATATCGAGAATAAGGTATTACGATACCTGTAAATTCGGTGTGAACTGAATAGTCTAAGAAATGTTATATAAGTACATATGGAAATTTTAGTAAGGAGATAAGATTTCACATGAAGAAATGTTATAAGGTTAAACGAAGATGAGTATATGTATAGAAATATATATACTTAGTAAGGTGCTATATATATTTTAGCAAGAGGAGTGATGAATTAAGTTATTGATATAAGGATCAAGATAAAACTATGTTAGTAATTAACATAGCTTGAACGTTGGCCTTGAATGGTAGATAAGAAGATAACTAAGTTTAAAGTCGTTAGTTAATACGATTAGCAATAAGAAAGGAATAATTTAAAACTCAAAATTTGAGTTAGAGATAGAATTTTGAAGCATGGACTGCTCGGTTGCGTCCAGAACGTCAAGATTAGTCAAAATGAGCAGTAAACACAAAGTGTGTAAAGGTTGACTTTTGTTCAAAGTCAACCGTTGACTTTTTATGGAGAAAAGTCAAAATCAGTATGAGAAGTGAAAGATGTTATATGGATAATGATATAATATTTAATATTATACCAATGATGTAAAACTAAAATATGAGATGAGATCCAATATGTAGATATGAATATTGGTATCAAAGTAGTTAATAAATTAAATTCATATTTGAATAAATGATTGAATATATTAAATTATATATTTAATATATAAATAAATTGTTTGAAAACAATTTATGGAGAGGAGGAGGAAATTAAATTAAATTATACAATATAAATTGTATAACTTAAATAAGTTATTAAGTATGAGAATTAAATAACCTAAATGGTTATTGTTATTTAGTGGTTCTAGTATTAAATATATACTAGTGACCTAATCTAAGAGAATTGTGGAGCATGTCATAATTTATTTAGTGATTATGTGAGTAAGTGAATACGAATATTATGTGATGGCAAATAAAAGAAATTAGCATGATCCTAATTATATATTAGGAATGAAGAATTAAATAACTTAAGGGTTATGTGATGAGAGAATTATGGTATATAAAATATATACTAATTTTAAGAGATTTATTTTATACATCTCGGTTAATTAATTTTATAACCTAATTAATGTAAATCTAATTGGGTTAAGGAAATTAAATGTACTTGGGGTAAGAATTTGTATTTAAATTGAGTGTATGGAAACCCTAACTAAATGATTAGGGTAAGATATAATTAAAAGTAATGGACTATAATAATATCATAGCCCAATAATTTATTTAGAGTCCAAAAGAATTGGATTTAATAGGCTAAGGAGGTAATATTATTTAAGCGAGCCCAAATTAGTTTTTGTGAGTAAGTAAAACAATTAAATTTGTTAGCTCTATGGGATTAATTAAAGGCCCAAACTAAGCCCACTTGTGGGAGAGCAATAAAATTTAAATTATATTAAGTTAAGAGATATATTTTTATTATCTCAAGTTATTAAATTTTATAACTTAATTAAAACAAGTTTAATTGGGTTATAGAATTTAATATGCTAGAATGAGGAATTAAATTCTAAATGTTTAGAATGGATACCCTAATTAAATATTTAGGGTGGGATTAGATAAAAAAAAAAGATTGGACTATGTTAGTTTTATATGGCTCAAGAAATTACATTTTTGGTGGAAGCCCAAATTTATTTATTGGTAAGCAAAATAATAAAAATACAAGCCCAATAGAAATTAATTGGTAAGTGGCCCAATTTTTGATCCACTTAAGGAGGGGCTATCTAGTCATTTGTTAAGTAATTAACAATTAAAATAAAATGAGGATTTAGAAGATAAGGATAAAGAGAAAAAGAAGAAAAAGAAAGATAAGAAAGAGAGAGAAAGAGAACGGGAAAAGGAAGAGAAGAACGAGAGGGAGAGAAGGGGAGAGGGGCGGCAGCCCTTGTAGGAAGATGATGGAGAAAAGTCTCCATGGAAGAAGAGGAGAAGAAGATGAAGAGGAAGAGGAAGAAGAAATATAAAAAGGTATAAAACTATTTTTCTTCCTAAGTTTTATTCTCTTTCTTTTTGTAATTTGATAAAAGGGGGTTTTGTTTTGGATGTGCAAACCCCTATGATCTAAGTGTTTTCCATAGGTTCAAGTATGGATTTACCCAATTTGGGTGTTGATTTGGTGGAACCCAAAAGGAAAAGAAAATTTATTTTTCTAGTTTTGAAAATCCAAAATTTCTAATTACTTTGAAAATCCACCGTTTTAAATCTATAGCTCCTTTTTGCGATCCGTCAAAGAGGGGTGCTAGATATATGTGTTTACTAGTTAACCCAAGTGGTAGCACTCAAACATGTTGTGTTTACATAGGGTAATGACTGATTTTGTGAAAACAGTCCCGTTTTTCTAGGAACTGTTTTTGGGCAGTCTGTAACGGGGGCTTTTTCGTCCACTTTTTGTGCTTTAAAAATTCTGGGCTTCTGGTATGTTCTAGTACACTGAATAAGCTTTCCATAGACTCCGGAACGGACTAATTCCGACTCCGGAGGAGGTAGTTATGACGTTCGGAAGAAGCATAATCAAAACTGTCCAACCCAATCCCGAACAGTCTCCTTTCACAAAATTTTTGGACTGATGTGTTCGGATTTTAGAAAAACATCATTAGACAAAAGTTGTAGCCCTGGAAGTTAGCTTCGCGTGGGCTCAAGAATCGCTCAAAAATGTTTTAAAACGCGAGAGTTATGACTGTTTTAGCAAAGGACTCTAAAACTGTTTTATGCCAAAAAGTTGCTGCCCAAATTTTTGCGAGGGCTGTTTTGGCAACTTAGTTTATGTAATAAATTCTGGCCTTTTGGGACATGAAAATATATGATATCAAGTACCTTGTGTCCAAAAATGAGCTCATTCCGAGTTAAAATGAGCAAGTTATGACCATTTCAATTTCTGTGATTTTCCGACGAAAATGGCTATAACCGGAGTTCTATAACTCCGATGGCCACGAAATTTAAACTGGAGTGTCACGTTAAGACGTATAAGATTGTGCCAAGAGATGGGAATTTTCGGAGTTGTGCACGAGGTAGCTAATTTCTTAAGGAATTAACTAAAAATGATTTTTAAAAAATACCAAAGGAAGTTGGAAAATTTTGGAAAAATACTTTTTGTGTATGAAATATGTGTATACATGTTTGTGCAAAGGATAGAGAAATAATAAGTTGATTTGGTATTTTCGTGTACGGATATAGAATCCAGCTTGCTGGATTAGAAAATCTGATGAATCCAGCTTGCTGGATTGAAAAGAAGCTTACTGAATTGAAAATATGTTGAATCCAACTTGCTGGATTGCAATCTAGTTGCTGGATTTGTAATCTAGTTTGCTGGATTGCAATTTGACTTGCTGGATTAAAGGAATTATGTATCCAGTCTGCTGGATTGGTCATTAGGTTGAAGGATTATGAATCCAGCTAGCTGGATTGAAGTATTAGAGAAAACAGCTTACTGAATTAGAGAAAACAGTTTGCTGAATTATAAATATTTTGCTGGATTATAGAAAAGAGTTTATAATATGAAAGATTAAGTGTTTAATCATAATGAATATGATACAGTGATTGAATAATTATCCAAGAATGATAGTAATACCGATGTGTTAGGATGTTATCTAATATTTGAGTAAGTGTTAGATAATCTATTGACAAAGTAATTGTATTATGATACAAAGTAGAATATGCTGATTGAAAGACCAATCTTATTATTAATGATAGGTCTTACCAAATGAAGTTAACTTAAACTGCGTAGCTGTAGTCAACGAATCAGGCAAGTTTTTCCTAACTCAAACTTGAGTTGTATGTTCAAAGCATGTTAATGAATAATTGTTGTTAATTATTCACGTCTATATTGATTATTGATTCGCACGTTGTGCAAATTATAAATGTTCATCAGGTATGAAAGGCTGATCACCTTCATTACCATTTGGTTCAGTTAATCTGTTCATGTTTATGCTTGACCATTCATTTTTATTGACTTGGTCGTTCAGCTAAGAAAATTTGTTCATGCTCTTTCACAATGTTTATATTGTTGAAAGTTAGCTAGCTTATTGTTCAATTCTTTCAATCATGATATATCTTTATTGAATTTAAACTTGCTGGGCAAATTTGATGCTCACCCTTGCTATATCATGATAAAATTTTCAGATTAAGATGAAAGCTTGAGTAAAGGCAGAAGTAAAGACAAAGTGCAAGATTAAATTACATTGCAGTTAGATCTATTAAATTTTCTGACGAAAATAGTATTGTAAATCTTCTAAGATATTGAAGGTATGTATTAAGTTAAGGTTGTAGACCTTGGGAATGATGTGTAAAAGTTTAATGTATAAATAATTTATGTTTATATCTTCCGCAATAGTTATAGAAATAGTATACTAGATCCTTGGTGATTAGGACAGGGATTTGGGGATGTCACAGTTGGTATCAGAGCTGTAGGTTAGAAACCTTAGGTAGGTGTACCTTAGGCTATAATCGCGGAGATGATGATAAGTAATAAACTCAGATCGAGTTTAAGCGATAAGAGATGAATTTTTAGAAATTCATTATTAAGTAAAGATTAAGATAAATAAGATTCAAAGAAGAATCTTGAAAAGTTATAAGGATAAGAATTCGGAGTTACCTGACTCCAGTAATAGAGATGAAAAGTGATAATAAATAGACTATGTCTATAAGATGAGAAGTGTTATTAAAATCATAATATACTATGATTAAAGAGAAGAATAAGAAGATCGTAAAATAAAACGATCGTAAGTATAAGGAGAAATGATTACGAAATAAGATCACGACGTGATCAGATTAAATCGTTGAATAACATAAGATATGTTAAGTGATTGGAATGATATAGCTTGACGCTATAAAGAGAATGTACTATGAAATGGTACGATGTAAACTCAGAAAAGAGTGACAAATGTTAAGATACGGATTAAAGAAAGTTCGTATTAAGAAAAGAAAAAGTAAGAATGGTGTGGGATTTCAATTGAGGACTCAAGTCAGCAGCTAAGTTGTATGATTCCTTGTATGGGCGGGGAATTTGTACTTGGTTTTAGAATCACTTAGCTTCCTGGTCGATATAGTGGTTAGGTTGACCAATTCTTTGTATGGGCAGGGAATTGTTCGCTTAGCTTCCTATATTGATTAGTGGCCGAGTTTGGTTTGACAACCATTTAGTTTCTGGTATTGATAATCATTGGAACCTAATGTCGCGCTATTTGCTATATGCATGTTGATAAGGTGATTCTTTTCTCATGTGTATAACGAATAGGTAGAGAATATAAGGTTAAGTACGAGTTCTTAAAACTCATACTTATGGTACGTTCGTGACTCATAATTATATGAAATGTTTATGAACCCCTCAGTGAATGGACGCCAAAGGTCTGACTAGGACAAGTTCTTAAACTCATATGATTGTGGAAAGTTCCTGAACTCATAATGTGTGGTAAGTTTGACGAACTGGTATAGTTATGTTGAGATTGGAGAATTGAAGATGATAGAAATAGATAGACTTATTAAGAAATGGATCAGTAGAGAAATTGAAGTTGATGGTGGAAGCATAGATATTCCAAATCTTCTAGCTATGCTAGACTTCAAAGTTTTTGACATCAAGCTAAATTCGCACTGATGTGCTTTTAAAAATGAATTTTTGTTATCCTCGACACATGGTGACAAGTGTGTAGGTGTGGACTTCGGGCCACTAACACATCGTTACATGTTGTGGCATGATGACACCAAAGATGATTTTCAAAGGTTTTTGAACAGTTTAAAGAAGAGTCTAGGCCAATTGATTCGGCTAGACGAAAATAATTTGAGATGTCAAAATGTATTTTTATATCATTAATGCATCATGCAACCTGGTGCAGAGATGATAAAAATGATGGAGTTATCAATGCAGAATTACCTAGTGTGGTATGTGATCTAAAGATCGTCAGCCCACTATGGAATGATGTAGTATGACAAAGTCACACAATGACGGAATCCTCAAACGTACTGTAAATACAGTGCGGTATCATGACGTCATAAAATGATTTTAAGAATTTTAAAGATAATTTAAGTGCCAATTAAATTTGGACAGAAACATGTTTCGATTGAAATTCGAATTATTGGTATACATCTAAGTTATTTGATTCAGCTAGACAAATGTTTATGGAATTCAAAGTATTCTTTGAAAGCTTATGCCGAACCAAATTACTTTGGTGCGGAATCTTATGATGAGTCTGAGGTGAACAACCCTGAAAATGGGGATATACTAATTGGATAAAATATTCCAATCTAAGAACGCATATAGTCGTTCCGATTACTAAGGTACAACAGACTGATCATCTAAAGTATCCACATCGGTAGTTTACCTTCTTTGTGATTGTAACACATACCAAATATAAAATATTTCAGAGGTAGAGTACCTTTCTTTCATAATTGAAAGAGGTAGTAGGTAGAAATACCCCTAAATCTCAAAGTTCATGATTTTTATGATCCCTCAGACAGATATGAAAATATTTTAAACTCCTCAGAGTAATGTTGGGGTAGTATGTGATTATGGATATGAATAGTGTGAACTCGTTGAGTACGAGTAGAATCTGAGATGATTGAATAAAGGTTATTATGACAACCTAGTTTTGCTGAATGTTTAGAAGATGTAAACTCCTAGTGAGTAGTTATGGTGAAATGTGATAATAGATGAGAAATCCTCAAAGGAGGAAATTGTAAAGGTTAAGTTAAAAACCTAGTTTTGATCAAGAGAATAAGCAGAGATTAGTATGCTTTAATTTCGGGGACGAAATTCTTAGAAGAAGGGGTGAATGTGACAACCCGAGAATTTAGATAATTAATAAAATCCTAAAATGACGGATTAAAGGTTATAAGATGAACCTAGACAGAAAATAAGTGTATGGAATTGACGTTTCTGTGAAGGAATTTTAAGGATTTCAAAATTTTTAAGAAGAACCTATATGGTTTCTTAATTGAATGAGAATAAAGAAATATGGGTTACAAAATTTTTAAACCCTAAAAATGAATTAATATGTACTTGAAGGAATATCGAGAATAAGGTATTACGATACCTGTAAATTCGGTGTGAACTGAATAGTCTAAGAAATGTTATATAAGTACATATGGAAATTTTAGTAAGGAGATAAGATTTCACATGAAGAAATGTTATAAGGTTAAACGAAGATGAGTATATGTATAGAAATATATATACTTAGTAAGGTGCTATATATATTTTAGCAAGAGGAGTGATGAATTAAGTTATTGATATAAGGATCAAGATAAAACTATGTTAGTAATTAACATAGCTTGAACGTTGGCCTTGAATGGTAGATAAGAAGATAACTAAGTTTAAAGTCGTTAGTTAATACGATTAGCAATAAGAAAGGAATAATTTAAAACTCAAAATTTGAGTTAGAGATAGAATTTTGAAGCATGGACTGCTCGGTTGCGTCCAGAACGTCAAGATTAGTCAAAATGAGCAGTAAACACAAAGTGTGTAAAGGTTGACTTTTGTTCAAAGTCAACCGTTGACTTTTTATGGAGAAAAGTCAAAATCAGTGTGAGAAGTGAAAGATGTTATATGGATAATGATATAATATTTAATATTATACCAATGATGTAAAACTAAAATATGAGATGAGATCCAATATGTAGATATGAATATTGGTATCAAAGTAGTTAATAAATTAAATTCATATTTGAATAAATGATTGAATATATTAAATTATATATTTAATATATAAATAAATTGTTTGAAAACAATTTATGGAGAGGAGGAGGAAATTAAATTAAATTATACAATATAAATTGTATAACTTAAATAAGTTATTAAGTATGAGAATTAAATAACCTAAATGGTTATTGTTATTTAGTGGTTCTAGTATTAAATATATACTAGTGACCTAATCTAAGAGAATTGTGGAGCATGTCATAATTTATTTAGTGATTATGTGAGTAAGTGAATACGAATATTATGTGATGGCAAATAAAAGAAATTAGCATGATCCTAATTATATATTAGGAATGAAGAATTAAATAACTTAAGGGTTATGTGATGAGAGAATTATGGTATATAAAATATATACTAATTTTAAGAGATTTATTTTATACATCTCGGTTAATTAATTTTATAACCTAATTAATGTAAATCTAATTGGGTTAAGGAAATTAAATGTACTTGGGGTAAGAATTTGTATTTAAATTGAGTGTATGGAAACCCTAACTAAATGATTAGGGTAAGATATAATTAAAAGTAATGGACTATAATAATATCATAGCCCAATAATTTATTTAGAGTCCAAAAGAATTGGATTTAATAGGCTAAGGAGGTAATATTATTTAAGCGAGCCCAAATTAGTTTTTGTGAGTAAGTAAAACAATTAAATTTGTTAGCTCTATGGGATTAATTAAAGGCCCAAACTAAGCCCACTTGTGGGAGAGCAATAAAATTTAAATTATATTAAGTTAAGAGATATATTTTTATTATCTCAAGTTATTAAATTTTATAACTTAATTAAAACAAGTTTAATTGGGTTATAGAATTTAATATGCTAGAATGAGGAATTAAATTCTAAATGTTTAGAATGGATACCCTAATTAAATATTTAGGGTGGGATTAGATAAAAAAAAAGATTGGACTATGTTAGTTTTATATGGCTCAAGAAATTACATTTTTGGTGGAAGCCCAAATTTATTTATTGGTAAGCAAAATAATAAAAATACAAGCCCAATAGAAATTAATTGGTAAGTGGCCCAATTTTTGATCCACTTAAGGAGGGGCTATCTAGTCATTTGTTAAGTAATTAACAATTAAAATAAAATGAGGATTTAGAAGATAAGGATAAAGAGAAAAAGAAGAAAAAGAAAGATAAGAAAGAGAGAGAAAGAGAACGGGAAAAGGAAGAGAAGAACGAGAGGGAGAGAAGGGGAGAGGGGCGGCAGCCCTTGTAGGAAGATGATGGAGAAAAGTCTCCATGGAAGAAGAGGAGAAGAAGATGAAGAGGAAGAGGAAGAAGAAATATAAAAAGGTATAAAACTATTTTTCTTCCTAAGTTTTATTCTCTTTCTTTTTGTAATTTGATAAAAGGGGGTTTTGTTTTGGATGTGCAAACCCCTATGATCTAAGTGTTTTCCATAGGTTCAAGTATGGATTTACCCAATTTGGGTGTTGATTTGGTGGAACCCAAAAGGAAAAGAAAATTTATTTTTCTAGTTTTGAAAACCCAAAATTTCTAATTACTTTGAAAATCCACCGTTTTAAATCTATAGCTCCTTTTTGCGATCCGTCAAAGAGGGGTGCTAGATATATGTGTTTACTAGTTAACCCAAGTGGTAGCACTCAAACATGTTGTGTTTACATAGGGTAATGACTGATTTTGTGAAAACAGTCCCGTTTTTCTAGGAACTGTTTTTGGGCAGTCTGTAACGGGGGCTTTTTCGTCCACTTTTTGTGCTTTAAAAATTCTGGGCTTCTGGTATGTTCTAGTACACTGAATAAGCTTTCCATAGACTCCGGAACGGACTAATTCCGACTCCGGAGGAGGTAGTTATGACGTTCGGAAGAAGCATAATCAAAACTGTCCAACCCAATCCCGAACAGTCTCCTTTCACAAAATTTTTGGACTGATGTGTTCGGATTTTAGAAAAACATCATTAGACAAAAGTTGTAGCCCTGGAAGTTAGCTTCGCGTGGGCTCAAGAATCGCTCAAAAATGTTTTAAAACGCGAGAGTTATGACTGTTTTAGCAAAGGACTCTAAAACTGTTTTATGCCAAAAAGTTGCTGCCCAAATTTTTGCGAGGGCTGTTTTGGCAACTTAGTTTATGTAATAAATTCTGGCCTTTTGGGACATGAAAATATATGATATCAAGTACCTTGTGTCCAAAAATGAGCTCATTCCGAGTTAAAATGAGCAAGTTATGACCATTTCAATTTCTGTGATTTTCCGACGAAAATGGCTATAACCGGAGTTCTATAACTCCGATGGCCACGAAATTTAAACTGGAGTGTCACGTTAAGACGTATAAGATTGTGCCAAGAGATGGGAATTTTCGGAGTTGTGCACGAGGTAGCTAATTTCTTAAGGAATTAACTAAAAATGATTTTTAAAAAATACCAAAGGAAGTTGGAAAATTTTGGAAAAATACTTTTTGTGTATGAAATATGTGTATACATGTTTGTGCAAAGGATAGAGAAATAATAAGTTGATTTGGTATTTTCGTGTACGGATATAGAATCCAGCTTGCTGGATTAGAAAATCTGATGAATCCAGCTTGCTGGATTGAAAAGAAGCTTACTGAATTGAAAATATGTTGAATCCAACTTGCTGGATTGCAATCTAGTTGCTGGATTTGTAATCTAGTTTGCTGGATTGCAGTTTGACTTGCTGGATTAAAGGAATTATGTATCCAGTCTGCTGGATTGGTCATTAGGTTGAAGGATTATGAATCCAGCTAGCTGGATTGAAGTATTAGAGAAAACAGCTTACTGAATTAGAGAAAACAGTTTGCTGAATTATAAACATTTTCCTGGATTATAGAAAAAAGTTTATAATATGAAAGATTAAGTGTTTAATCATAATGAATATGATACAGTGATTGAATAATTATCCAAGAATGATAATAATACCGATGTGTTAGGATGTTATCTAATATTTGAGTAAGTGTTAGATAATCTATTGACAAAGTAATTGTATTATGATACAAAGTAGAATATGCTGATTGAAAGACCAATCTTATTATTAATGATAGGTCTTACCAAAAGAAGTTAACTTAAACTGCGTAGCTGTAGTCAACGAATCAGGCAAGTTTTTCCTAACTCAAACTTGAGTTGTATGTTCAAAGCATGTTAATGAATAATTGTTGTTAATTATTCACGTCTATATTGATTATTGATTCGCACGTTGTGCAAATTGTAAATGTTCATCAGGTATGAAAGGCTGATCACCTTCATTACCATTTGGTTCAGTTAATCTGTTCATGTTTATGCTTGACCATTCATTTTTATTGACTTGGTCGTTCAGCTAAGAAAATTTGTTCATGCTCTTTCACAATGTTTATATTATTGAAAGTTAGCTAGCTTATTGTTCAATTCTTTCAATCATGATATATCTTTATTGAATTTAAACTTGCTGGGCAAATTTGATGCTCACCCTTGCTATATCATGATAAAATTTTCAGATTAAGATGAAAGCTTGAGTAAAGGCAGAAGTAAAGACAAAGTGCAAGATTAAATTACATTGCAGTTAGATCTATTAAATTTTCTGACGAAAATAGTATTGTAAATCTTCTAAGATATTGAAGGTATGTATTAAGTTAAGGTTGTAGACCTTGGGAATGATGTGCAAAAGTTTAATGTATAAACAATTTATGTTTATATCTTCCGCAATAGTTATAGAAATAGTATACTAGATCCTTGGTGATTAGGACAAGGATTTGGGGATGTCACATTAGGAGCTTTCTACAATTCATGCAACACCAAACGAGAGAGATTCCTATTCAAAATGCAGGTGGAAACAATGGCAAATCATGACTGGTTACTACTAAGCAATTCAAGGAGTTGGGAAAGCCAAAGTTTTTTGGAAAGCCAGAGCCACTCAAGGCAGAAGCTTGGATTAAGCAGATCACCAAGATATATAATGTCTTGGGATGCACAGAGGAGCAAAAGGTTCCCTTCGCCACCTTTATGCTGCGTGGAGAGGCAGATTACGGGTGGGAATCTATAAAACGTACTCATCTTTCCGCACTTAAGATGTCTTGGGAGAAGTTCTATGAATTGGTCAATGACAAGTATTTTCCAGAAAGTATTTATCACATGAAGGAGGTGGAATTCATCAAACTGGAATAGAACAATATGACTGTATCGCAATAAGAGGCCAAGTTTGCCGAGTGATCCCAGTTTTCATCTCATTTGGTGGATAATGAGGAGCGAATGACACAAATATTTCTGAGAGGTTTGAAACCTGAAATTCGTCAATACCTCATTTCTCATATACTTTTTTTGTATTTAGATGTTGTGAATAGGACTCAATTATTGGAGTGAGATAATGAGACTCTTCAACCAAAAGACAACGACCAATAACACGATAATAATCGTATTGGTGGCAACGGCCATCAGAACAATGATAACCATCGTGGAGGAAATTATCATGCCAGAAATGGTAACCACTTCGGTAATAATCATGGCCAAAAAAATAGGAGATGTAACGACCTGGAAATTCGGGTTGTCCAAAATTTAAGTTTAAAGAATTAGTTATTAATAAAATAAATTTTTATTAATACTATTATGTGCTATATGTTTATTAATCATTCTATAACCTAGGATTATTATAAGTCGGAAGGATTCTAGCTACGAGCTAGACTGAACGAGTAAGAATTTTCAAGACGAAAATAAAAATTTTATGGGAACAAAATATTTTTCGGGAAAAAAGACGAAATAGACACTATTCACCCTACGAAACCCTAAGGGTTAGGGTTTGAATAGCCTAAACCTTTTCGAGAGTTCGGTATATCAAAATGACATTCTGTCGAAAGATTTGATGATAATATATCGTGAAAAGTTAAGTAAGCCGATAAACATTTTTCTCAAAAATGTGCAGAAATCAGACGAAATAAAAACGACGAAAAGTACTGCTATGTACTTTTCAGTCGTTTAGCTACGTTAGGAGAAAACGTGATAGAAAACGCTTAAAGCCAAAAAGTGTTTTTTAGTTTTTCGAAAATTCGAAGAATACGTAAAAGTTAATCGGTAAAGGAAAGACGAAATATTCAAAAATATTTGGATTTCGAGAATCGCAGTTTTTGAACTGTCGGACGAAATCTGAAAGACAGAACCACAAAACTTCCAATGGAAGCTACGTGAATAGTAAGGAGGTGTATTGAGGATGTGGGAAGAGTATGGAGGTGTGAATAGTAAGGAGGCTAGGGGGCAAAATGATTAAAATACCCCTAGCTTTGAAAATCTATAAATAGGAAGCTTAGTTCATTATTTTGAGATTTTGAAAATCCTATAACACTTGAGAGAGAGAGAGAGAGAGAGCGAGAGAGAGAGAGAGAGAGAGAGAGAGAGTTCGGATGGGAGGAAACTGGAGGATGAAAAGCTTGCTCGTGAGCAATCTTTGTCCGACGGAAAGAGATTAAAGGAGAAAGGTAATCTGAAACCTAATCTCTTATAATTTTCTTAAGTTTTTATGTTTAAAAATATAACTTAATGAAGATAAGAAGTAGATATGATTAGAGATGATTCCATATGGTTAAAATCATGAGAAAAGAAGAAATAAGAATTTAAAGTTTAGTAAATAAATTTCTTAAGGAAGTATAAGATTCGTAAGGATTTTGAGCGATCCGAGTGGATAATATGAATGAGTAGGTGAAATAAGTAAGGAATGGTGTTCTATAACATCAAATTCCAAGAAAAAGTGAAATCGTAATCAAAATATCGATTAAAAATGAAGAACGAATGAAGAACACGAAGAATACGTGAAGAACACGAAGAACATTGTTAATGAACAAATTTAAAACCATCGTAGTATAATTATTATTGATGGACAAGTTTAAAACCATCACGTATAAGTTAGATGCTTATTTCTTGGTTAGGAACAGTAGAAACGTTCATGAAGAATGGATTAAAACCTAGCTATAACGAAGTTATTGTAAAAATTTTGTAAAAGATGAACGAGCATTAGAAAGTTAGTAAATGAACCCGAACGTGTAGGGTTTTATAAGGAAATAAGAGAACGTAAAAAATATGAGTCGTGGACTCAAGAATGAACGAGTTTTGAGTTTGGATGACCGAATTACGGACGAACGAACGAAGTACGTTAAAAACATAAAAAATAACCGAAGGGTGAAGATTAAGCCAATCAGATGGCACGTTAAAGGATTCATAATAAAGTTCTGTGTCTAAGGGGTATTGAAGTATGTAAGATAAGAAAGAAAATAGCTTTGGAACGACCTCGTTCTGAGTTATAACGAAGGAGTTATGAAATCGGGAAGTAAGCGTCTCAAAGTGGATTTAACACTTAGAGAATTTTTCAAGATCTAGGGCTTGGCGCCGCGGTGCCTGCCATGACTTGTATCGTGGCACAGCAGCGCCAGACTGAGGGTCAGGTACTGAAGTCTCGCACCGCAGCGTGAGAGATAATGAAGAGAGTGGCGTCGCAGCGCTGGTACAGAGAAAAAGCCCAGTAATGAGCTTTTATCTGCTCAAAACCTGGGGAAAGTGTAATGAAAGTTAATGAACGTGTAGTTCATCGAATGTAACATAAACAAGTAAATTAAAACTTAAATAAAGGTTGAAAGAAAATATTAAACGAGATTAAAAGATAAGGAATGTAAACGCGGGTTACGGAACCGATATCCGGGGACCGTAGTCGCGATAAACGAACGTGGGGGATTACTATAATTATGATTCCTTAGACGTTGGGTGACGAAGATAATGTATAACATTTCGATGTTATGTTACGGTATTAAGAATGCTGTAGCGAACGGTAAGAAGATTAATGGAAGCCAATCGTGATTCGAAGGGAGAATATTAGAATTAAATGTAAGCGTTAAACACTTTAACCGACGTGAAGGTTAAGTGTATGCAAATACTAAACGGATAGAACCTACACCCCGTGTATGGTTTGACCGTAACATAATGAAGATCAATGATTAAACCTTGAATGGTAAACAACTGAATTGAAGACAATGTCATTAACGTAACGAAGCTGAGTTAATGATTAACTTGAATGATCCCTCTGAGTATACAAAAGACTGTATGACTTAGACGATAAAGAATGAATCTTGAGGTATAGTATTTAGTTGCCAGAAAGCCATAAGGAATAAGAAATTGATTTAAACGAACATTAAGTTTAATGGTTCGAATAAGTTAAGATAAATTTAGGTTGTGGTACAATCGTAACCTTTGATGGTTAACATATGGGAGCTGGGATAAATAATTCCTTCAAAGAACGAAGGTATATTCAAAACTGGCAACCGATCTAACTCACTGTGATGGCAGTGTACATGAGACGAGCACTTGTTTATTGGTTGTTTGTGGGAAACCACTCAGAGTACCATATGGACAACTAGCAGAGAAGCGATGTGTGCTGAGTCCTAGAGAAGTTAAAAGAAAAAGATAAGAATGTAAATCATCAAAGATGATGAATGTTTTGGAGTAAGACATCTCCGTATGTCATGAAGCCGTGAACCGATAATGAGAGTTGGTCGCGTAAACTTAGGTTGCAAGAACGCGAACCCTAAGAAGTAAAGTTAACTAAACCAATGCGTAAGTCAAATATATGACTGATTGGTGCTTATGTTTTCCTTATGTGTTCTATAGGAATGGGAATGAGCAGTTAAGCATAAGCTATAGCTGTGCGTAAGGCAAGTTTCCTAACTTCATTCATATTCTAAATGAATGCTAGTTTCTTAAACTTCTCAGATGTTGAACTTGAGAAGTTTTGTTTATGTATGAATGTGCGATGTATGTACATAGTGGCAGTATGTATGAGGCCTTATGCCCCAATTTGAACACTTCGGTGTTTCTATGATATGAACTGTTCTGTGATTGAGCTGTTCAATACAAGTATATTCTGTTTATACATGAAACGTTATTGTTAAGTATGTGCTAATGATTCTAGCCAGATAGAATGAACATGAGAAAAGTAGAAGAATGAAAGTATTTCAAATTAAAAGTGAATATTTTTTTCAAATGATAGGATTCGAGATTATTCCTATTATTCATGCTGCTTCATAACCTTTGTTTGGTTATCGAAGTTCTAAAGAAATGTTTGAATTTTAAAAGTTGTTTGTTTAACTGTTATGACTTACTGGGCAATTGAATGCTCACACTTGCTTTAAATAAAAAACATTTTCAGCAAACGTTGTTAGACGAACTTAACGATCCCGTAAAGATCAAGCTGATGGTATCTAGATGAAGTACCATTCAGAATGTGGATGAGCAAGAAGATCAAGTGAAGACTTGTAATGTAGAACGATGAAATTAAATTATAGACTTGTTTAATGATATGTATCCTTGGTGGCGGATAAAAATCACTCTTATAAGATGAAATGAATAATGGAATTATCATTATTTGTAATGAAAGAGATTATAAGGTTTCCAAAACCTGGAATTTGAGAGTGTTTGTTGTTATATTCAATATATAATGATGTATATTGGATGAATGATGTACTCGACACGTACAAAATCCGGGTGTGAAGATAGACCGGATTTTGGGGCGTTATAGTTGGTATCAGAGATGATAGGTTATAAACCTTAGGTAGGAGCACCTAAGACTATAATCGTAGAGAGAAGGATAAGAAGATCACCACGTGATCATAGTGAATCGTAGTAACAGATGAGCTGTTAAATGATGAATGATTTATAGCTAATGCTATGAATGCAGGGTACTACGAAGTAGTACGGGAAGAAGAACTCAAATTGAGTTGTGAAGGATAGTATATAAAATAAAGAAAATTCGTATTAAGTAAAGAGAATTTTAGAAGTTATAAAATTTCAATTGAGGACTCATGTGATAGCTGAGTTGTATGATCCTTTGTTATGGGCAGAGGTTTGTGCTTGGTGTAACAACTGCTTAGCTTATTACAAGGATAATCATTGGAATTGGTCGCGCTATCAAGATGTATATGATGAGAAGGTGAATCTTTTCTCATGTATATACTTGATAGGTAGAGAACGATAAAGTAGGTGCGAGTTCTTGAAACTCATACTTATGGTAAGTTCGTGACTCATAATAATATGGTATGCTTTTGAACTTCTCAGTGAATGGACGCCTATGGTTTGACTGGATAGTTCGTAAACTCATATTATTGTGGAAAGTTCCTGAACTCATAATATATGGTAAGTTGATGGACTGTACTAAGGTATAGGGATGCTTAGACTAAAAACACGTTATTTTCAGTAGGCTTAGTATTAAAGGTGCTAGAGAAGATTAAGTATTATCGCAGTAAGACAATGAAGGACGATGAAGAATAGAATATTCCAAGTCATCTAGCTATGCTAGATTTCGAAGTTTATTGAACTCATGCTGATATGTACATTTTGAAACGGAAAGAATTGGTTCAACTTTTGCAACAAACATATTTTTGAAAGAGCTATTCTTGGTATGTCTATGCTAATTGCTTCGGCTAGACAGAAATTGATTTAAAATATCAAAATAAATTTTATATCATCAGTGCATTTGATGCAAGGATGGTAAAATGATGGAGTTATTAATGCAATTGAACATGGTGTTGGATGTGATCTTAGGATCACCAACCCGCTATGATATGATGTATAATGACAAAGTCACAAACTGACAAAGTCCTCAACGTACTGTGAAAAGTACGGTATCCTGACGTCATAAAACGTTTTGATGTATTGCAAAAAGAATTTTAAAGAAGTGGTCGACGTCAATTGATTTGACTAGACGAATGTTTCACGTTGATATCCAATTTATTGGTGTGGTCTAAGCAACTTGATTCGTCTAGACAAATGGTATGTTATGTTTAAAAGAAAATTGAGCTTTCTTTAAAAAAGTTATGCCAAACCAAATTGTTTTGGTGCGGAATCTAATGATTAAGTATGAGGAGAACATGGAAGAGGTAGTTTACTTTCTTTGTGATTATAAACTGACCATTAAAGAAGGGTTTACGGCAAAATGCTGTTTAACCTAGTAAGAGTTCATGGTCGATTTGACCCCTAAGCAAAAGTAGGAAACGTTTTAAAGAAAATTTTATATTCCTCGTTATTCCTTCTACTTCATGATTCTTGATAGGTTATGGGGGTTAGGAATGAGGGAAAGATTAGAACTCCGTTGAAGGGAAGTTGAGAAGAAGGGTAGGCTAAAATTTTGAGGACGAAATTCTGTGAAGAAAGGGTGAATGTGATAACCCGGGTAAGGGTGTGGTTTTAAGAAATTCCGAGGACGGAATTTTTATAAGGGGGGAAGAATGTAACGACCCGAAAATTCGGGTTGTCTAGAATTTAAGTTTAAAGAATTAGTTATTAATAAAATGAATTTTTATTCACACTATTATGTGCTATATGTTTATTAATCGTTCTATAACCTAGGGTGATTATAAGTTGGGAGGATTCTGGCTACGAGCTAGACTGAACGAGTAAGAATTTTTAAGACAAAAATAAAAATTTTCCGGGAACAAAATATTTTTTAGGAAAAAAGACGAAACATGCACTATTCACCCTAAAAAACCCTAAGGGTTAGGGTTTGAATAACCTAAGCCTTTTCGAGAGTTCGGTATGTCGAAATGACATTTTGTCGAAAGATTTGATGATAATATATCGTGGAAAGTTAAGTAAACCGATAAAAGTTTTTCTCAAAAAACGTACAGAAATCGGACGAAATAAAAATGATGAAAAGTACTGCTATGTACTTTTCAGTTGTTTAGCTACGTTAGGGAAAAATGTGAAGGAAAACGCTTAACGCCAAAAATTATTTTTCAATTTTTCAGAAATCCAAAGAATATGTAAAAGTTAATCGGTAAAGGAAAGACGAAATATCCAAAAATATTTGGATTCCGAGAATCGCAGTTTTCGAACTGTCGTACGAAACCTGAAAGACGGAACCATAAAACTTCCAAGGGAAGCTACGTGAATAGTAAGGAGGTGTATTGAGGAGGTGTGAATAGTATGGAGGTGTGAATAGTAAGGAGGTTAGGGGGCAAAATGACTAAAATACCCCTAGCTTTGAAAATCTATAAATAGGAAGCTTAGTTCATTATTTTAGGATTTTGAATATCCCATAAAACTTGAGAGAGAGAGAGAGAGAGAGAGGGAGTTCGGATGGGAGGAAATAGGAGGAGGAAAAGCTTACTCGTGTGTAATATTTGTCCGACGGAAAGAGATTAAAGGAGAAAGGTAATCCGAAACCTAATCTCTTATAATTTTCTTAAGTTTTTATGTTTAAAAATATAATTTAATAAAGATAAGAAGTAGATAAGGTTAGAGATGATTTCATATGGTTAAAATCATGAGAAAAGAAGAAATAAGAATTTAAAATTTAGTAAATAAATTTTTTAAGGAAATATAAGATTCGTAAGGATTTTGAGCGATCCAAGTGGATTATATGAATGAGTAGGTGAAATAAGTAAGGAATGGTGTTCTATAACATCAAATTCTAAGCAAAAGTGAAATCGTAATCAAAATATCGATTAAAAATGAAGAACGAACGAAGAACACGCGAAGAACACGAAGAACGTTGTTAATGGACAGATTTAAAACCATCGTAGTATAATTGTTATTGATGGACAAGTTTAAAACCATCACGTATAAGTTAGATGCTTATTGCTTGGTTAGGAACATTAGAAACGTTCATGAAGAACGGATTAAAACTTAGCTATAACGAAGTTATGATGAAAATTTCGTAAAAGATGGACGAGAATTAGAAAGTTAGTAAATGAACCCGAACGTGTAGGTTTTCATAAGGAAGTAAAAGAACGTAAAAAATGTGAGTCGTGGACTCAAGAACAAACGAGTTTTGAATTCGGATGACCGAATTACGGACGAACAAACGAAGAGCGTTAAAAACATAAAAATAACCAAAGGGTGAAGATCCAGCTAATCGAATGGAATGCTAACAGATTCAGAATGAAGTTCTATCTGAGGGGTATTGAAGTATGTAAGATAAAGAAGAGAATGGCTTTGGAATGACCTTGTTCTGAGTTATAACGAAGGAGTTATGAGATCGAGAAGTAAGCGTCTCAAAGTGGATTTAACACTTAGAGAAATTTTTAAGAACTAGGGCTTGGCGCCGCGGTGCCAGCCATGACTTGTACAGCGGTATAGTAGCACCAGACCGGGAGTTAGGTACTAAAGTTTCATGCCGTGGCACGAGAGATAATGAAGAGAGTGGCGTCACAGCGCAGGTACAGAGAAAAAGCCCAGTAATGAGCTTTTAACTGCTCAAAACCTGGGGAAAGTGTAATAAAAGTTAATGAAGTGTAGTTCATCGAATGTAACACTTAAACAAGTAAATTAAACCTTAAATGAAGGATGAACGAAAAGATTAAACTTGATTAAAAGACAAGGAATGTAAACACAGGTTACAGAACCGATATCCAGGGACCGTAGTCGCGATAAACGAACGTGGGGGATTGATATGATTGTCATTCCTTAGACGTTGGGTGACGAAGATAATGTATAACATTTTGATGTTATGTTGTGGTATTAAGAAAGCCGTAGCGAACGGTAAGAAGATTAATGGAAGCCGATCGTGATTCGAAGGGAGAATATTAGAATAAAATGTAAGCATTAAACACGTTAACCGACGTGAAGGTTAAGTGTACACAAATACTAAACGGATAGAACCTACACCCCGTGTATGGTTTGACCGTAAGATAATGAAGATCAATGATTAAACCGTGAATGGTACAGAACTGAATTAAGGACAATGTCGTTAACGTAACGAAGCCGAGTTAATGATTAACTTGAATGATCGCTCTGAGTATACAAAAGACTATATGACTTAGACGATAAATAATGAATCCTGAGGTATGACATTTAGTTGCCAGAAAGCCGTAAGGAATAAGAAATTGATTTAAACAAACATTAAGTTTAATGGTTCAGATAAGTTAAGATAAGTTTAGGTTGTGGTACAATCGTAACCTTTGATGATTGGCATATGGGAGCTGGGATAAACAATTCCTTCAGAGAGCGAAGGTATATACAAAATTGGCAACTGATCTAACTCACTGTGATGGCAGTGTAGATGAGACGAGAACTTGTTTATTGGTTGTTTGTGGGAAACCACTCAGAGTACCATATAGACTACTAGCAGAGAAGCAATGTGTGCTGAGTCCTAGAGAAGTTATAAGAAAAAAAGATAAGAATGTAAATCATCAAAGATGATGAAAGTTTTGGAGTAAGACATCTCCGTATGTCATGATGCCGTGAACCGATAATGAGAGTTGGTCGCGTAAACTTAGGTTGCAAGAACGCAAACCCTAAGAAGAAAAGTTAACTAAACCAATGCGTAAGTCAAATATATGACTAATTGGTGCTTATGTTTTCCTTATGTGTTATATAGGAATGGGAATGAGCAGTTCAACGTAAGATATACCTGTGCGTAAGGAAAGTTTCCTAACTTCATTAATATTCTAAATGAATGCTAGTTTCTTAAACCTCTAAGATGTTGAACTTGAGAAGTTCTGTTTATGTGTGAATGTGTGATGTATGTACGTGGTGGTAGTATGTATGAGGCCTTGTGCCCCAATTTGAACACTTCAGTGTTTCTATGATATGAACTGTTATGTGATTGAGCTGTTCAATACAAGTATGTTCTATTTATACATGAACCGTTATTGTTAAGTATGTGCTAATGATTCTAGCCAGACAGAATGAACATGAGAAAGGTAGAACAATGAAAGTATTTCAAATTGAAAGTGAATATTTTTTAAAATGATAGGAATCGAGATTATTCCTATTATTCAAGCTGTTTGATAACCTTTGTTTGGTTATCGAAGTTCTAAAGAAATGTTTGAATTCTGAAAGTTGTTTGTTCAACTGTTATGACTTGCTGGGCAATTGAATGCTCACACTTGCTTTAAATGAAAAACATTTTTAACAAACGATGTTAGAAGAACTTAAGGATCCCGTAAAGATCAAGCTGACGATATCCAGATGAAGTACCATTCAGAATGCGGATGAGCGAGAAGATCTAGTGAAGACTTGTAATGCAGAAAGATGAAATTAAATTATAGACTAGTTTAATGAACTGTTATGTATCCTTGGTGGCGGATAAAAGTCACTCTTGTAAGATGAAATAAATAATGGAATTTTCATTATTTATAATAAAAGGGGTTATAAGGTTTGCAGTACCTAGGATTTGAGAGTGTATGTTGTTATATTCAGTATATAATGATGTATGTTAGATGAATAATGTACTCGTAACGTACGGAATCCGGGTGTGAAGATAGACCAGATTTCGGGGCGTTATAAGAGAGGTGAACTAACTGGGAACAACTTTAAGAAGAGAAGATTCAACAATGACAATGGAAAGACATCGACAGCAGCACCAACACCCATTTTTAAGGAAGGAGAACGACCACCAGTCGTATGCTATAAATGTAGACAAGAGGGACACATCAGTGTAAACTGTACACAGTAACCCAAAGTGTGTTTGAATTACGGAAAGGAAGGTCACCTAGCTCGATTTTATCATGCAGCGAAGTCAAGTCTAGCTGGGATGGTGACACCAAAGGCTGTCCCAGACATGTCAAAGGCAGTAGTTTAAAGGAGAGCGTTTGTCGTGACTTCCCAAAAAGTGAGGAACCCGAACGAAATTATCACGGGTAAGGTAATCATAAACTCTTGCGAAGTCTATACCTTATTAGATACGGCTCTATCCATTCTTTTATTTCACCTGCTTGAGCTCAACGTTTAAACTTGACCCTTGAGAAATTAAACTTTAACTTATCTGTTAAAACTCTATTATGAGAAACCTTCATTACATCCACTATTTAGAAATCTTGTTTGATTCAAATCGGCACCCTCACATTACTTGTTGATCTCATCTCCTTGAAAATACTTGCATTTGATGTATTTTAGGGATTGATTAGTTAACTATTCATCATGCTAAAATTTATTATTTTCGTATGGTCGTTAGTTTTCATATTCTTAACCAACCTATTATGCGAATTCAAGCAACCAAACCACTAAAGTCAATTACTGTCATATCAAGCCATAAAGCCATTCATTTATTGAAAAACGGATGTCAAACTTTCTTAGCCCATGTCATGGATTTAAACATAAATACGTCAGATTTGAATGATATTTCTGTTGTTAATGATTTTCCTGACGTATTTTCCGAAGAACTTCCTGGTCTACCCCCAAAGCGTGAAATCGAATTTTGTATTGGCCTTGAACCCGGTACAAAACACATTTCCAAAAATCCATATCGAATGGTTCCTATTGAACTTTAGGAGTTAAAAACCCACCTGCAGAAACTATTAGACATCGATTTTATTCGTCCTAGTACATCTCATTGGGGTGCTCCTGATTTATTCGTAAAGAAGAAAGATCGTAGTATGCGACTTTGCATTGACTATCAGGAATTGAATCATGTCACCATCAAAAATAAGTACCCGTTACCTCGTATTGATGACCTGTTTGACCAGTTACAAGGTGTTAAATTCTTCTCAAAGATTGATCTTTGTTCCAGATATCATCAGTTAAAGATTAAAACTGTTGACATTCCAAAGACTGCTTTTAAAACTCGATACGGGCATTACGAATTCATATTCATGTCTTTCTATTTGACCAATGCCCATGTTGCCTAGATGGATATGATGAACCGAATATTCAAGAAATATTTAGATCATTTCGTGGTTGTCTTTATTAATGACATCCTAATATACTCCAAAAGCCTCAAATATTTTGTCACCCAAAAGGAACTTAACAATCGTCAAAGATGTTGGCTCGATCAATTAAAAGATTACGACTATACCATTCAATACCATCCTAGAAAAGCGAACGTGGCAGCTGACGCGTTGAGTAAAAAATCGTATGCGGGTACGAGTGTGATATTGTTAACACAAAGGCCCATTTTGTATAAATTACAAAGGATGGAGATAGAGTTAAAGACTCCAGGGACCCACGTGAAGATGGCAAATATACAAGTAGAACCGATTTTAATAGATAAAGTTAAGGCTGCTCAAGCTACAGACCCAGAGCTGATGAATATTAAGAAGAAGGTGCAAGAAGGTGATATTTCAGAAGCAAGAATCGACGAAGAGAGGAAATCTTAACCCTCAATTTATTGGTCCATTTGAAATCCTCGATCGAGTAGGAACTGTGGCCTATAGACTCGCCTTACAGCCAAGTATGTATCGTGTTCATAACATTTTCACATATCTATGTTCCGTAAATATGTGGAAGACCCAAACCCCATTATTGAATTAGAACCAGATGAGATATCAGAAGATTTAACGTATGAAGAGGTACCTGTTAAAATCTTAGGTAAGAAAGAACATATTCTACGCTCAAATGTTATACCTGAAGTCAAAGTTTTTTGGAGAAACCACGATATTGAGAAAATGACCTGGGTGTTAGAATCTGAAATGAAAAGAAGACATCCTCACCTCTTCGACATACCAGGTACGCACATCAATTTCGAAGACGAAATTTCATAAGGAGGGGAGGTTGTAAGACCCCAACTTTTATAAATAAAGATTTAATTTCCCTAATTATTACTTTGAATAATAAGGTGTTGATTTGATATAATGCTATAATTATGAGTGATATGTGCAAATTTTGTAAAGTAAGTAAGTTGTCATAAAATATCCATTTGGTTGGGGGAATATTCTTTTTATCAGAAAATATTCGTACAACGACACAATCATTGGTGGACCCCACAACGGAATAATTAACTGATATAGAAAGCGCCAGAAATAACCTTTTTATAAAAAATAACGGCAAAATTTTTACTGTTAACTGTTGAAATACTTGGTGATAAAAGTACAGTAATACGTGTGGTTGCACAGTAGCACACAGTATTGTACAATATCTTTGACTATTGATGCTTACGTAAAAAGTCACTCAGTTTTATTTAATTACTGGAATAGTAGTTGCTGCATAGTATCTCATATTATTGATTCAATTATTGTCACAGTATCATCTGCACAATATTTTTTATTATTAAATCAATCATTTTAATAATTGAGACGACACAATTATTCATATTACTATTTGCATTATTGACAATGTCTAAAAAGTTCTGTTGAGGAAAGGGGTTAGGTTATTTAATTGCGCGCTAATAAGGATAAATCCTTATCGAAAAGCCCCCTCTTTCCTGGGAATGATCTGGTTGTCAATATTGTGAGTTATAATATTAATGATGAATAATTGTTGAAAGATTAAAAATGTGCTTATTGAAGATAAATGATTTGTGGTAAATATTTATTCAATTTTGATATAAATAGAGGCGTTTGTCATGAAGTATTTGTTGTAAGTTTGGCTTGTTACATGGACCTTCACTTACTCAGTTTTCAAAATCGTCGGTAGAAAGTTGTCTCAGTTTTGTTTTATTATTATTATAATAATAATAAAATAGAAAACTTTTTATATAAAATAAAATACTTTTTATATTATATATAAAGTTATTTGGTTTATTAGATTATAATTAGAATATATTATATTATATATAAAGTTTTTGTTTTATTAGAATATTTTATTGCACAGTGATGAATAGTGAAAATCAGAAAATCAACCGAATTCTCCCGTGAATTCGTTTCTGTTCACCCGTGAAGATTTTAAATAGTGCCTTGCCATTCTCATATAAATAGGATGCTTAATTAAGAAATGAAAATCACACCAGAATTAGAGAATTCTTCTTCTATAATATTGTGCGCATTTCTTTATAGTATAAGTATACTTTGAGTGTTACTAATAGTGCAAGATTTTCTTAAGAATATCTCCGCTATACCAGTCAGATTTAGTCTCCTACAAAGGAGGCAAGAATGTAGCTGAGACTAGTCGGGGAGTGGAGTAATGGTCCAAGATGGTTATTATTGTAGTCCTCACTATTTTGTAAAATAGTGTGACAATATTTGTAATAGGAACTTTATTTTAGTTTGGATATTGTCTACGAGACAATATTTGTATTGAAACTCAGCTTATGTATTGTCGTACTTTGCATGACAGTTGTATAAATGAAGTTTGTATTTGAATTCTGTACCATGTATTTGGCGACTCAGAATGGGTCGTGTAGACCTATTTTGGGAGTATCAGACCGCGTATACTTGCATGAGTTTATTGATCGTGAAGACGACCAACTAGTTTTTGGCGCCGTTGCCGTGGACCAAGTATTATTTGTCTTTCAATATTAATACTAATTCGAAACGATCTTAATTTAAACTGATTTATATGTTTAATTTTTTTCTCAGTTACTCTAAATTGTGTATACCCCCTCACAGGAATTGGAATATAATACCTCTTGATCCTGAGGTAGACAGAACTTTTAGATGACTAAGAAGAGAAAGAGCTCGGGAAATACCTACTCCAATTATAATGGCCGAGGAAATCCAAAAATCTCTACGGGAGTATGTCATGCCCCACATCATAGATATTCAAGCGAGCATTATAAGGTGATAATTAGGTTTTATACTTACTTATTGATTACCAACTTACTAGAATTTTGCTCAACTCAAGTATTTTTAGTATATTTTTATTATTTTTGTGTTTGTTTTGTAGTTTGTATAGAGGAAACTCCTAAGGCATGGAAATGGAATAGCATGGCATGGTATGATGAGCAATGACTAGGATGGAGATTTGAAGCAGAACTAAAGCATGTGAAGAGGGTCTTTGAAGTGGTAAAGTGAAGTAGAAAGAAGTGAAGATAAGAAGAAAGAATTAGCAGCAAGACACCAGTTGCAATTCAGCAGTATGCAAAAACTAGCACCAGCGTGAACGCGCCCAACAATAGGCTAGACACGGCGCGCCTACGCCATAAGCAATCCAGACACAGACACAAGGCAGCGCAGCCGTGCCTATTTAGCATAGGGATATGGCGCGCCCGCGCCTGGAGAAGTTAAGACGTAGCCACAGCGCGCCCACGCCCAACTCATACTATATACTCGCGCGGCCGCGCCGGTCAAAATTAAATTAAATGCTAACTTTTCATTTTAAGATGCTGGAGCGTGATTTCTATATTAAGGTGTATTTGCTGGTTTGAAAAGACATATTCTATCAGTTATTCATTACTATTTTTATGATTTTATATTCTAGAGAGAATGCATAGCATTTCTCTACCATTTTGAGCTTCTCTCTCTAGATTGAACAGTTTGTAAATACTGGGTTTCATTTTGGTTGTGATTGTGGACCTGAACTAGCTTGGAAGCATACTTTGGAGTAAGGTTTAATCAAGTTTGCTTTCTCATTTCTCCTTAATCTCTTTGCTCTCTTTGTTTATTTCCATGTTTGGCTTAAATCCCATAATGGGTGTTGATTCAGAAATGAACTAACCTCCATTATGGGATTCTAATGAAGTTTATTGCATAGTTCAGATTTGTATGCCTATTTGTGATTGCTTGTATGGTTATTAGTTGGATTGCCTCACTTGGTTATGCTTAAATGTTTGAATGCTTGATCACCATTCACCCTCATAACTTGTATGGAATTGAAAAGGGAAATATAAGTTCAGATGTGACCATGTTAGCATGTGTTCATGGGATTTATATATGTTAGGTTTCGTGATTCATGACCCAGATAGACATATACCGGTTCACTATGTGTAGTCGTTGAGAGGGCTTGTGCTTAAATCATTATTGCTTGTAATTCATATAGACATATAGTGGGTTAGGCAATATTGACGCTCATATGAATTCTATCATTTTGTGGATTTTGTGTGATTTGGACATGGTACATCGAAAGATGGCCATGTTTCACTTTCGTGCTCTTGACTAGCAGTCCACAGTAATCAATCAAGCTTAACAATAGGTGTGCATTTTGGATAAAGTATTAAATGACATTAGGATTCCATTTCTCTCCACTTTAATTTCCTAAGTTTAGTATTTAGTAATTTTGTGCTGATAATTAATTTTGATTTCAATTTGCTTGTTAATTGATCGTTTAAGCAACCAGAAATAGCGATAAGGTTGTTGCATGCTAGTGTAGAATTATTTACCTTTCTCCGTAGGAACGATACTTTCTTACTCTGTACTACTTGTTGACCTGCGTATACTTGCACGTGTTAGAGTCTATTTTGTTAACCCGAAACAAGCCTAATATAAGGCCCGCGATTCAAGTAAATAACTTTGAAATTAATCCGGGTACAATTCAAATAATACAAAACAATGTTCAGTTCGTAGGGATGCTGAATGATGACCCGACCGATCATTTGATAAACTTCTTGGAAATCTTTGATACTTTCAAATGCAACGGAGTATCCGATGATGCTATCAGACTCAGACTGTTCCCATTTACTCTTCGGGACAAAGACAAGAGTTGGTTGTATTCACTTCCTCCGGGCTCCATTACAACATGGGCTGACTTGGCATAGAAATTCATGGCGAAGTCCTTTTCGCCCGCGAAAATAGCAATGCTCACACATTATATCACATCCTTCATACAGTTTGAATCTGAATGTCTTTATGACCCGTGGGAGTGATTTAAGGACTTATTGAGATGATGTCCACAACATGGATTGCCCGAATGGCTTCCAATTCAAACCTTCTGTAACAAATTATCCAGTTCTACTCGTTCGAGTATTGATGCCGCGTCTGGTGGGGCCTTTATGTCGAAGCACCATGCTGAAGGGTATAACTTGGTGGAGACCATGGCTGTAAACAATTATCAGTGGCCTAACGATAGGCAAGCACCACGAAAAGTGGCATGGGTGTTCGAGGTTGATACAGTTACAACACTGTCTGCATAGGTTGCTGCTCTTACTAAAAGACTTGACACTATGGGGTTACAAATATTGTAAAGTGTAGCATCGCCATGTGAATTGTGTGCGGGGAGCCACCCTACTAATCAGTGTGCTATTAGCCCTGAATCAGTTTAGTTTGTCTCAAATTATGGGCGGCAGAGACACACCAATCTTCCCACACACTACCATCCTTGACTTAGAAATGACCCAAATTTCTCATGGAGCAATAATAACAACAACCTAGTCCAAACTTCTACCGCCATACCAACAAATTCAAATCGTCCCAATTTTCAATCTTAGAATCAACACCAACAACATCCACAAGGATTTTTACCAACCCCCACCTCCACATGACAGAAAGCCTAGTTTGGAAGATTTCCTCTTGAGATACATTGCTCAGAATGAAACAATGATCAATAGTTAAGAGGCGTCCATCCGAAATTTGGAAGTCCAAATGGGACAAATGGCAACTGCTTTGGATAGCCGTTCTCCAGGCACCTTGCCAAGTGACATGGATGTCAACCTAAAACGGGAGGGCAAGGAGCAGTGCAAGGCAGCCACTCTCCAGAGTGGCAAGACAGTGAATGAAACTGAAGGAGAGACCTCAACAGTGCAACATGAAGTAGTTGTAGAGGAAAGTAATGTTGAGCCAATTTGTGACAAGTCTGGGGAAGAAGAGAATGTGCAGGAGGAAACCATAACACTAACCCCGACTGTTAGCAAGCCTAGTCCTACAGTCAAATAGTTACCATTTCCCCAACGCCTTCAGAAACAAAAGCTTGATAAACAATTCTTGAAGTTCTTAAAAGTTTTTAAAAAACTTCACATCAATATCCTATTTGCAGAGGCGCTAAAACAAATGCCCAGCTATATGAAATTCATGAAGGACATCTTAGCCAAGAAGTGGAAAATATGGGACTATGAGATAGTGGCACTTATTGAGGAATGTAGTGCAATTCTACAGAACAAGCTTCCACCTAAGTTGAAAGACCCTGGGAGCTTTACTATACTATGCACTATTGGGGATCGGTTCATCGAAAAAGCCCTATGCGACTTAGGAGCTAGCATCAATCTAATGCCCCTATCAATCTACAAGAAGTTGGGGTTGAATGAGGCCAAGCCTATTAGTGTGACTCTGTAGCTGGTCGATAAATCCCTCACTTGTCCGAAGGGGATTATGGAAGATGTAATTGTCAAGGTGGAAAAGTTCATCTTCCCTACTGATTTTATTATTCTGGACTTCGAGGAGGATATAGAGGTCCCTATTATCTTGGGCATACCATTTCTAGCAACTGGTAAGACATTGATAGATGTGACGCCCCCATCTCAATATTCCCACGGTATCTGATCTGGTGTTCCCAACTAATCAATTAATATGACGCATCCAAATGTATACACCCACAATATCTGATTTGATGCTTATATCTAATTGAACTACTATACAAATATTACAAGATACAATTCCTATAGATCCAAGGTTCACAGTATCCCATAACAGATAATAATTACCTGAAGAACTATTACTGTGTTTGGATACCCTCACTTGGATGTATAGACTGTATCTATGAATAATATATATCTATTCGAAATCCAGAGTAATAGTAATAATATGAAAGTCCATCTTACCAATACCTTCACTTAGATGAATAGTCTATATCATGCGGATTACACTATTGTATCGATAGTACCTATCTATCTGAAATCCAGAGTATTAGCAACAACATGAACAGTCCATATTTCTAATACCCTTACTTAGATGTATGGTTCCCAAGGATCTCAAAATAAATCAAAAGTTCTAATTACATCTAAACTACAATTTAAACATAGCATCAAAGATCTAGGTTAAAATTAGGGTTTTTACCTTTTCTTGCTTGATTTTGACTTTTGACTTCTGTTTCTGTTCTTGCTATCACCAAGGCTTGTTTAGGTATGATATATGAGTATTTAGGCTTAAAAATTTTGTGGGTTTGTACTGATCTAAGGCTGCTATTTATAGAATTGCCAAGCTAGGGTTTTTGGTTATTATTTCACCTTCGTGCCTCTACAAATATTAGATGTTTGATACTTGTGCTGCTTAGGAGTTACAACCATGGCATGTGCTATCTTGGGACTTGATGTGGTGTGTAGTAACGTACTTGTGAGCTAGTTCATTAAAATTAGTAGCTTAATTATGCCTTAATCCTCTTTAATCTTGATTAGGGTTGCTTAATGATGTTTATTAGCACCTAATTAAACTTTAATAATCATGGTTAGGGTTTATAATAACCTAACTAGGGTTTAGTCTAGCTAATTAGGGTTAGGATTTGTAATTTAGGGTTAGGGTTTGTAAATATAGGGTTAGGGTTTCCTAATTTTGATATAAGGGTTCCTTAACTTAGATTTTTTTTTTCACAAATCCTAACAAACACGACAAAGCATTTTGTCAGTGTAAGCATGACAAAGTAGCTTGTCAAAATATACATACCGAAAAGTCCCTTTTTTGAAGAAAATTTTTAAGCACGACGTTTCAAGCACCCCAATTTGTGGACAAAAATTTATTTGACTTAATTATAGAGTAGAGTATATAATAACACAATACACATTCAGAACGGAGAGATTTTATTTATATATACTGAATTTACATAATCAAGTCTTATTAGGGTTTTGGGGTTTCAAAATAGATGTGCAGAAAGGGGAACTCACAATGAGAGTACCAGACCCGGAAGTAACTTTCAATGTTTTCAGGTCTGTGAAGTACCCCAGTGCCTCTAAAGACTGTTTTCAAGTCAATGTGATTGACGTAGCTGTACGAGAAGTATTCTATGAAAACTGCCTTTCTGACTCGGATGAGGCCACTTTGACTGGTGCAAGTAATGTCGAAGAGCCTACTCTTCTCGACTATGTTCAGTGGTTGGATGCACCCATGAGATCAAATCAGTTCAAGTGATAATTTGAATTTTTGAATGAACAAGAATCATCTACCTCCCAGTCATAGCCCTCAATTATAGAACCATATGTGGTCGATCTTAAGCCATTGCCAAGCCATTTGCGATGTGCCTATCTAGTTAAATCATTCGCTTTGCCAGTTATAATTTTTGCATCATTAGATGAGGCATAAGAATAGAATCTCCTTCAAGTTCTCAAGGCGTATAAAACAATTTTGGGGTGGTCTATCTCAGATATAAAGGGTATCAGTCCCTTTTCTCACATGCACAAAATCCTCCTCGAGGAGGGGTCTAAACCTTCTATAGAACATCAGAGGCTGTTGAACCGCATCATGAAAGAGGTGGTCATAAAGGAAATAATAAAGTTACTTGATGCGGGCATTATTTAGCCGATCTCTGATAATCCATGGGTTAGTCTCGTGTATGTCGACGTCGGGATTTTTAATTGTCCCTTTCCGTTACTTGTCCTTTGGTGTTCTCATTTTAAGTGAGATTTGTTTGAAAAAACAAGTGAAAAAGGTCCGACGTGTATAATGTCGACGATGGACTGTTAAGAGTCGCCAGTTGGTTTTTTAAATGGTTTTACCAACACAACTGAGAAAAGGTTTCCACATTGACCCAGTGATGTGACACTGCTATACGGGTCGGTGAAACTGAGATTCATTAAGGTCCGGGGACTTGGTTATGCGGGGGGAAGGTGTTAGGCACCCACCGACATCCGTGTTACCACGGTGACCGCCTCTTTTTAAGAAACTGTTATCTGAATGTGTGTGTGTGTGTGTGGGTCAATGTGATATTATTTGGAAGTAGTGTGAGGCCTCGTTCGCACCTATATACACAGGGTTTGAATTTATGTAAAAATTCAATTTTAGCAAGATATGGTAGTGATGTTTTATAAAAGAGGTTTTTTCAAAACTTGATGCTCAATAGTAATTGAAACCTTTTACACTCCCATTTTATTCCGTATTCAGCTGGATTGATTTTATTTGACAGATGCGAGGCATCCGTACGAAAATAATGTACAAAAAGGTGTTTAATCCCTCGTGGGTACGTACGCGTTGTTCGCTCGGTCGCTCATAACTTTCAATTCGGAAGTCCGATGGGCGCGTGCCATATCATTCCGGAAAGCTCTTTCCGAGAGCTATACATGCCATATGATTTGACCTTTTTTGATTCCAGGAAGATGGGTCCATGACCAAAATGGCATTCCTGGGTGTCCGTCAGGCAATCCGTTGAGCCGTTTTGCGTAGTTTGCGCTCGGAAGTTAAGATATCGCTCTTGTGGGACTTCCTTTGAATTATTTTGAGTTGAAATGAGTTGAGTTGGAAAAATGACCATTTTTACCCTCCCGGGGTTATCTCCAGTGTTCGCGCAGTTGTAGTAGTCTTTTCTCAGGGTTGTCTCTGAGGTTGGCTTGCTGTTGACTTCGACTATCCTCAGGGTCATCTCTGAGGTTGGCTTGACCTCCTGGGGCTATCTCCAGGCTTTGATCTTGATCCCTCGGGGCTATCTCTGGGGTTGAAACTGACTTTCACGGGATTATCTGTAACGACCCCAAAATAGGTCCATTCCATCCAACCTATTCTGAGTCGCCAAATACATGGTACAGAAAACAACTACAACTTTATTACAATAATTGTTGTGCAAAATACAACAACACATATGCTGTGAGTTTGGATACAAATATATACCAAATGTGACTCATGTCTCAACCGTGGACAGTACCTCATAGTGGCACCTTACATAAAGGTATAGTCAAAGACTGTTTTAGAAATTAGAATCTTTGGGAAGTGCTCAAGGAAACCTTCGTACATGGGAGGCCACGCGTCTAGGTTATGATAGATATCATATGGCCACAGAATTATCCTTGGTTGACCCAATAGACCCCAAAGAAAAACGAGAAGATTATTATCATATTCTTTCCAATGGTGAGTCTTCTCTTGACTTATCATTATCTCCACTGTCTCTAATTGAGAATTATACTTCAAACAAACACCAAGATTATATAGGTAGTGTCCATAGATATACTCAGCAAGTGGATGAGCACATCCCTGTCTTATGATGACACGAGGTTGTATGTCGTTAGACATCTTGTATGATAGTGGCAAACCACCCTTCCAACGTTGGGTACACCTTACCCTATTGGATTCACCAAATATAACTACTAAATGAACTTTTCTATACTGCTTCGGGAGAACATCCACAGCTAGAGACCACCGTTCTATTTCCCCGTTACCCTCGCTCGACCCAGCTACACTCTTATTACCTGAAAGGAATTGTGAAGCAAAAGGGTGAGCACAACTAGCTCAGTAAAGAATATCATGACTAAAGATAATTAAATTATCAATAGCCTTCATCAATAATAAATCAGAGATTTAGAACATATGGTAAATGATAAAAATTTCAACCATAGTTGCAGCGGAACGAGCAATCCATTAGAAGAGTCAAATAGACCATAAAGTCTATTATCTTCTCCACGTTAAAAATTCATCAACAACGTTTTATCCCTGTAACATCAATCAACAATTCTGGTCCACAATCATATGAATAACTCATAATCATAACTGTAGTTCTAAATTCCTCTTCTCATCCAGGACGAAGATAATTTTCATCACCTATCTTTACCTGAAACATCAAAGATCATGGTTACACCAAATCACATTTCCTGTTCATAATCATACTAATAACTTCATCTTTGCACTACGGCCAAAGATATTCATTTGTATCACCAGTTGGTCATGTTCATCTCAACATCTGTTCATCTTTGCACCACTGGCCAAAGATATTCAACAACATGTCATCTTTGCACTACGGGCCAAAGATATTCATCAACAATTCATCTTTGTACTACAGGCCAAAGATATTCCTCAACAGTTCATATTTGCACTACAGGCCAAATATATTCATATCTCAAAGAAATATATAATCATTTCAGAATTTATATAAACAATAATTATAACCATGTTGATCAATTCACCTTTGCACTTAAGCTAAAGATATTCACTTATAAATTTAATGGTCATGATCATACCAATCAACGATTCAACTTTGCACTACTGGCCAAAGATAACCCATAGTCATGATCATACCAAAAATCTACCCATCTTTACACTCAAGTCAAAGAGAAATATCATCATTAGGGTTATAAAAATGTTATATATGATAATAAAATCAATATAATCAACATATAGATTTAATCTCAAGAGTAATATTCATAAACCAACTATAATTTAGTCAGAAAAAGAAACCAATTTTGTCGTGAATAGTAACTCATGAATAGTAACTCGTGAATAGTAACTCATGAATAGTAACTCATGAATAGTAACCTCGACATGAAAAAGGTAGAAATTCCGCAATAATATACATACCAATATTTCGGTAAAATGATATTGAAAGAATAATATTCTTAAGCTTATAAACAATTTATTTTAATTGTTTACACTTTACTAAATAATGCATTTAATCATCTTAAAATGCCAAACTCATAATATTTCATCACCAATAACAAAAACCCTCATCAAAAATCTGCATATACCTCATATAGGATTCTCAAGCCATAAAATCCTATTTTTCAATTTTCTTTCCTCACAAAACATATTTAATTCATTTACTCATAACTAGACCATTTTCATGAAAAATATCAAATCAGTTCCAAAAATATTTCTTTTCTGGGATTTAGCATAATATAGTCCCATAGTGAACATATATTTTTCTCAGAATTTTTAAAATTCATTTACTATTTTTCATATGGCCAAAACAGCCGAATATTTAAACATTTATCAAAAATTGTACTTTTATCTAAAAATTCTGAATTTCACAGAGCATACTCCTATCATATACATGTACTCCCAATAAAAATTTCATCAATTTTGGAGCTAACCACAAGGAATTATAAGCTGTTACTTTTAAAATAGTCTTTTCTCATAAAATTCATAACTCTCAATCTATACATCCAAAAATCACCATTTTTGGACACAATCAAGAAAACTCATCAAAATATCATTTCAAATTTTTCCAGAATTTTTGAAGGTCAGAAAAATTACGAAACTGGAAAATATAACAACCCTTAAAATCCCTTACTATCCCTTACTATCCCTTACCTCAAAAGAGCAGTACTTCTGATCGGTATAAGGCTGAAGGAAACTTGCACTGATGAATAGAAACTCACAGAGTATCTAAATACTCACAAAATACATTCAATAATCTAGAGAGAGAAAGAGAGAAAACTTATGTTTCTGGTGTGATTTTCAATTCTAACTTAGCCCTCTATTTATAGGAAAATTTTGGTAGGTTTGACCTGCAACCTGATGGCTTTACCTGCTACTATTCCCACCCACCACATTTGAAATATAATTCAGCACATTTCTTCACCAACCACAAGTGGGGCCCACCAATTCTAGAATTTTCCACCAAAAATGATTTATAACCTGATTTCCGAATCAGCCACCTCTTAAAATTCATAACAAATCATACGTTCATTTTTAACGGTTCAAAATTTATGGACATATACTCAACTTATATATGTATAACATATCCAAAAATTACCACGATCCAACGGTCGGATTAAAAATTATAACCCCCGCAAAATATCTCAAAAACCCTGATTTTTAATACCTCCATTCCGACAAAAATACTGATAAAAACCTCAACATTAACTCCTTCAATTTTAACCACAAAAATATATCCCTCATTTATATCCACATAAAATAAATATTTTCTTATCATATGAATCAATAATTAATTATTCACAAATAATATTACAGAATCACATTTATGACAACCAGGCCGTTCCCAGGAAAGAGGGGGCTTTCCAATAAGGATTTTTCCTTACTGACGCGCAATTAGATGACCAAACCTCTCCTTAGACAGAACTTTCTAGACATTGCCAATAATGCTATCTAATAATACTATTTAAATAATATGAATTATTGATCTGATAATGGGAAATACTGTGCAGCAACAATTATTAAACAACAATAATACAAAATTTCAACGTAGCAATTATTGAATCAATAAAATAAAATATTGAACAATAATTACTGTAACAATTATTGAGTAGTGCCTTCTTACGTAAGAATCAATAATTTCAAAAATACTGTGCAATACCGTGTGCTACTGTGCAATAACGCGTATTACTGTATTTTAATCACCGGGTATTCCAACAGTGTTAACGGTAACAACTACGCCGTTATTTGTAAAAACTTAAATTTGTCGTTTTCTTCACCCGACAGTTATTCTGTTATGGGGCCCACAAATAGCTGCGCCGTCGTACGAATATTCCCCGACAGAAAGAATATTCCACGACCAAACGAATATTCCCCGACAACAATGATTATTTTATAACCACTTGCTTATTTTGAAAAAAAATTTATATTTCACCCATAACTTTAAACTTTTATCAATTTAACCATTTACTGAATAGTAATTATAAGAAAATTGAATACTTTTATTTCATAAAATTCGGGGTCTTACAATCTCCCCTCCTTATGAAATTTCGTCCCCGAAATTTACGTACCTGGTATTTCAAAGAGTTGAGAATACCTTGCTTTCATTTCAGATTCCATCTTCCCTGTCATCATGATTTCTCCATTGCTCATCTCCTGTATTTTAAATATCATTCTAGAATACAGCTTCAAAACAAGGGTTAATTTAACAAATTAACATATCACATAATATCCCGATATTATGACTGACCAACAAATAAGCTTAGGTAGGACACACTAGCGAAGGATTTACTCATCTCTCCCCTCCTAGTTGTATTCCCCGATCTCCGCCAGAGATCATATCCCTAAGCTCTGATACCAAATGTGACTCTCATGGTGCTTCAACCACAGCACCTCACAATGGTACCTATCAGTTTGCCACCGCAGAACGGCGTCCCCTACGGAGAGTCTGGCTTCGGTGCATCCCCCATCAACAGGAAGTCACCAGCGAGAGGCTCGGGGCTCTTTACTTATAGCTCTGATACCAAATGTAACGACCCCAAAATAGGTCCATTCCATCCAACCTATTTTGAGTCGCCAAATACATGGTACAGAAAACAACTACAACTTTATTACAATAATTGTTGTGCAAAATACAACAACACATATGCTGTGAGTTTGGATACAAATATATACCAAATGTGACTCATCTCCCAACCGTGGACAGTACCTCACAGTGGCACCTTACATAAAGGTATAGTCAAAGACTGTTTTAGAAATTAGAATCTTTGGGAAGTGCTCAAGGAAACCTTCGTACATGGGAGGCCACGCGTCTAGGTTATGATAGATATCATATGGCCACAGAATTATCCTTGGTTGACCCAATAGACCCCAAAGAAAAACGAGAAGATTATTATCATATTCTTTCCAATGGTGAGTCTTCTCTTGACTTATCATTATCTCCACTGTCTCTAATTGAGAATTATACTTCAAACAAACACCAAGATTATATAGGTAGTGTCCATAGATATACTCAGCAAGTGGATGAGCACATCCCTGTCTTATGATGACACGAGGTTGTATGTCGTTAGACATCTTGCATGATAGTGGCAAACCACCCTTCCAACGTTGGGTACACCTTACCCTATTGGATTCACCAAATATAACTACTAAATGAACTTTTCTATACTGCTTCGGGAGAACATCCACAGCTAGAGACCACCGTTCTATTTCCCCGTTACCCTCGCTCGACCCAGCTACACTCTTATTACCTGAAAGGAATTGTGAAGTAAAAGGGTGAGCACAACTAGCTCAGTAAAGAATATCATGACTAAAGATAATTAAATTATCAATAGCCTTCATCAATAATAAATCAGAGATTTAGAACATATGGTAAATGATAAAAATTTCAACCATAGTTGCAGCGGAACGAGAAATCCATTAGAAGAGTCAAATAGACCATAAAGTCTATTATCTTCTCCACGTTAAAAATTCATCAACAACGTTTTATCCCTGTAACATCAATCAACAATTCTGGTCCACAATCATATGAATAACTCATAATCATAACTGTAGTTCTAAATTCCTCTTCTCATCCAGGACGAAGATAATTTTCATCACCTATCTTTACCTGAAACATCAAAGATCATGGTTACACCAAATCACATTTCCTGTTCATAATCATACTAATAACTTCATCTTTGCACTACGGCCAAAGATATTCATTTGTATCACCAGTTGGTCATGTTCATCTCAACATCTGTTCATCTTTGCACCACTGGCCAAAGATATTCAACAACATGTCATCTTTGCACTACGGGCCAAAGATATTCATCAACAATTCATCTTTGTACTACAGACCAAAGATATTCCTCAACAGTTCATATTTGCACTACAGGCCAAATATATTCATATCTCAAAGAAATATATAATCATTTCAGAATTTATATAAACAATAATTATAACCATGTTGATCAATTCACCTTTGCACTTAAGCTAAAGATATTCACTTATAAATTTAATGGTCATGATCATACCAATCAACGATTCAACTTTGCACTACTGGCCAAAGATAACCCATAGTCATGATCATACCAAAAATCTACCCATCTTTACACTCAAGTCAAAGAGAAATATCATCATTAGGGTTATAAAAATGTTATATATGATAATAAAATCAATATAATCAACATATAGATTTAATCTCAAGAGTAATACTCATAAACCAACTATAATTTAGTCAGAAAAAGAAACCAATTTTGTCGTGAATAGTAACTCATGAATAGTAACTCGTGAATAGTAACTCATGAATAGTAACTCATGAATAGTAACCTCGACATGAAAAAGGTAGAAATTCCGCAATAATATACATACCAATATTTCGGTAAAATGATATTGAAAGAATAATATTCTTAAGCTTATAAACAATTTATTTTAATTGTTTACACTTTACTAAATAATGCATTTAATCATCTTAAAATGCCAAACTCATAATATTTCATCACCAATAACCAAAAACCCTCATCAAAAATCTGCATATACCTCATATAGGATTCTCAAGCCATAAAATCCTATTTTTCAATTTTCTTTCTCACAAAACATATTTAATTCATTTACTCATAACTAGACCATTTTCATGAAAAATATCAAATCAGTTCCAAAAATATTTCTTTTCTGGGATTTAGCATAATATAGTCCCATAGTGAACATATATTTTTCTCAGAATTTTTAAAATTCATTTACTATTTTTCATATGGCCAAAACAGCCGAATATTTAAACATTTATCAAAAATTGTACTTTTATCTAAAAATTCTGAATTTCACAGAGCATACTCCTATCATATACATGTACTCCCAATAAAAATTTCATCAATTTTGGAGTTAACCACAAGGAATTATAAGCTGTTACTTTTAAAATAGTCTTTTCTCATAAAATTCATAACTCTCAATCTATACATCCAAAAATCACCATTTTTGGACACAATCAAGAAAACTCATCAAAATATCATTTCAAATTTTTCCAGAATTTTTGAAGGTCAGAAAAATTACGAAACTGGAAAATATAACAACCCTTAAAATCCCTTACTATCCCTTACTATCCCTTACCTCAAAAGAGCAGTACTTCTGATCGGTATAAGGCTGAAGGAAACTTGCACTGATGAATAGAAACTCACAGAGTATCTAAATACTCACAAAATACATTCAATAATCTAGAGAGAGAAAGAGAGAAAACTTATGTTTCTGGTGTGATTTTCAATTCTAACTTAGCCCTCTATTTATAGGAAAATTTTGGTAGGTTTGACCTGCAACCTGATGGCTTTACCTGCTACTATTCCCACCCACCACATTTGAAATATAATTCAGCACATTTCTTCACCAACCACAAGTGGGGCCCACCAATTCTAGAATTTTCCACCAAAAATGATTTATAACCTGATTTCCGAATCAGCCACCTCTTAAAATTCATAACAAATCATACGTTCATTTTTAACGGTTCAAAATTTATGGACATATACTCAACTTATATATGTATAACATATCCAAAAATTACCACGATCCAACGGTCGGATTAAAAATTATAACCCCCGCAAAATATCTCAAAAACCCTGATTTTTAATACCTCCATTCCGACAAAAATACTGATAAAAACCTCAACATTAACTCCTTCAATTTTAACCACAAAAATATATCCCTCATTTATATCCACATAAAATAAATATTTTCTTATCATATGAATCAATAATTAATTATTCACAAATAATATTACAGAATCACATTTATGACAACCAGGCCGTTCCCAGGAAAGAGGGGGCTTTCCAATAAGGATTTTTCCTTACTGACGCGCAATTAGATGACCAAACCTCTCCTTAGACAGAACTTTCTAGACATTGCCAATAATGCTATCTAATAATACTATTTAAATAATATGAATTATTGATCTGATAATGGGAAATACTGTGCAGCAACAATTATTAAACAACAATAATACAAAATTTCAACGTAGCAATTATTGAATCAATAAAATAAAATATTGAACAATAATTACTGTAACAATTATTGAGTAGTGCCTTCTTACGTAAGAATCAATAATTTCAAAAATACTGTGCAATACCGTGTGCTACTGTGCAATAACGCGTATTACTGTATTTTAATCACCGGGTATTCCAACAGTGTTAACGGTAACAACTACGCCGTTATTTGTAAAAACTTAAATTTGTCGTTTTCTTCACCCGACAGTTATTCTGTTATGGGGCCCACAAATAGCTGCGCCGTCGTACGAATATTCCCCGACAGAAAGAATATTCCACGACCAAACGAATATTCCCCGACAACAATGATTATTTTATAACCACTTGCTTATTTTGAAAAAAAATTTATATTTCACCCATAACTTTAAACTTTTATCAATTTAACCATTTACTGAATAGTAATTATAAGAAAATTGAATACTTTTATTTCATAAAATTCGGGGTCTTACAATCTCCCCTCCTTATGAAATTTCGTCCCCGAAATTTACGTACCTGGTATTTCAAAGAGTTGAGAATACCTTGCTTTCATTTCAGATTCCATCTTCCCTGTCATCATGATTTCTCCATTGCTCATCTCCTGTATTTTAAATATCATTCTAGAATACAGCTTCAAAACAAGGGTTAATTTAACAAATTAACATATCACATAATATCCCGATATTATGACTGACCAACAAATAAGCTTAGGTAGGACACACTAGCGAAGGATTTACTCATCTCTCCCCTCCTAGTTGTATTCCCCGATCTCCGCCAGAGATCATATCCCTAAGCTCTGATACCAAATGTGACTCTCATGGTGCTTCAACCACAGCACCTCACAATGGTACCTATCAGTTTGCCACCGCAGAACGGCGTCCCCTACGGAGAGTCTGGCTTCGGTGCATCCCCCATCAACAGGAAGTCACCAGCGAGAGGCTCGGGGCTCTTTACTTATAGCTCTGATACCAAATGTAACGACCCCAAAATAGGTCCATTCCATCCAACCTATTTTGAGTCGCCAAATACATGGTACAGAAAACAACTACAACTTTATTACAATAATTGTTGTGCAAAATACAACAACACATATGCTGTGAGTTTGGATACAAATATATACCAAATGTGACTCATCTCCCAACCGTGGACAGTACCTCACAGTGGCACCTTACATAAAGGTATAGTCAAAGACTGTTTTAGAAATTAGAATCTTTGGGAAGTGCTCAAGGAAACCTTCGTACATGGGAGGCCACGCGTCTAGGTTATGATAGATATCATATGGCCACAGAATTATCCTTGGTTGACCCAATAGACCCCAAAGAAAAACGAGAAGATTATTATCATATTCTTTCCAATGGTGAGTCTTCTCTTGACTTATCATTATCTCCACTGTCTCTAATTGAGAATTATACTTCAAACAAACACCAAGATTATATAGGTAGTGTCCATAGATATACTCAGCAAGTGGATGAGCACATCCCTGTCTTATGATGACACGAGGTTGTATGTCGTTAGACATCTTGCATGATAGTGGCAAACCACCCTTCCAACGTTGGGTACACCTTACCCTATTGGATTCACCAAATATAACTACTAAATGAACTTTTCTATACTGCTTCGGGAGAACATCCACAGCTAGAGACCACCGTTCTATTTCCCCGTTACCCTCGCTCGACCCAGCTACACTCTTATTACCTGAAAGGAATTGTGAAGTAAAAGGGTGAGCACAACTAGCTCAGTAAAGAATATCATGACTAAAGATAATTAAATTATCAATAGCCTTCATCAATAATAAATCAGAGATTTAGAACATATGGTAAATGATAAAAATTTCAACCATAGTTGCAGCGGAATGAGAAATCCATTAGAAGAGTCAAATAGACCATAAAGTCTATTATCTTCTCCACGTTAAAAATTCATCAACAACGTTTTATCCCTGTAACATCAATCAACAATTCTGGTCCACAATCATATGAATAACTCATAATCATAACTGTAGTTCTAAATTCCTCTTCTCATCCAGGACGAAGATAATTTTCATCACCTATCTTTACCTGAAACATCAAAGATCATGGTTACACCAAATCACATTTCCTGTTCATAATCATACTAATAACTTCATCTTTGCACTACGGCCAAAGATATTCATTTGTATCACCAGTTGGTCATGTTCATCTCAACATCTGTTCATCTTTGCACCACTGGCCAAAGATATTCAACAACATGTCATCTTTGCACTACGGGCCAAAGATATTCATCAACAATTCATCTTTGTACTACAGACCAAAGATATTCCTCAACAGTTCATATTTGCACTACAGGCCAAATATATTCATATCTCAAAGAAATATATAATCATTTCAGAATTTATATAAACAATAATTATAACCATGTTGATCAATTCACCTTTGCACTTAAGCTAAAGATATTCACTTATAAATTTAATGGTCATGATCATACCAATCAACGATTCAACTTTGCACTACTGGCCAAAGATAACCCATAGTCATGATCATACCAAAAATCTACCCATCTTTACACTCAAGTCAAAGAGAAATATCATCATTAGGGTTATAAAAATGTTATATATGATAATAAAATCAATATAATCAACATATAGATTTAATCTCAAGAGTAATACTCATAAACCAACTATAATTTAGTCAGAAAAAGAAACCAATTTTGTCGTGAATAGTAACTCATGAATAGTAACTCGTGAATAGTAACTCATGAATAGTAACTCATGAATAGTAACCTCGACATGAAAAAGGTAGAAATTCCGCAATAATATACATACCAATATTTCGGTAAAATGATATTGAAAGAATAATATTCTTAAGCTTATAAACAATTTATTTTAATTGTTTACACTTTACTAAATAATGCATTTAATCATCTTAAAATGCCAAACTCATAATATTTCATCACCAATAACCAAAAACCCTCATCAAAAATCTGCATATACCTCATATAGGATTCTCAAGCCATAAAATCCTATTTTTCAATTTTCTTTTCTCACAAAACATATTTAATTCATTTACTCATAACTAGACCATTTTCATGAAAAATATCAAATCAGTTCCAAAAATATTTCTTTTCTGGGATTTAGCATAATATAGTCCCATAGTGAACATATATTTTTCTCGGAATTTTTAAAATTCATTTACTATTTTTTATATGGCCAAAACAGCCGAATATTTAAACATTTATCAAAAATTGTACTTTTATCTAAAAATTCTGAATTTCACAGAGCATACTCCTATCATATACATGTACTCCCAATAAAAATTTCATCAATTTTGGAGTTAACCACAAGGAATTATAAGCTGTTACTTTTAAAATAGTCTTTTCTCATAAAATTCATAACTCTCAATCTATACATCCAAAAATCACCATTTTTGGACACAATCAAGAAAACTCATCAAAATATCATTTCAAATTTTTCCAGAATTTTTGAAGGTCAGAAAAATTACGAAACTGGAAAATATAACAACCCTTAAAATCCCTTACTATCCCTTACTATCCCTTACCTCAAAAGAGCAGTACTTCTGATCGGTATAAGGCTGAAGGAAACTTGCACTGATGAATAGAAACTCACAGAGTATCTAAATACTCACAAAATACATTCAATAATCTAGAGAGAGAAAGAGAGAAAACTTATGTTTCTGGTGTGATTTTCAATTCTAACTTAGCCCTCTATTTATAGGAAAATTTTGGTAGGTTTGACCTGCAACCTGATGGCTTTACCTGCTACTATTCCCACCCACCACATTTGAAATATAATTCAGCACATTTTTTCACCAACCACAAGTGGGGCCCACCAATTCTAGAATTTTCCACCAAAAATGATTTATAACCTGATTTCCGAATCAGCCACCTCTTAAAATTCATAACAAATCATACGTTCATTTTTAACGGTTCACAATTTATGGACATATACTCAACTTATATATGTATAACATATCCAAAAATTACCACGATCCAACGGTCGGATTAAAAATTATAACCCCCGCAAAATATCTCAAAAATCCTGATTTTTAATACCTCCATTCCGACAAAAATACTGATAAAAACCTCAACATTAACTCCTTCAATTTTAACCACAAAAATATATCCCTCATTTATATCCACATAAAATAAATATTTTCTTATCATATGAATCAATAATTAATTATTCACAAATAATATTACAGAATCACATTTATGACAACCAGGCCGTTCCCAGGAAAGAGGGTGCTTTCCAATAAGGATTTTTCCTTACTGACGCGCAATTAGATGACCAAACCTCTCCTTAGACAGAACTTTCTAGACATTGCCAATAATGCTATCTAATAATACTATTTAAATAATATGAATTATTGATCTGATAATGGGAAATACTGTGCAGCAACAATTATTAAACAACAATAATACAAAATTTCAACGTAGCAATTATTGAATCAATAAAATAAAATATTGAACAATAATTACTGTAACAATTATTGAGTAGTGCCTTCTTACGTAAGAATCAATAATTTCAAAAATACTGTGCAATACCGTGTGCTACTGTGCAATAACGCGTATTACTGTATTTTAATCACCGGGTATTCCAACAGTGTTAACGGTAACAACTACGCCGTTATTTGTAAAAACTTAAATTTGTCGTTTTCTTCACCCGACAGTTATTCTGTTATGGGGCCCACAAATAGCTGCGCCGTCGTACGAATATTCCCCGACAGAAAGAATATTCCACGACCAAACGAATATTCCCCGACAACAATGATTATTTTATAACCACTTGCTTATTTTGAAAAAAAATTTATATTTCACCCATAACTTTAAACTTTTATCAATTTAACCATTTACTGAATAGTAATTATAAGAAAATTGAATACTTTTATTTCATAAAATTCGGGGTCTTACATTATCTACGGGGTTAGAACCTAATTTCCCGGGGTGATCTTTGGGGTTTGAAGTTGATGTTGTAGTCCTCCAGGGTTATCTTTGGAGTGTGAAAAAGAAGCTTTTGCCCTCTTGCATGGTTAGTAATAGGAGAAGAAAATTTCGAGTGTCTACAGTGCAATGTGTTCTAAAGAACAACGACATGACAGTGATGCCTAACGAGAATAATGATCTTATTCCCACACGTACGGTGACTGGATGTAGGGTATGTATGGACTATAGGAAACTGAACAAGTCCACTTGCAAGGATCACTTCCCTCTGCCCTTCATTGACAAAATGCTCGATAGACTCGCCGGGCCTGAATTTTATTATCTGTTGGATGGGTACTCGGGTTACAATCAAATTGTAATAGCATTCGAAGACCAAGAGAAAGCAACATTTGCATGTCCATATAGGACCTTTGCCTTCCAAAAATTGTCTTTCGGGCTATGTAATGCTCCTGCAACATTTCAGCGTTGTATGATGTCCACCTTTTCTGATATGGTGGAACAGACACTCGAGGTGTTTATGGATGACTTCTCTTTTTTCGGGAGTTCTTTTGAGGCTTGTCTACAAAATTTGACTTCATTTATTAAAAGATGTGTAGAGACTAACCTGGTTTTGAATTGGGAGAAATGCCACTTCATGGCGAGAGAGGGGATTATTCAGGGGCATAGAGTGTCTGCTAGTGGGATTGAAGTAGGTAGAGCAAAAAATGATGTTATTAATAATCTTTCACCGCCATCATCAGTGAAAGGAGTAAGGAGTTTTATGGGGCAGACAGGGTTTTACAGGTAGTTCATCAAAGACTTCTCTAAAATTACCAAGCTGCTCTGTAGCCTATTGGAAAAAGACGTACTTTTCAATATTGACGAGGCCTGCCTAGAAGCATTTAAACCGTTAAAGGAGAGACTCGTCTCAACTCCTATTGTAGTGGCCCCTAACTGGACATTACCTTTTGAACTCATGTGCGACGCCAACGATTATGCTATTGGGGAAGTGTTGGGACAACAGAGGGATAAGGTGTTTCACAATATATACTTTGCTAGTAAAACCCTGACAGATGCTCAGCTTAATTACACCATTACTGAGAAAGAGCTTCTGGAAGTAGTATATGCCTTTGACAAGTTTCGCTCATATCTCATCGGAACCAAAGTCATTATGTATACTGACCATTAGGTGATCAAATATCTAATCTATAAGAAAGATGCAAAACCGAGGTTGATTAGATGGGTCCTTTTCCTCTAAGAATTTGATTTGGAGATTCGCAATAGAAAAGTAACTGAAAACCAAGTTACGGATCACCTATTGAGATTGGAGAATCCAACTCTGTCGGGGAAAAATGAGACAAATATCAATGATTTCTTCCTGGATGAGCAGCTATATGTGGTTCATAGTGTAGCACCATGGTATGTAGATTTTACTAATTATGTTGCTTGTAATGTGCTACCTCCTAAAATGAACTATCAATAGAGGAATAAATTCCTGAATGATGTGAAGCATTATCTCTGGGACGAGCCATTCCTGTTCAAACAATGTGCAGACCAAATCTTGCAAAAATGTCTGCCTGAGGGAAAAATCGAGGGTGTGCTCCATCATTGCCATTCATCTAACTATGGAGGGCATTTTGGTGGGCAAATAATAGCAGCAAAGGTGGTCCAAGTAGGTTTCTACTGGCCGACTCTATTTAAAGACGCTCATCTATATATACCACGATGCGAGAATTGCCAAAGAGTAGGAAACATTTCAAAAAGGCATGAAATGCCTCTGCCGAATATTCTTGAGGTAGACCTATTTGATGTCTGGGGCATAGACTTCATGGGCACGTTTCCATCATCTTATAACAATCTGTATATACTAGTCGTTGTGGACTATATATCCAAATGTGTGGAAGCCGCAACTTTGCCTACTAACGATGCCAAGGTCATGCTTAATTTCTCGAGGAAGAATATTTTTACCCGATTTAGCACACTTCGGGAAATTATTAGTGATGAGGGCTTGCATTTCTGCAACAAGTACTTTGAAGCCCTTCTTGCTAAATATGGGGTTTCCCATAAAATTTCCACTGCATATCATCCACAAACTAGTGGACAAGCGAAGGTATCGAATATGAAAGTCAAGCGAATTTTAGAAAAGATTGTGAACCTTAACGGGAAGGACTAGTCTAAGAAACTGGATGACGCATTATAGGGGTATCGTACTGCCTATGAAACGCCTATCAGAATGTCTCCATATAGGCTTTTTTATGGAAAGGCGTGCCATCTCCCCATCGAGTTGGAGCATAGTGTATATTGGGCGATTCAAAAGCTCAACTTCGATTTGGATGCAGCGTGTGAGAAAAGGTTGTTACAACTTAATGAATTAGACGAGTTCCTGCTCCAAGCGTATGAAAATGCAAAGTTGTACAAGGAGAAATCGAAGAGGTGGCATGATAAGAAGATAGTTGAAAGAGAGTTTGAACAGGGGCAGAAAGTGTTTCTCTTCAACTCCCGACTGAAACTGTTTCATAGGAAATTAAAGTCCTGATGGTCGGGGCCTTTCAAAATAGCGAAGGTATATCCACATGGTGCGATTGAGGTTGAAAACCCGAACTACAATAGAACTTTCAAAGTAAATGGTCAACATCTTAAGCATTACTAGGATGGTGACGTCGACCGTCAAATGACTTCCATTACACTTGGTAACCCGGTATGAGCTGGAGGAATAGTTAAGCCGACGACTTTAAAACAAGCGCTCATAGGGAGGCAACCCCATCTTAGTATCATTTTTCATTTTCTACCTTTTTCTTACCCAGCTCAGTTTGAAGACTTGCCATGGTATATGTTGGATCATAGAACGATGTTTCGTATCATGGAAGAAGAGCGTAGAGAAGCTGGTCGACGTCTTAATATGCCAAAATAGGAAGAGTAATAAGTTATGTGATTAATTATGTGTTAAATAAATTGTGAATCCCTTATTTTGAGATAAATAATGGGTTAAGATGAGTATGTAATCCTGAAACTTTTCAAGTTCAAAAAAGTTAATGTAGATAGTAGAGATGCTATCATTTCTATGTTTTAGAAATTATGAATGAACAAGATATCGAAATTATTTAAATGTTACGTGTTAAGCTTTAATCATAGAATGTTTAAGTTAAACCTTAAATATTTAAGAAATTGAGTGGTGATCTAATAAGCGTATATCTTAAACAAAAAATGCCTTCTAGAAGAAGACAACCACGTCAACAACCACCTCCTGTGGGATCTACTAACAACAACAATAACGAGGTCAACGCTAACCTGGTTCAACAGTTGGTGACCTTGTTAATAGGAGCACTTGCGAATCAGCTTCAAACTCAAGTCACGACTTTCAAGGGCTTCAAAGCGGTTGGACCGCCAGAGTTTCAAGGGTCTATGAATCCAGCTGAAGCCCAAACCTGGATCATGGAAATGGAGAAGGTTTTCGACTTTTCCAAGGTCAATGAGGTCAGAAAACTGCCTTCGCAACGTTTAGGTTGAAATCTGAAGCTAGTTATTGTTGGCAGACGAATAAGGTTCGTGGGGAACAGAGAATAATAATGTAGGATAAGTTTAAGGAAATGTTTTTCGAGATGTACTTTCTGACGAGTTCTCGGAACCAGATGGAAGTTCAATTCTTGGAACTAAAGTAAGGAACCATGTCTGTACCAGAGTATGCATCGAAGTTTAATGAATTGGCAAGGTTTGCTCTGTATCAAGTTAATACAGATGAGCATAAGGCAAGAAGGTTTGAACAGGGGTTGAAACCCTGGATATATAGCAAGGTTTCAACATTTCAGTTAAATACGTTTGCAGCAGTATTAGAAAAGGTAATTATCGCAGAATGTGGCAGCGATGCCTTAACCAAGTATAATCAAGAACAGAAGAAAAGGAAGAATTAGAATGAAAACAAAACTGGTGGAAGCAATAGTGGAAGTAATAACCAGAAGAGGAAGTGGAATGAAAATCCAAATGCAGGTGGACAGTAAGGAAGTCAGAAAAAGAAGGAGTTTGAAGCTTGTGCTACTTGTGAGAAGAATCACACTGGTGTGTGTTTGAAGGGTAAGCGAGTGTGTTTCAATTATGATCAGGACGGTCATATTGTGCTAAATTATCTTAGTCCGAAAAAGGGAGCGTGTTTCACTTGCTAGTCGAAGGATCATATGACTCGTGATTACCCTAGAAAGACAGCGGGAGGTGAAAGTGGAGGTAAAGGAAGCAACAGTGGTGGAACATTGACTATCACTAGGCTAGTGCCATCAAACCGACCCACTGCTAGAACTTTTAATATGACCGTGCAAGATGCTGTGCATTCAAAGGATGTGGTGTGAGGTATCATTCCAATCAATAGTATTAATGCTTATGTGTTATTTAATTTGGGTGCTACTTGTTCATTTGTATCTGATGATTTTGCTAAGAACTTAGATATGCTTCAGGAAGAATTAGATTTTCCTTTAAGCATAGAGATTGCGAATAGGGAGTGGATTGGTTATTCAATTGGGAATGGATTGGTTATTCAATTACGGGGCAATAATTGATTGTCAAAAGAAATGTGTTAACCTTATGACTCCGTTAAAGGTGGTGTTTTATGGCAGCAAGTCACCTGGACAAACAAGTTTTTTGACGGTGATGCAAGCCAAGAAGTTACTAAGACAAGGATGTGTAGGATACTTAGCCTACATAGTTGATACTTAGAAGAAGAGTGCTAAGTTAGAAGAGATACCAGTTATTAGAGATTTTGCGGATGTATTTCCAGATGATTTGACTGGACTTCCACCTGATAGAGAGGTCGAGTTCGTGATTAACTTAACGCCAGGAACGACCCCGATATCTAAAACCCCGTACAAAATGGCCCTAGTAGAAATGAAAGAGTTGATGGTGTAGTTGAAAGAATTACTAGACAAGAAGTATATCTAGCCGAGCGTATCGCTGTGGGGAGCGCCGATGTTATTTGTTAAGAAGAAAGATGGATTAATGTGTCTCTTCATTTATTACAGGGAATTGAATAAGGTCAGTATTAAAAATAAGTATCTGTTATCGAGAATTAACGACTTGTTCAATCAATTGAAGGGAGCTATGTACTTTTCGAAGAAAATTTAAGAAGTGGATATCATCAATTGAAGGTAAGGAAGGAGGATGTACCGAAAATGGCATTCAGAACTCAGTATGGTCATTACGAGTTTCTGGGTATGTCAGTTGGTTTAACCAATGGACCTGCAGCGTTCATGGATTTGATGAACAGGGTGTTTAAATCATTCTTAGATAAATTTGTAGTGGTGTTTATTGATGATATATTGGTGTATTCTAAAACCAAGGAGGAGCACGTTGAACACTTAAGGGTGACGTTGGAGACATTAAAAAGAGAGAAGTTATACGCAAAATTTTTGAAATGTGAGTTTTGGTTAGAACGTGTGTGTTGGGTAAAATCTAGTTACGTACAACACGCAAGTATACGTGGTCAACAAGTAATAAAGTGTAAGTAGAGTATTGTTCCCACGAGGAATTATTTAATAAAAATCACCAAGTACTAACCTGTAACCAACTCAATCTTATTTAAACAAATGAATTTCAAATTATATAAATTAAATTATTTAATTATACTAATTCTAATTACCACTAATTGAAAATCAGATTACGGAGATTTAAGATCACAACTTCGCTTATTGCTTCATTTAAGTTAACACACTTCTCATCAATTATTTTCTATCCTGAATTGTTAATCAAGAACACTAAAGCAGATAAAACCACCTCTCGATACCCATACTCACTTAAATCCATAGATGATAGAATTAAGCAAGACACCTTAATTAACTAATTCACTACATCTCTATGTGAATTACAATTAAAAAGGATTTAAAATACAAGTTCTCTATAAGATTACATATAGTGTAAAGGCATATCTCTATCATAAACACGAATCATGAATTCCATCTATGCATAAATCACAAACACATCCTATTATGATCAGATCAAAATCTAAACTTCATCTCTCGAGTTCATATAGATTATCACGGTAATTGATGGCCAATCAATTAATCAATTAAGTCCAAATCACAATAGACAATCCTCACAATAGAACATTATAATTGATAGTGAAGCATATTAAAATAAACTACACAATAAGATCCATTGTAATCTCAAACAAAGAATTAGTTCATTGAATTAAAACTAAGAATCCACACTTGAATAATCATTAAAAGACAAAGATAGAAAAAAAATGAGAAGATATAATCTATTGTCTGTAGATTTGATGCTCTCTCCTTACTCCTACTTTAAATCTTCAATGGTCTCCAAGTTGCTTCAATCTCCAAAACTCATTAGAACTAGGGTTTTGATCTAATCTAATATACTCTAATATAATGGAATCCTCTCCTCCTCTAATCTCCCATCCAATCCTTGTGATTCTCCTCCTTTTATAAGTCTCTTTATATGTCTTTAAGTCCTCTTGGAAGTCCTAAAGTCAATTGGATCGAAACAATCCTTCTCGAACTCAAATTTGGATAAAAACTGAGTTTTCTACGCGTACCCCCACCCCTGCGGGGGTATAAGGCTAAAAGGGCCCGCCCCAACTGGCATACACACTGTTTTGCAGCTGGTATGCCCGTCCTAGCGGGGGTTTTGTGAAGGGAAAGCCCGCCCCGGCGAGGGTGCTTTTTCTGCTGCAGTGTCCTATAGTAAAATGGCCATAACTTTTGATCCGGGAAGAGTTACGAGGCCTAACACCTATCAAATAGAAGATATCAATGAGATCTACAACTTTCATTCTTTGAGAATTGATAGATTCGGATTGGATCAAGGTGGAAATAAGGCTTGAAGTAGATGCTATGTAAATGGCAAACATGAGAACTCTTTGCTTTGATCTTCGTTGATAAAAATGCCATAACTCTCGCATCCGAACTCCGATTGGAATGATTCAAGATGTTTCGGAAAGTTAAGAAGAAGATCTATAGTATACTCTAAGTTCCAAGCCAAGAACATGCATCCAACTTAGTGTTAAATGTCCTTCAATCTTCCCTTCTTGCATTTAGATGCGTATTTTGGTCTAAAAGATGTCTGAATTGCTTTCTCTTGCTTCTTCATGCCAATGTTATGCCATAGCTTACAAAATAACATAAAATGTATGAAAAGTAACTAAAAAACATAGGTTTAAGCAACTAATTTAAGTAATAGATACCGGATAAGAAGGTATAAAACCTACTTATCAAATACCCCAAACTTAAACCGTTGCTTGTCCTTAAGCAAAAATACAAAACAACAATGCTATGCAATGCAACTAATCTACATGCATACGAATCCAACAGTAATGACAGAAACAAGTCTACTCAACCAGCCTTAGAAAAATCAAGTAAACACGATAATACATCATATCAAAACAAATCATTAACTTCTCAATCAATCATCAAATCTTTGATTGTTACCACTAATATAGTGCGTGTGTGCTCCACAACAATGTTAACTGATATAAAATCAAATTTAACATATAACAAGTCTCTTCGAATGCATCATACAGTGTAAACTCAAGAAATCCAAAAATAAACTAGATCCAACTAACATCAAACAATTACCAATATCGAGGGTCAACATGGGATACTTATGCTTTATTTTTCATCCACAGGGGCTTTTTGCTCTTATTTTCCGCTTTATTTATTTTTTTTCTTTTGGTTTATATACACATAGCTATGCAATGTCTTATTCTCTTAGGCTTTTCAATGCTACCTTAACGAGCTTTCGACCAACGACTCCCAGACCATTAAGACCTTAGGGCGCTAGGTGTAAAGACAATCCCCTCGGGCTTACTTACTCAAGTAACAAAGGCCACAAAACTAGACAAGCACACCACGGTGTTTATTCATAATTTTTTTCTTTTTTTTTCTCTTTTTTATAGCTTATATACCCCAAATATTCTCCCAAACTTAGGTTCTTGTCTAACCTTAGCCATAACTACTCATTCTTATCATTCTTTCATTCAAACTAGCATTATCCTTTAGAGTCCCATTATGTATCAATTTAAACTCAATCAATCAACAAGTTGTTTTTACTGTGCTATCCTTATTATACCAGTTTCAAACAGAAAAAGACTCAATTTAGAACAAGAAATCACATCAAAGCTCTAATATTCAGTATTATACTTGTCTACCCAATTCCAATCTCATCATTGGCCAAAATAAACTATAACTATCTAATAACTGGAATCATGCAAGATGAACATAATAACTAACTATTATTTTTAAAATTTTGAATTTTTCTTTTTTTTTCTTCAAGAAACTGAATATAATGCTATTCAAACTATACTACTATGCAACTACTTATGCAATTGTACTACATGAATGCAAACATAATGAACCTAAACTAAATTAACATGTTCAAAATAACATAACATAAATATGAAAGTAAACATGCAATAATGAACTAAACTAAATTCCCCCCAAACTTAGCAATTACAATGTCCTCATTATAAGAATATAGCGGTAAGTAGTAGAAAACTTCCCTGTAATCAGCTAAGCGTGAGGTGATGGTGGCGATGGCGGCGACGATCATTTTCCTATCCATTGAACTTTCAATACCTGCAATGAAGAGAGACAACATGGATTAGATTATAAGAGAACTTAATAAGAAAATTAACTCCTAAATTTTTGACTACCTAACAACACTAATTAAACTAGTAAAACATATAAATATAAAAATTCCTGGGTTGCCTCCCAGTCAGCGCTTGATTTACAGTCTTTCAGCCTGACTTTGTCTGGTCAATGCTATCCAATTCCTCTTCGAAAGTTAAGGAATCCTCCATCCATCGGAAATAATGTAGCTTTTGGTAGGTTCCCATTTGTGATAGCCATTGCATTAACGTCACGTAGCATGCTTTGTTTAGATAAGATCACATTCAAGAACGTCCAACATCTAGGTGTTTTCTCCATTGTGTCTGCGAATAGATTCTGGCATTGAAGCTTGTCAGACACAATAATCTCTTCTTCTATCTTCTCTAGGTCATCGCACCATGGCTTCGAAGTTGTACTCACTTTTACGTCACAAGGAGTATTGTCGACGACATGACTACCTAGCGGACAAGGTTTTACAAATCTAACCGGATCCTTGAACTTTGGTGGAGAAGGCACTTGAGGCATTAATAACATCAGCTCATCCTCGTTAGTACTCATAGTTAGTTCATCCCCACTTATCTCCTCTTTCAACATCTCGTGTCTAATCTAGTTGTAGATTTAGTTCAGGCACTTCATCAATCTCGTAATCCTCATCATAACACCAATTATTTTGAGGACAGTTGTTCAAGGCTTTAAGCATTTGATCCACCTGGTTCTGCAAATTTTGAATTGATATCTCTTGATTCTGAATTATCCGCTCTTGATTAATCCTCCTCTCCTCATTTGATGCTACGAACTTGGACAACAATTCCTCCAACCTTGAATTATCTGTCTCAGTCTCCGAAGCCATGTATTGAGGACCATTAGTTGAGGTAGTGACAAGTTGTTCCATCCAATTATTAAAATTTTGGATTGACATCTCTTGGCTAATCCTCATCTCCTCTAGGTTTGCTATGCCCTTCAATATTACATCCCTCGGATTTGGCTTTTCTTCTTATGGCAATGGAGGTGGACATGAAAATTCGGGTGTGTATGTTGGATTTGGAGCGTAGTATTGGTTTTTATAAGTATAGCTCCATGACGAATCCGGGTGATACCCCCAAACTTGATGATAATTAGCATATGTATAATCGTTGAGGTATTCACCACCGTGTTGTCCCGGCCCAAAACTAATGGTGCATTGATGACTTGGTTGATTACCAGCACAATAATTGTAATTAACTATTATCCTTTGATTACATTGGGCTGCAACAATGTCCAACCTCCTCGAAAGTGTCTCAAGCTGCGCTGATAATGTAGAAAATGCATTGAGACCATCAATCCCCGCTCCCCTTGGCTGAGTCATTCTCGTATACGGCCATTGATAATTAAATTTCGTTATGGTACCTAAAAAGAAAGAAAAATAGGAAGATAATTAAATAAAAAGAAAAAAAAAGTTTAAATTAAGACTAATTTGATTAAAGCTAATATTGGCAAAAATATATTTACTAATTCCTCGGCAACGACGCCAAAAACTTGTTGGGTAAAATTTAGTTACGCACAACACGCAAGTATACGTGGTCAACAAGTAATAAAGTGTAAGTAGAGTATCGTTCCCACGAGGAATTGTTTAATAAAAATCACCAAGTACTAACCCGTAACCAACTCAATCTTATGGAGATAAATAAATAATGATGAAATTGTTGTGCAATACTTTAGTTAAAATGTGTTATAATAATTAAATTTATGTATGATAATTTTATGATTTGAAGATTTAATTTAATGAGATAATTAAATTAAATGAATTATTAAATAATTATAATGTTGTTATAGTTTAATTTAATAATTAAATTAGAGATTTACTAGTTTGTTAAATAAAATTATAATTTATTATGAAAATTATAATTATAAGGTAAATGTTAATTTGATTTGTGATTTAGTTAAATTAATTAATTAAGGATGTGACAAGTTAACTATAATATAATAAAAAAATAGACTTAATTAAATAAGAGGATATTGTAAGCCAACCAAACATGGCCTTGTGGCTTTTGGTTAATATAGCAGTTGATGACCTTTGCTTGGTGAAACTGATAACCCACGTTTTATCAATTTATATTACGTGTATTGTGTTTTAGTTAGTTTTATATTATGTGTACTTTTATTCCAAGAATTAGATGGAAATACAGAGAACTTGAGAGTTGGAAAAAGGAATTCTCTAAGAAATGGAGTATCAAGAGAGAAGGATGAGTTTTAGCAAGCAATTCTCTATCATCTTTGTTTAGAGTAATCAAGAATTGAAGGTATAATACCTAACTTCATGTTCTTAGTTTTTAATATAGAATTTGTGTGAATTTGAATTATAAGTGTCGATTAGTTTATGTAATCCATTGGTTATCATTTATAAATGATTTTCAATAAGAAAATTCATGGAATTATGTTTTAGAATGTGGATTTTTTGTGTTCTTGAGTTTTCTTTTGGAAAAATGAAAATTTGGTTGATGAATTATTGGAATGGTGGTTATGTGTGTTATGGATGGTATGTGTGTTATGGATGGTTTATAATCTATTGTATGGTTTTTTTTTTAGTTTTTAGTCCATGACATGTTGGCCTAACCTAGTATAAGGTGCATGATAATGTGTTAAACATGTAATGAGTTTCTATAATAGATTGTAAACATGTATTCAATGATTTCAAATTGTAAAGTTAATAAGTTGTGAAAAACTTTAACTTGCTATTTGTTTAAGTCTTGAGATGTGGTTTAAAGGTTACATTGCTATGATAGCCTTATGATTTCAGATTGGTGACGTGATGTTAATTTAAAAGTCAAAATTTGAATTGTGTTAACAAGTTGGATTTAAATGAGAACTAAACATATAGGGTTAATGTTAGTGTAACGAATAGGTATTGCGATTCGAATGATATATGTAGGGTTTTTGACGAACGTGTGGTATAGTTGTATAGCTTACACACGAGGCAAGTTCCTAAACCTTACTTCTTTATGTAAAGCAAGATCATTATCCTATCTTGTTTATTATTGTTGTGCAAGTTCTAAATTTTACTTTTTGCTAAACAAGTTTCCTAATCTTGAACTTAATATTGTTTGATTACGATGGCTCAAGTTTTTTGTTCATATTGAGCGAGTTTCTAATCATTGTTTCTTATTAATTCCAAAGCTTGAGATGTTCATTATTTCGAACGAGAATTTCTAAATCCTTTGAAGATAGTATATTTAATATATAATGTTTTACTCAACTATATATTGTTGTGATTCCATTCTTGTCTAAAATATTGTTACTCAATACCTAGTTATTGTATCGAACTTCGAATGGTTAGTGAACCTCTATTGAATTGACTAGTCCATAGTTGATGAACATTCTAAAATTCTAGAACCATTATTAAAGCTAATCCAAACTAAACTTTCTTTAATGTGTAAATCCTAAGTCAAATTGAGATGAACAACCCTATTATAGGAAAAAATTTACGCATTAGAGTTAAGATGTTTGTGAACAATACATGGTACGAAAGACTGATCCCCCTAAGTACGAGAGGAAAGGTCCATACAGTCTAACGATTGTTAAAGATTGAGGTAGAAATACTTAGTAACATGGGACATAGTTCATGGTCTTAAGACCCTCAGATATAAATCCCGAACTTGTTTTCTAATCTTGATTCAAAGAACGAGTTCTTTATTATTCAGTATTAATTGCTTACTATTATAATATTGCTATTATCATCATTATATTTGTGAGCAATTGTTAGCTCAGTCTTACATATAACACTGCAACTAAAGTTTAGAAAGTTGACTAGCCGTCTACTAGCAAGGGCAAGATGTCCAAATGATGAAGACTTGTTTGATTTTATTTAATAGAATCTATGTTATGAGACTTATTTAATTATATGATGTATTCTGCAGACTTATGTAATAATTTAAAGTTATATTACATGGGACTTGTTTTAAGTTGATGTAACCCTTTAATGGGGACGATTGTTGTTTAAGTTATTTAACTTATGTCTTTATCCTTGATTATGGGTAGTTAGATGTAATTGTTTTGGATAGTGAGCACCAAATCATGTGGAAATGAAGTATCCGAATTTGGGGATGTCACAAAAAATATGTGCCAGTAGAACTGACACTTAGTGCAAGATGGGCACGATTAGGATGAGATGCATACTCCTAGGATGTTGAATAGGTTGATCCGCTGTCTCATAGCTGATCAAGATTTTTAAGTCTTTGTGACTGACAAAAATGAAAATCCAGAAATGGTAATCAACACTCAATTGAGAAGAGTTATTGAACTGTTATATTTCTTCAAATCCTACATTATGTATATAAATATAAACCTGCTGAGCATGTCATAGCTCATTCTTGCAAATCATTTCCTTTGCAGTATTAGATGGTAACCCTAGCACATCTGGAACAAACAATGGGAAGAGACCATAGTTAGATTAGTTTAAACTAATGTCTAGACTTTTGTAATAAGGAATTCTTTATGAAGAACCATGTAATCGAACCTTTATATATTATATAATATCATCCTTTATTTCCGTAGTCGTGTTTCCTTTACATAAATAGATGTAATTAGGACTGTTAATTTATTATGAGATCATTAGGAACTATACATCTGAGTGAAGGTATTGGCAATATGGTATGTTCATGTTATTGCTGATACTTTGAATTTCAGATAGATAGGTACTATCGATACGATAGAGTAATCCGTAAGATATAGACTATACATTTGAGTGAGGATATTGGTAATATGGATTGTTCATGTTATTAATGATACTCTGGATTTTGCATAGATAAATACTATTCGTAGATACAGTCTATACTTCCAAGTGAGGGTATCCAAACACAACAATAGTTCTATTATGAATTATTATCTATTATGGGATACTGTGAACCTTGGATAGATGGGAATTGTATCTTGACATATATGTATAGATTTTGCATTAGATATAAGCACTGAATCAGATATCGCGGTTGTATAGATTTGGATACGTTATATTAATTAATTAGTTGTGAACACCAGATTGGATACCGTGGGCGTATATATTTGGGGGCATCACTATTTTAGTATCAGAGCTATAGGCTATAGATCTAAGGATGTGACACACCCAAATCTAGGTACTTCATTCCCACATGATTTGGTGTTCACTGTCCAATCATTCATTTCTAACTTCCCCAAATACAATAAAATTTAAACAATAAATCTTTCCATTAAATGGTTACATAATTAAATCCAATAAAATCCCAGGTCATCTAACCTTAAAGCATTCATCAAATGCGGAAAATTAAATAATTACATCACATAATTTAATCAGGTTTGAAACATAAATCTCAATTAAATTAACAGGTGTTCAATACTTGTTCATCTTTCCTTTCTCTTTGCTAGTGGTTAGCTCATCAACCTTCTCAACTTTAGGTTCCATGTTTATATATATGCAAGAGTGAGCCAAACAAATGCTCACTTAATGAAAACATAAAAACTGGTAATGAATAAATTTAACTGAATTGAATAACATTTTATAATATTGATAATCAAGAACTAATATGGAATATCATCTGAGGGTCACAAGACCATAAACTATGTCCCAGGTTAAAAGTATTTCTACTTTAACTTTTAACAGTCCTTAGACTATATGGACCTTTTTTCTCGTACTTAGGGGGATTAGCCCTTCGTACCATGTATTGTGCACAAACATTTTTATGCTTTCGCGTAAATAATCCCCTATAATAGTGTTGTTCATCTCAGTTTTAATATACGAGTCCGCACCAAAGGAAGTTTGATTTGGATAAGTTTCATGGGTAATTTAGAGTTCAACGTACACCAACTAAGGATTAGTTGAATCAACAATTCAATGACAATGTAAAGGTTCAACAATAATGTAATACAAAGTGGTTATGAACCATAAATGAATACTGCAACGCAACAAGTTCTTACTTTAAGATTTAAATTCAAAGCATTACGAAGATATAATAAACCTTGCTTGAACAACATGGTAAGCTAAGGTTACAATTTCCAACAAGGAAACAAGATCAAAAACTTTGCTCAATAGATTTCAAGGACATGTCTAATATAAAAGTAAAGCTCGAAAACTTGCTCATATAAAATTAGGGTTAGAGAACTTGCTCAATGTAAAGAAGTAAGGTTCAGGAACTTGCATAATTGTAATCAAGATAGGGTAAGAAAACTTGCCTTGTGTGTAGGCTAAACAGTTATAACTCACGTTCCCAAATATCCTATACACATGTCATCACGTCATAATTAGTTGCCACATGTTCATGGTACATAACTGATTATCTATTTCATTACAACCCTTTGGTATTAGGTTTAACCGCACGACTAAACCACACTTTTAATGCAATAACACAAATCTTCAGTTATCACATAACTCATAACTTACTTAATAATAATTTTCGTATTTGGTATTATACAACACCACAATATGATTAATCCCATTTTATAGTTATAAAATTACAGTATAATAACACTTATAAAATGGTACATTAAAAATCAAATTTTTGGGCCAAACTGTTAACTGGCGCCGCTGCGCCCTAGTTTGCACTAGAATCGGCGTGGGCTGGCGCTGTAGCACTTCTGTTTACTCACAAAATTGGCGCTGCATCGCCTGTACTCGTCAACATGCACTGAGTGGCACTGCAGCGCCCAATTTCTTTACAGAACTAGCAATGCGGCGCTGAGGCACAGTTGCACGTAGATAATGTTCGCGAAGAACACAAAACAAAGCCAAATTGGCCTAAAACTCCTTTCTAACAATAAATTTAGCACATATAAAATACATAAACTTTACAGAAACATAACTTAACATTTCTAACATGTTTCTAACCATATAAACAATATAAACATTAAGTTAAAATCTCTAAATTCATTGTTCTTTCTATTTCTTTACTTTTAAACATTCTTAGTGAAATAAATTACTGTAAATTTGTTTTTCAACCAAAACAACTTGTTTAAAACCCATTGTTTTCATTTCTTCATATATTTACACAATCAAAAATCAATTTACACTTTATATCATGAATTAAATATCAATTTTGATTCTAAAATAAGCCATATCATACATATATCATTGTAACTTACTATAAACATTGTTTCTTCACATATATCATGTTTTCAGGAATTTAACAACTTTAAATCGCATACTAAACATAGAGAAATAGTTTATATGAACAAATTAACATGTTTAACCCATAATTCAACTAATTGTTCGTGAAACTCAAACACAAAGAACTTTTAAAATTAAAAAAAAAATTAACCTTAAACATTAAAATTATACCTTCAATTGCTTGTTTAGCTTTGTTAGATGATAGCAAATTGTTTTGATAATCCCCCTTTTCTTCCAATGTTCTCTCAAATTTATCTAGAGCTCTTTCTCTCTCTTTTATTTCTATGTGTTTTCTCTTCTTTCTCTTCTCTGTTCTTTCTCTCTTCTAACTTTACGTAATATAACTGATATAATATAATATAAACTGTTATAATACGTAAAAAATGACAAAACCCATAATATCTACTTAATAATTTATCAGTTATATTTTTTTAAAAAAATTCAAAAGCCACTAAGGCTTGTTTGGCAAAACAAAATTACAAAAAAATAAGGATTAACAAGCCATAAGCCTTGTTTATTAAAACCCATTTAAAATTAAAGACTTAAAATCTTTAAGCCTTATTTTGTAAAACTGAATTAAAATTCTTTTAATTTATTTTAATAACTCATTTATTATATAGTTTATTATCACACTTTATTCAATTAAATTCTCATATTCAAATTTAATTAAATTAAAACTAACAACTTATTAAATTAACACGCCACATTCTCAAATTGCCACAAATTTTCATTATAATTTTATTTAATAACTTAGTACATCACTTAAATTACTAAATTAAATTAAAACAATATTATAACAATTCCTTTAATTCTTATCAATTCTCTAATTTAATTATTAAGTTAAATTAGAATATTAATTCATCACTCTTTTAATTAAATTAACTTCATCCAACAAAATTACTGAATATCAACTTAATTAACATATTACACTTAATCAAGTTGATTCCTCACAACTCAAGAATTATTTATTTAACTAATAAATAATCAAATTAAATAAATATTTATTTAACAATAAATACATCAACTAAAATATTTATTTAATTCAATAAATATTTAAAATTACATAATAAAATTCTAGATTGTTACAAAGGAAGAGGTATCTTAGTATATAGTCTTCGAGTCTGTAAAAATATTAAATTACACATAAAATAACATTAAAAACTTTATGTTTTGTGTAAAATTTGTAATATAAATTAATAAAGAATTTTTTTTATAGGATGGCCAACTCCGATGCTGAGGAGATGCCGATAGTAAATAATCCACCAAGAATTGAGTCAGCTCAAGATAGTGATGCAGAAGAGGAAGAGTTACTTCATGATCAACAATTGTTAGATGATGAGGAAAAGGATCATGTAACTGGTCAATTGATGAGGATAGAAGACCATGAACAGGCAATGGCAGCACTAGTACAAAAAGCTGAGAATGACAATAACCATATTAAGTTTAGGGCACATTTGGTCGAGGGTATGCTGGAGCATAAATGGGGAACCACTAATCGACTAAAGGTACTGTTGCATCATGCTCAGAGTGGAAGGTAGGAAATGTAGTTTAGGTTAACCAAGTCTACTCTAGGAACTCAAGGTGCATTCAATGGTCTGCAGCGTCGATTGATTAGATATCCAATGAAAGGAAAGAAGACTGCTTATCTTATAAATCGGTCTGTGGTATGCCACATGATCCAGGACTCATATGATGAAGTTAAAGATTTCTAGATTATAGTATATAAATCTAAGTGCTCAGTTTTAGTATGAATAAAAGAGCAAGTTTTGTTTGTATTGTAGCTAGTAGTGTTATATGTAAAACCACTAGTTGGTTATGTTATGTACTGTTATGAAATATGAATAAAAATTATGTTTGTTGTAAAAAAATTCTTATTATGGATGTTTTATATTTGTTTTTATAGAATCATGCCACCAACAAGGAGACCTCAGCGAGAGATAGATAATAATGATAATTCCACCCAACAGTTATTAGAACTCTTCTTAGGTGTTGTACAAAATAGACCCACAAATCAAACCACACCATTTAAAGACTTTAAACTAGTAGGTCCACCTGAGTTTAAGGGTACGTCTGAACCTGTTAATGCCCAAATTTGGATTACCGAGATAGAATTTTTTTTCTTAGTAACCAATGTTAACGAAAATCAGAAAATAATATTTGCAACCTTTTTCCTAAGAGGAGAGGCAAATTACTGGTGGGAATCTACTAAGGGTTGTGTAGGAACTGAAGTTGTTCCATGGGATAGATTTAAGGAACTATTCTTTGAAAATTATTTTTCCCAATCTTTGAAGGATCATATGGAGGTGCAATTCTTAGAATTAAAACAAGGACAACTTACTATATCTCAGTATGCAACCAAGTTTAACGAACTATCAAGATTTGTTCCGCATCAGGTTGATACTGAACCTAGGAAAACTTAGAGATATCAAGGATTCGTAGTAAAATGTCTATATTTTAAATCAAGACTTTTCCTGAAATACTCGAGAAGGCTGTCATAGCTGAGAGTGAAAATGAAAACCTCGTTATATTTTACAAAGATAAAAAGAGCCAGAATGAAGGGGGAAATCTAAGACAATCCAATTTAGGTGGGTTTAACAACAAGAGAAAGTGGGATACCAATTTTTCAACTAACTCTGTGAAAAAGGTGAGTAATTTTAATAACAACAATTTCAATAATAACAAAAATAACAAGATTGAACCTTATGTTACATGTGGGAAAAGACATAAAGGCGCGTGTCTTAAAAATAAATGTTACAACTGTGGTCAAGAGGGACACTACTCTCCACAGTGTCTTACCCCTATTAAGAATAAATGTTTCAACTGTAGTTCGTCGGATCATTTAGCAAGAAACTGTACAAAACCCAAGAGCCAAGGAAGAGGGGTAAACAGAGTACCGGAGAATAAGAATAATAGGTCAACAGTAGCTGCAGTTGGAGCTCAGAGTTGACCGGCCGCCAGAATGTTTAATATGTCGGTGAGGGATGTTGTTGCTTCACAGGACGTGGTGACAGTTATCATCCCTATCAACACTTTAAATGCATATGTGTTATTCGACTCTGGTGCTACTTATTCTTTTGTGTCTAATAGCTTTTATAAATATTTGAATATACCATGCGAAAACTTAGACATACCATTCTGCGTAGAAATTACGAATAACCAGAAAATTCCTATTAAAACTATATATAAGAATTGTAGCGTGGATATAAAGGGGAACAAATTTCTAGTGAACCTTATTCCAATACAGTTAGGGGAATTCGATGTAATCCTAGGAATGGATTGGTTAGTTAGTTATAACGCGATGATTGATTGTCATCAAAAATGGATAAACCATTGATTGCGTCGAAGTCCAAGGTAGTGATCTATGGGGGTTGTTCACCTAAGCAATCTCGATGTCTGACCATAACTTAGGTAGAAAGATTACTTAGAAGGGGTTGTACAGGTTATTTGGCCTACATAGTGGATACTCGAAAGGAAGTAGTAAAATTAGATCAAATACCTATAATTAAGGATTTTCCCGATGTATTTCTAGATGACTTACCAGCTCTTCCTCCAGATAGGGACATCGAGTTTGTTATCAACCTTTCACCGGGTACGACGCCAATTTCTAAGGCACCATGCAGGTTGGCACCTGTAGAGCTGAAAGAGTTGCTAGTATAACTACAAGAACTCTCAGATAAAAAGTACATACAACCTAGTGTTTCACCTTGGGGAGCACTAGTGTTCTTTGTAAAGAAGAAGGATGAAACCATGAGGTTATGTATCAACTATAGATAATTAAATAAGTTAACCATAAAGAACAAGTATCCTTTACCAAGAATTGATGATTTGTTTGACCAATTAAAAGGGGTCGAACACTTTTCGAGAATTGAACTACAGTCAGGTTATCATCAGTTAAAGGTGAGAAAAGAAGATGTGCAGAAGACAACGTTTAGGACACGCTATGAACATTATGAGTTTCTTGTGATGTCCTTTGGATTAAGAAATGCACCGGCAACATTTATGGACTTGATGAATCGAGTGTTTAAACCATGCTTTGACAAATTTATTGTAGTGTTTATCGATGATATTCTAGTATATTCGAAAACACGGGAAGAGCATGTCGAGCATTTGAAAATCGTATTGGAGATATTACGAAAGGAACAACTTTACGTAAAGTTTTCCAAGTGTGAATTCTAGTTAAGAAGAGTTCAGTTTTTAGGTTATGTAATTGACAAGAATGGAATTTCAGTAGATCCAAATAAGATCGAAACGGTTGTGAATTAGGAACAACCAATAACTCCAATAGAAGTTATAAGTTTTCTCGATTTAGCGGGTTATTAGCGACGTTTCATAAAAGATTTTTCAAAAATAGAAACCCCATTGACCAATTTAACTTAAAAGACGGTGAAATACATCTGAATAGATAAATGTGAAGAAAGCTTTCAAGAGTTGAAGAAGCGACTGAGCATGGCTCTAGTGTTATTCTTAGCAGATGATATATGAGCCCTTGTAGTATTTAGTGTTGCGTCACACAAAGGTTTAGGGTGTGTGTTGATTCAACATGGGAAAGTGATTGCTTACACATCACGACAACTTAAAGATTATGAGAAGATATATCCTACTCATGACCTTGAGTTAGCCGTTGTAATTTTTGCTATGAAAATTCGGAAGCATTACTTGTACGGGGAGAAGTGTGAGATATATACAGATCACAAAAGTCTGAAATATATTTTTACACAGAAGGAGTTAAACATGAGGCAGAGAAGATGGCTAGAACTGGTAAAAGATTTTGACTGTGAGATCTTATATCATCCTGAAAAAGCCAATGTAGTGGCAGATGCGTTAAGTAGAAAGAACCAAGAGAAGTTAAATGTAATACCAACAATGAGATGTTAATAAAAGATTTTGAAAAACTTGAAATTGAGGTGAGAGTTCGAACTACCTCTACCCAAAAGTTAGTCATTCTAGAGGGAGTTTCGACTCTACTAGATAGAATCACAGAGATACATGATAAAGATGACAAATGTCAAAAATGTAAATCTAATATAACTCATATCAAGAATATAAAATTCAAAATAGACAAAGATGGAGTACTAAGATATGAAGATAAAATTTGGATTCTGTTAAATCAAGCATTAAAAGACGAAATCTTAAGTGAAGCCCATAATTCTAAGTTTGCAATACACCCTGCCAGTACTAAAATGTACAAAGACTTAAGTCGACACTTTTGGTGGCTAAATATGAAAAGACAAATAGCATAATGGGTAAGTAAATGTCTCACGTGTCAAAGGGTTAAGGCTGAACATCAAAAGCTGAGTGGTTTGCTTCAACCCTTACCAATTCCCAAGTGAAAGTGGGAACACATAACAATGGACTTCGTGGTAGGCCTTCCTGCTACACAATAGGGCCACAATGCCATTTGGGTAATAGTTGACTGACTTACCAAATTAACTCATTTCCTACCTACCAAGGTTACTCATAACCTAGATCAACTTGCCAAACTATATATTAATGAAATTATCTCTAGGCATGGAGTGCCTGTTTCTATAGTGTCAGACCGAGACCTACGTTTCACCTCAAATTTTTGGGGAAGTCTTCAAAAACACTTAGGAACTTAGTTAAGATGAAGTACAACATATCACCCTCAAACGGATGGGTAGAGTGAGAGAACCATTCAAACACTAGAAGATATGTTTGGAACCTGTATCATAGACTTCAAAGGAAGTTGGGAGGATCAGTTACCTTTGGTAAAATTTGCCTACAACAGTAGTTATAATTCTAGCATAGGTATGCCACCCTATGAAGTCTTATATGGCAGAAAATGTAGGACACCTTTATGTTGGGATGAGGTCGGGGAAAGATAAATGTTAGGACCAGAGATAATCCAACAAACTACTGAGACAATCCGAGTTATATGCTAACAATTACAAACGTCTCAAGATCGACAGAAGAAATACGCTAATCCGCATCGTCAACAACAAAACTTCAGTGTAGGAAGCCATGTATTCTTAAAAGTGTCCCATTGGAAGGGCAAGATATGTTTTGGCAAGAAAGGAAAATTAAGTCCAAAATTCATTGGATTATTTGAAATTTTAAGGAGGATAGGTGAAGTTGCTTATGAGATAGCACTACCTCTTGAGTTAAATCATATTCATAATGTGTTTTATGTGTCCGTTTTATGACCATATAAACCCAATTATAAACACGTTACAAACTATGAGCCGATCCAAATCGAAGAAGATCTATCTTATGTGGAAGAACTTGTGCAGATCATCAATCGGAAAGAGCAAGTCCTGAGAAATAAAGTGATAGCATCGGTCAAAGTAATTTGAAGAAATTAGAACGTTGAAGAGGCTACGTGGGAGCTCAAAAATAAAATATGAGAGAACTATCCCCAACTATTTACTTAACTTGTACTATAATTTAGAGGACGAAATTTTTATTAGGGGGAGTGAATGTGAAACCCCAAAAACCCTAATAAGACTCGGTTATGTAAATTCTGTGTTATTAAATAAAATCTCTCCGTTCTGAATGTCTATTGTGTTATTATATACTCTGTTATAGAATTAGGTCAAATAATTTTTTGTCCGAAAGTTGAAGTGCTTGACACGTCATGCTTAAAATTTTTCTTCTGAAAACGGACTTTTCGGTATATATGTTTTAACAAGCTGCTTTGTCGTGCTTATATTGAGAAAAAGCTTCGTCGTGCTTGTTAGGATTTGTGAGAAACATAAGTTAGGAACCTTAATATCTAAATTAGGAAAACTTAACCCTAGATTTATAAACCTTAGCCCTAAATTTGAAACCCTAACCTTAATTAGTTAAAACTAACCTTAGTTAGGTTATCTTAAACCTTAACCATGGTTATTAAACTTTAATTAGGTATTAATAACATTATTAAGTAACCATAATCATTTAAACCAAAACCCTAATTAAGATTAAGGAGGATTATAACATAATTAAGCTACTAAAATTGGTAAACTAGATCACAAGTAGGTTGCAAGTCACCAAAGCAAGTCCCAAGATGGCACATAACTAGGTGTATCAACTCCTAAGCAACACAAGTTAACAAGATCAGATATTAAGGGAGGCAAGTAGGTGGAAAAATGACCAAAAACCCTAATTGTCCAATTCTATAAATAGCAGCCTTAACTCAAGCCAAACTCACAAAATTTTGAAGTATATACACTCATATATCATACCTATACAAGCCCTGTTGATCGCAAGATCAAAATCAGAAGCTAGAAGTCCAAAATCACTCAAGAAAGGTGCAAATCGCAATTTTAACCTGGATCTTCGATGTTATGTTAGATATGTTGTTTTGTTGTTAAATTATATGTAATAACATGTTAGTAAGTATTCTAAGTTGGTAGATCATATTTTCATAACATCTAGATTCATCAAAATGATGTTTAATAAGCAATCTGGAAAATCTATAAAAATAGGTCTGACAGTCAAATGTCAAAGCCTATAAATTCTTGATTGTTAATATCTAAGTATGTTAATTGTATGCTAGTTGTAGTATTACATGTGATTAGTAATCTAGAAGAGAAATCGGGTCTATTAGATTCATATATTGCAAGATCTAAGTGGTCAAAGGTCATTGACCGACCACGAAGTTCTGATTTCTAGGTTACCCAAAAATCTCAAGAACAGGTTGTGCTGGGTACTTTGACTGGCCTTTAAATTGCTTTCTGTTTGTTGTTAGGATGTCTAAGTGTTTTGTAATGATACCCTGACATACATACTACATATATATGACACTCAAACTTTTAATTAATTCATAGGTTTACTAGAATTAATGGTCAATTATTGTTGACCAAGCATGACTACGTTTTCTGGAAAACCCTAAAAATTGATGAACACCAAGAACAACCTCTAGCTGTACTTTGACCAATCTAAATCTGCACCCTAGAGTCTTACTTAGTCCAAACCAGTGTATCATCTTTGTAACTTGGTGTATAGACTACAAACTACATCAATAAAAACACATATCTATCACACGGATTGAAAGATATAAGAGCAACAAAAGCGTTGATCGACCATGACTACTTTTCTGGGTTACCCAAAAACCCAAGAATAACTCTGACAGTGACTTTGAACCCTTATAATTTCTTTTTATGTTAAGGTTAGAGTCTGAACTTGGTATGTTGTTGTAGTATAACATGAATACTACAATATCAATACACTTTCAAACCCAGAACCATAACCATTAGAGAGTTAGATCAAGGTCAAAATGACCTCTAAGCCTTGACCAGGCTGTTTCTCAGAAATGAAGAACACCTTTAGCAACACTTTTTATCGCTAAAGACCTTTAACGACAGACAAAAAACAAAATTAATTAAATAAATTAAATAATTTATAAATAATTATAAAAATAGATTTAAAAATTATTTGAAGTTATATTAATTAACTTTTAATATTTTGGTAGAAATTCAATAAATATCTTATTTATTCAAAATATTATTAATAATCAAGTTATTAAAAATTAATTAGATAAATTATTTATAAATAATAAATAAATATTTAAAAATGATATTAATAATATAAAAATCATATTAAGTGATTATAAATTATTTAAAATTAATAACAAGGTTCTTAATAAAATTCTAAGTAAATATTAATTATGTAAAAATAGTAATAAATGATTTAACAATCATTTAATGGATAAACAAATATCTAAAAATCATTATAAACTTCCAGAAATTACTATAAAAGATATATAAATTATTTAAAATTATAATAAAGCTTATAATTAAAGTTTAATCGTGTAATTAGCTTATTAAATATTTGGTAAGGTTTTAGGATAATGAAATCATATCAAACTTAGACTGAACGTGAATAGTTTATGTAGTTTAGTATTGTTATCAATACTAATGTGTTAAATAAATATGTTTGAATATATTAGGTATTTTTAAATGAATCGATTAATGTTAATTAGACGATCTTCGCTCAGGCAAGTCTTCTATGTGATGCCCCCAAAATAGGTCCACACAACCCATTCTGAGTCGCCAAATACATGGTACAAAATTCAAATACAAACGTCAATTATACAAATATTAATTGTCGTGTACAATACGACAAAACATGAGCTACTAGTTTCAATACAAATATTTTCTCGTAGACAATATCCAAACTCAAATACAGCTATCATTACAATTATTATCACACTACTTTACAAAATAGTGAGGACTACTAAAATAACCATCTTGAACCATTACTCCACTCCCCGACTAGTCCCAACTATATTCTCACCTCCTGAGAAGAACAATAGAACCAAAAAGAAAAGGGTGAGCTCAATTAGCCAAATAAAGAATATTATGACTAAGATAATATAGAACAAATTATCCTTAGTCCTCAACAGAAAAAAATCTGATAGAATACAATATACAATAAGTTTTAGAATACAACTGCAGCAATAACAGTAATCTATTAGAAGAGTTAAGTAGAGCATGATATATACTATCTTCGATGATTTAAAAGTTCATCATCAATATTTTACCTTGTAACATCATTCAATAAATATTTCAAATCAACGAATTAGCCATGCACTATGGGCCAAGGATATTCATTAGTATCACCAGTGGTCATGATAATGCCAAACACCTGTCCATCTATGCACTTGACAATCCACTATTCTGATATTATCACCATTTTTACTTTAACAAAAATATTATTTTTATTTTTATCACAACTCATTCGTTACTAGTGCATTTACACCCCGACACATCATGAGCTTACTAACACTTCTAAAATATTTAAAAATATGATTCTAAACTTTCCAAATAATTTTCACATTTTTCAGATTATCCAACAATTTTCTATAATTATTTCTATTTATAAAAACTATCATTTAATAGCTTCAAAATACAAATACCCACTCTATATAGTTATATATCTTAAAAATATCATCAATATTAATCTTATATTATTATAATATTTTTTCAGCAAAATTCATAATTTTTCACCATTCATAGAATTTCCTATGAATTTCCTCTATTTTTAAACTAACCATAAATAGCTTAAAAGTACAATAAATATTTCTGTTATTCAATAATTTTCCAAAACTGTCCAAAAATTATAAAATAATATTATAAAATTTTTCACCAACTTTCATAATCTTTCATCATTCATAGAATTTTTTATGAATTTCTTCTATTTTCAAACTAAATATAAATAGTTTAAAAATATAATAATTGCTTCTGCTTTTCAATAATTCATCAAAAATTTACAAAAACTCTAAACTGATATTATAAGAATTCTATAAAAATATCTCAACCCAAATAAATTTTCTGATAATTTAATTATAAACTCCAATATTTTGAAATTTTAATAATTCATAATAATTATCATTTTATCAGAAAAATAAGGATCTTATGCCCTTTCCATGTAAAATTTAATTCTCAACAACTTTGTAGATTTTTTTTCCTAACTGACTCTAACATAGAGTGAAAGACTTACCGAAATTTCTGCTACAACAATTTCTGGATCAGTCACCTCCTTAAATTCATAACAAATCATTCGTTAATCTTTAACGGTTCAAAATTTATGGACAAGTACTCAACTTATATATGCATGACATATCCAAAAATTACAACGATCCAACGGTCGGATTAACCATTATAACTCATGCAATATATCTCAAGAACACTAATTTTTCAGACTATGAGTCCTTCGGACCATTTTCATTCAAACAATCACCAAGAAAAATCCACAATAAATTGTTGGGTGATTCCAATTTTTATGATTAGCTTACTTCCAAGGCTTTCTTTTGATATATGGCTCATCTCCTAACTCATTATACACAAAGAGTTATGGATTTTACAAAATCAAGTAGTAAACTGATTTTTCTGAAAATCTCCAGATTTTGTTTTTCATTTGATTTCTAGAATTTTCTCATTTGATTCATATTTATACATGTTTAATTCATGCAATACACACCTAAGTATGTACTCTTTGTAAAATCTATAAAAACAAATAATCAAGATTTTAAAAAAATACCTTTCTTAATTTACTTTCATTACTTCTTCATTTTTCTTCTTATTTTCTTTTTCTTCTGATTCTCTCTCTTTTCCTCTTTCTCCTCTCTCTCTATTCTCTTCTTTTGGTTTGATCCGAGAGGATGAAAAAAAAATGAATGGAAAAAGAATTGGTGGAGTATTCTTATTATTCTTTTTTCTTCTTCTTTATCTACTTTTCATTCTCTCTCTTTCTCCCCCCTTTCTTCTTTTCCCCCTCTCTTTTATTTTTCTCCTTTCCTCCCGTGAATCCAATTCCCTTTCTTCCCCCTTTTTCATTTTCTCTCACCCTCTTTTCTCCTTCTTTTCTTCCTTTTCTTTCCCCAATTATTTCCTCTCACTTTCTCTAAATAATTAGCCGCACATGGCTACTGTTAATGTCTTCTCTTCTTTTATTAGTTCATTTATCCGATTAATGTTCGTTTGACTATTTATCAATTTAACATTTTATAATTTTAAAAAATAATAATCATAAATTAAATTAGACTTTTATTTTCAAAAAGTCGGGGTTTTACAATCACCACACCTTATGAAATTTCGCCCTCGAAATTTACGAACGCACCTGGAATTTCGAAGAGATAAGAATTTCAAATTCTATCTCCCAAGCTATTTCCTCTGTCTCGTGGTTCATCCATTGCTCATTTCCTGTGTTTCAGATATCATTCAAGAATACAGTTTCAAAACAAGGGTTAATTGACATACCACATATTATCCTTATATTCTGACCGATCAATTAAATAACAAATAAACTTAGGTTGGTCATACTAGCGAAGGAATTACCCGTGTCTCCCTTCCTAGTTCTAGTCTCACCTCTCAGCTAGGGATCATATCCCTAAGATTTGATACCAAATGTGATGCCCCCAAAATAGGTATACGCCACCCATCTTGGGTCGCCAGAAAATACACTACTGACAACTCGATTTATATAACTGTCGTGCAAAATACGACGACACATATACTGTGAGTTTCAATACAAATATTGTAACGTATATAATACGACAATATTCATACTCAAATTATTACAATGTCATATAAAGTACAACAACAAATATTTCAAGTCTCAAAGGAATACAAGAAGATTTCTCTCCTCCTCATTCTAATGGAGTGCAATTTGACACTTTCAAATTTGAGTTCGCATCACCCTATTTAATTTACCAAATATAACTATTACATGATATATAAAATATGTCACACACATTTTAAATTCTCAGTACAATTATTATGCCCCACTGTTTCATAATTTGATTAGGATTTTGACTAATTTGAAACACCACTTTATACCCACATCCTCTCTGCTAGTCCCAGCTACACTTTTATTTCCTGAAATGGGTGGTGAAGTAAAAGGGTGAGCACAAATAGCTTAGTAAAGAATATCATGACTTAAGATAATTAAATTATCAAAATAATTCAGATATTTTGAACAAATGGTAAAAGATAAAAGTTTTCAACCATAATAGCAGCGGAATCAACAATCCATTAGAAGAGTCAAGTAGAACATAATGTCTACTATCTCCTCTAGATTAAAAGTCCATCGATAATATTTTATTCCTATAATACTCATCAACAGTTCTTTGTTATACCCAAGACAAAGAGAACTCTCATCACCTGTCTTCACCTGAACCACCACAGATTATAATTAAATCATAATTCATATTTATAATAAGGTAAATCAACAGTCTATCTTTACAATCCAAGCCTAAGACATACAACTGCTAAATCAATAACCAACAGTCCATCTTTGTACTACAGGCCAAAGATATACAACTGTAAAACCAATATCCAACAATCCATCTTTACACTACAGGCCAAAGTCATACAACTGTAAAATAAATAACCAACAGTCTATCTTTGTACTATATGCCAAAGATATAAAACTGTAAAATCAATAACCAACAGTCCATCTTTGCACTACAGGCCAAAGATATACAACTATAAAATCTATAACGTTGAGACTCAGCTCAATAGTATCAAGACCACGAATTATCCATGCACTACGGGCCAAGGATATTCGTGTTTTCATCAATGGTCATGATTATACTGAATAATCCCTGGTCATAATCATGCCAATCAACTGTCCATCTTTGCACGTAAGCCAAATAGGATTTTTACCACATCATTTGTAACATTATGGTCATGATTATACCGAATAATCCCTGGTCATAATCATACCAAGTCCATCTATGCACTACGGGCCAAAGATAACTTTTACCACTTCATTTGTAACATTACGGTCATGATTATATCGAATAATCCCTGGTCATAATCATACTAAGTCCATCAATGCCCTACGGGCCAAAGATGACTTTCAACACCGTCGACGTCGGGATTTTTAGATGTCCCTTTCCGTTACTTATTCTTTGGTGTTCTCATTTTAGGTGAGATTTATTTGAAAAAACAAGTGAAAAAGGTCCGACATGTATAATGTCGACGACGGACTGTTAAGAGTCGCCAGTTAGTTTTTTAAATGGTTGTACCAATACAACCGAGAAAAGGTTTGCACATTGACCCAGTGATGTCACACTGCTATACGAGTCGGTGAAACCGAGATTCATTTAGGGTCCGGGGACTTGGTTATGCGGAGGGAAGGTGTTAGGCACCCCCCGACATCCGTGTTACCACGGTGACCGCCTCTTTTTAAGAAACTATTATCTGAATGTGTGTGTGTATGTGACTCAATGTCCTGTTATTTGAAAGTGGTACGAGGCCTCGTTCGCACCTAAATACGTAGGGTTTGAATTTATGTAAAAATTCAATTTTAGCAAGATATGGCAATGATGTTTTATAAAAGAGGTTTTTTCAAACCCTGTTGCTCAATAGTAATTGAGGCCTTTTGCACTCCCATTTTATTAAATGTGCGGTTTGGTTGATTTTATTTGACGGCTGCGAAGCATCCGTACGAAAATAATGTACAAAATAATGCCGACTTCCTCGTGGGTATGGAAACCATCTGAGGAAATTTAGACACCGCAGAATAATTTACAAGCTGCTTACAGTTGAAAATGTCCATCACGGGAACCGAATCTAGATCTAATGGGATGAATCTGTGATCACATGATTCCTAGGCTCACATGATACCGTAATTTGTATGAAAGCAGTAAACATGTATATATATAAAAGCCATAAATATACATATACAAACATGATCACCAACCACGAAGAACCTCCATGGGGATCAGAAGTGTAAAGAAAGCTGTAAAAGCCATCAACCGCCACGGAGGAAACTCCAGGCGGGACAAAACGTAGATAAAACTGTAAAAACGGTCAACCACCACGAAGTAAACTCTAGGTGGGACGAAATATATATATATATATATATATATATATATATATATATATATATATATATATATATATATATATATATATATATAAGCATGTAAACGCACCGGATATAAAATCTAGGCTCACCGAACAGAGTTCGATAGCAGTTCATATATATAAGTATATATATATATTAAAGCAATAAACACACCAAACCGAAGTTTAGGCTCATCGAACAAAGTTCAAAATACAGTTAATATATATAAGTATATATATATATATTAAAGCAGTAAACGCTCCAGACCGAGGTCTAGGCTCAATCGAACAAAGTCCGATACACAGTTCATATATATATATATATATATATATATATATATATATATATATATATATATATATATATATATATAGAAAAGCAAATAAACGCTCCAGACCGAAGTCTAGGCTCAACCGAGGCATAACTCGGTAATGTTAGTCAATATATATGTAATATATATATATATATATATATATACATATATATATATATATACAGAGAGAGAGAGAGACTGGAAGGAAACCACGGACCGAAGTCCGGGCAAAAGAAAGCAACACGACTTTCAACGTGTAGAAGGGTGTGTGCAAAGATGAAGAGAAAGACTCTAAAGTGTGTGAGAAGGCTAACAGCTGACTGCTAAAAAAGGCTTCTATATCTTTAGAGTGGGTAAACACTGGCTTTTGTAGGTACAAAAGAGGGCTGTATATGAGCTCACAGGTGTTTAAAGTGAGAAAATACATTGTATGGCAAGTGCAGAGAAAATTGTGCAGGGCTTTCCCGTCTTTTTTCTCTTAAAAATCAGCACCCCAAGCCTCTTATTTATAGGCAAAAGGTGCCGCAGGTGTACCTGCGGCTCAGCCGTAGGTGTACCAGAGGCGGGTCGGGTAGACCCGATTTGGTCGGGTCGGGTCGTCTCGAAGTACGTGCACGCGGGCACTGTAATGTCCACTCGGTTTTTTTGAAGTGCAATCCTGGCATCCGTTTGAGGTATACATGAACTATTTCGGACCGTCGTTGTCGAGAGTTTGTACGATGGCATGGGATTAGAGTTTGTACGAAGTCTTTGAAGATGGGACGGTGCCCTCCAGTCTTCAAGCTTCAACTTTCATCCGTTACCCCGCACAATAGCAACTCGGTATTGGTTAGCCTTGTGGGCCATTGTTGCGTAGATGTGTTGAGAAGACTTGGCATGGCATCGTGTTGGTCAGATGACGATGTTTCCCCTTACCGGTGTTATTGCCGGGTTGGATCGATACAGCAGATGTTGCTCAGCTTTGCTGGGATTGGACTGCTGCAATTGGTTGAAAGTCCTCATTGTCATCTTTGAGGTGTGTCTGTCTTCCCGATGTCATCGTCGGGCTGATATAGTGTATCTCGTTGTGAGCACTGAGATTGAAGCTGGTTGCACTTGTAACAAGCATTTTCGGAGTTAATGCCGAAATTGCTTTCCTTGGGGCTATCACCAAGATTGGAGGCTATTCCCATGTTTAGGGCTGAGACTGGATACCTCGGGGTTATCTCTAAGATTAATCAGTCTTCTCCGGTATGTGTTCCGGTATTGATCTGCATGCCTCGGGGTTCTCCAAGATTAGAACGATTACTCCCAGATTGCGATCTGGGGTTGATGCTAAACCTCCGGTAGTTTCCGGTATTGTTGTGGATTGTCTTTCAGGGTTCTCTCATAATAGACGAATCTGCCTTCCTGTAATGTTAGTGTTAGTAGTATAGAAAATTTCGAGTGTCTACAGATGCCCCTCTTTATCATACTCATGCATGGCAATGCATGGGTAGGATAAAGAATCCTAGACACTTGAAACGTAATAAGACGAACAGGGTACTATGGACAACAACATGATGTAGATGTATGATGCATGTGTAAGGAGTTGTAGCCCAATACGTTGAGGATAATTGTTGGCTCCCTGTTGCTTCAACCGGGGATTGGCAATGATGACCAGATTTGATGTATAATCTGAGTCTATCAGGATGTTGATGTTGGAGTTATCATCAAATTCCTGGATAAGGACTGGATCCTATAGAGGTACCTCTTATGTGTAAGAGATCTGTGGGGATAAAGCTTGATCTATTTGAGGATGTGTATAACATATTCCATCATCCATCCTCCTTGATGACAATCTCCTAGTTTGTATCGTCAGGACATGTCAGGGTTCTATTAGAGTTACTGCCAATAGCAAATGCTGTCAGGGATGCCTGACCTTCGTTGACGTGTATTTCACCGATATGTGAATCAACGAATGAAAAATCCTATGGGATATACTGTCAAGGTTGCTTGACTTCTGTTGTCACGTAGATCAGCGGAACATTGCATTGTGACCCCCTCCCCCCCGCCGGGGAATATGGGTAATCGGGTGGTAAGAACCCCGAATGGCTCCAGAGCTCTGATAGGTGAATGATGTCAAGGCTGCTTGACCTTCGTTGATGTGTATGTCAACGGCTTGAATGTACGTGGTAATCCCCTGCCGTGAATTCACGTTGCAAACCCCTCGGGAGATCTACTGGGGACGTATGCATTGATTGAACAACTGTGTATGCTCTGATGGGTTTACTTGCCATCGGCTGAGATAATGTCAAGGCTGCTTGCCCTTCGTTGATTTGTGTGTCAACGGATGAACACGCGTTGTAACCCCCGCTGGGGATCTACGTTGTAACCCCCGTCGGGGACTCACGTTGTAACCCCCGTCGGGGATCTAGGTTGACAAGGACGATGATCCTGAGAAAGCGGCATTGGACCTGCGTACGGTATTATCGAGCTTGACTGAGATCATTTGAGATCACTGGTATAGTGTACCCTGTGTGTGGGCGAATACCAATGCGTGATGTACCGATTCAAAGTCTCATCAGAGAAGACCAGGATTGTATGTAGTTTTGCTCAATCGCGTGGCGTTTTTATTCTCGATTTGACCTTTTTAATTCGTAAGACCTCCTTTGTAACTCGAACTGGACCGAGTCGGAGGGATGGAACCCACATGAGGGTGCCGCAGGTGTACCTACTATAGCCGTAGATAGGCCTGCCGCCAGGCGTGGATCATATATCCATCAGCCAGCAGCATTCATAAGTCACTTTCAACTTGTTTCGCTTAGAGAAAACCGCAAGTCATCTTCAGATCTGCTGAGTTCGGGCTACTTTCTACAAATTCTGTCACCGTGCAAGTGTTCCACACTATCCTGGTAATGTATGCCTATATTTTCTTTAGTTTCTGTCCGTTAGATTGTGAGTTATCGCACGAAATGTATCTAAACACATAGTAGTGGTTATGTATGCACAAATGACTTGATAAAAAATATTCAACATAGTAAATGTTAGTATTAAACCATGCTGAACATAATGATGTAAAAAAATTTGACTTTTAAAACAGTCAAATTGGCACCTTTTTCTGCTATTTTTTGTCCTATTTGAGGTTCAATGAGCAAAAGGTAGAAAGGCAAAGTACTCCTAGCATTGAGGTTGGCCTTATGCATGATGCTTTTGATTTTTAATGCATATATTGTGTATATGACTTTAGGGCAGGTGTGCTACTGAATGGACACCTAAACATGCCCGAGTGCATGTGGATAGTCCTATTTTCAAAGGGGACTATGGCAAAATTTTCCAAAAGGTAGGCATTGGGTAGTCATGCATTTTAACTCTATTGTTTGTTAAAGTAAATACATGCATGCATATAATCATAAATGCATTAGAGAAAGCTCCAGGTAAGAAAATACCACACCCTTTCTGAGGTGATTTTGAGACTTGTTGTCCAGATATTATGGATTCGGATCAGCCGAGCAGTTCCTATAGGACCGCTTCTGGCATACGGCAGAGGGCTTCTAAAATGCCTCGTCCCCGTTCTGTCAGACAGCCTCGTCGGTTGGTGGAGGCTTTGATCCGTCCTGTCCAGGCAGATGTTTTGGACGTTGAGGACGAGGATGTGGATATTGAGGACCCCGCTACTACTGTATCTATCCCTCGTAGGGAGCTTCCGAGCATTCAGGTGGTGAACCCAGAGTTGCTGGGTAATTTGGGCAGACATCCATCGATGTACTTACATGCTAACGAGGTATGGCGTTAGACTTTGCTTTTCCTTCTTTCCTATTGATGAGGATTAAAGGGTTCTGACGTAGATTTGCATTTCATGCAGGTTCCAGGTTTTACACAGCTTCGAGGGAATTGGTTTAGCATCCACTCCATGTACCAGGCACTTCATCCTGATTATAGAGCAATAGTGCATGAGTGGGGATTTGGGGCATTCTTCTCCATCCTTCCCCGTCGTTGTCCCTAGAGTTACCTCAGGGCATTGTCTGAGCGGTGGTTTTACCAGACTCAATCACTCCACCAACTAGATTGCGAGGTGATGATGACACCGATGGATTGTTGATTTATCACCGGCGTGGAGTTTGGAGGGGAGCAAGTGCCTTGCATGACGAATATTACCCCTACTACCGTCAGATCCTTGTTAGGAGTTTCGGCGGCGGCGCTCAAAGGCAGGACCATCTGTTCAGGTCCTTTGACCATGGATGCTGTGAGTGGGCTATTGAGTGAGCTCATGCCTGATGATGTCAGGATCAGGGATCGCGTTCTGCGGTGATTGTTTCTGATGATCATTCGAGGCTGCTTCATAGCAGATAACTCTTCCATGGTATCTTTTGCTTTTGTCAGCGCTACGCGTGACGTGGACCGTATTGGAGAGTACGATTGGGGCTCCTATACCTTTACCTATTTCCTTCGGAGCATGCGTATGCGCTCACAGGGTTTGAACGAGGCTTGGTTAGGATTTTACCCATTTTTGCTGGTGAGTATTTCTCTTGTCTTTTCCCATTTATAGGTTAAGAGTGTTTACTGATAGCAGATGTCTTGCCATTGTGTTGGCAGTTTTGGGCCTATGAGAGACTTCCCTGTTTGCGTCCTGTGAGTGTGTTAGGTTTAGATACCTATCCACGAGGACGAAGATGGCATCATTCGATTCTGCCCGAGGTCCCTGTAGCGGAGGGATTCACTTATTGCCGTCTGCAGCTGGAGTTGTTGACGGCCGACACCATCACCTGGCTTCCCTATTCTGGGGAACACTTGACAGTGGGTTTTGAGGATGGATACCCTACTAGGGTCGAGTATTTGATTTCTACCAGGAGAGTTCCACTCTTCACAGATGGCGGTTGGGAGCTCTATCTAGGAGAGCGTGCTATCAAGACCACCACAGGGGAGATTTGTATACCGATCTTACCTCATGTCAGGCGTCACTGGCCTATATCGCAGTCACCCGCCATTGATATCCCGTTATTGGGTGTTGACGGATTGGCATTATCAGAGGGTCCATGTACTCAGGAGATATTCCAGCGTTGGTGGCTTCCTCGTACTATTAGAGCCCAGTCTCGCGCCATACAGTTTATGGGGGACATGGTTCCTGGATCCTTGATGATGACGGATTGGATATCTTATGTCCGAGATCCGACTCATGTGACCCAGATTGATAGCTTGACCCGTCAGTTGGACCAGGCACATATATTTATTCGGCACTTGGGCAGAGATCCAGCAGAGGCGGAGTCATTTGTTCCTTCCAGCTCAGGCGCTGGCCCCTCAGACGACCCATTTGGTTTTGCCGGCGCAGATCCTCCTCTTTATAGGCCTGACATCCCTGTTGATAGAGATCTAGTGACTCAGGAGGAGTTACATCAGGTGGTCAGGATTGTTGATGTGGATATCGACACCATTGTCTTCTTCTGATGTATTCCCGTTATATCTTTTGATAGGCCTCTGGTAGATATTCGGTGGCTGTTCTCCATTCTCGCTATATCTTTTGATAGGCCTCTATTAGTAGTAGGGCGCCTGTGCCCCATTTCCCTGTATTTATAGCTGTACAGAGCTGATGTATTAGATGATGATATACTTAGGAATGTATGCATAGTCTTTTCCATTCCCTATATCATATTGTCATCCATTATCTGTTATGCATGTATCATGTTATGCATATGTATGTATGTCCAGAGATATTCGGCATTGACCCCTGGATGGTCTTACGACACGGCCCTCACAGATGTCTTCTTCGACAGTTAGCCGTATAGATAATACCCCACCGTTAGTGGTGGCATCGGGTATGCGATCGTGGTATGATAGTATGTCACCACCAGACAGGGTGACCGTAGATATGTTACTGCAGCATACCATGACTCTTTAGGCATTTCAAGTTCCTGCAGGATTCGTAGATGGGATGCTAGAGCATTGGCAACCTGACAGGCAGGTAATCCGCTTTGGCACCCATGAGTTGACTCCTACTCTAGAGGAGTATGCACGTTTGACGATGTTGCCCTTGGACAGACCTTGCGTGCATATGGCTCTGGGAGACATGAGTAGACGATTCATGACTCTCACAGGATTGAGGCGCAGAGTAGTGCAGGATGAGCTGACATCTGGCCATGTGATCTCTCAGCATTTTTTGTACGACAGATTTGGCTCAGAGGACAGCTACTCACGACATTCCAAGGATTTCACTACACCGGAGGATCATTGGCGTCTAGCCAGAGTTGACGTACTGATGTTATGTGTACTATCATATGTGTTCATGCCGCGGTATATGGATGAGATAGATATAGGTGTTATCATGGCCGTGAGAGCTCTCAGGGAGGGTCATACCATTGTGCCTATGATCTTGGCAGAGACTCTGCGGTCAGCATCCTACTGCAGTACTTATCCATCAGGAGTGTTTACTGGGAGCTCAGTCCTTCTGTATGTGTGGTTCATGTCACACTTGAGACCGATTGGTACCCTTAGACTGCATGGATATTGGTTTACCCACGATGTGGCCATGTCATACTCCTTTCAGCCATCGAAGTGTATAGATGCTCAGTCCTAGTCCACATTTTTTGTAGACATCAAAGACCCATTTAGCATATTGCTGTTCTCGGGGCTTAGCTCACCATACAGCTTTATTACTCATGCTCTGGGCATGGATTTCCTCCCTCTGGCCGGCTTGAGGGGTGTGACTACTTATCACCCATTGGCCGTGATGTCGCAGTTCGACCAGTTTCAGGATTTTCATCCTTTCACAGGGGCGACAGGTCAGCGTTCAGCTGCCCGATATCTTTCAGCCGAGGACCGATCTCGTGTATACACTTGTTCGGACCATCGTGAGGGAGCTACTTTTTCAGTAAGCAGTCCAGGTTATTTCGCAGAGTATTCTGCCTGGATAGAGACGAAGGTTTTATCGGCTGCAACAGTATCTGCCGTACCGGATAGCGACGCAGAGGGTGTGGAGCCTGTGGAGGACATTGATGCCCACTTCGAGGAGCAGCCCGCTCCTGGCTTGCCAGCATTTCTTCCGGATTCTCCTAGTACCAGCACTGTTGCGATTCAACACTCAGCACAGTACTTAGAGCAGATTCTTCAGCTGATGACCTTTGAGAGAGATCAGGTTCGATCTATGATGTCGACTGCTCTGGATGTGAGGGAGGCCGCTCTGTTGGAGAGAGATGAGGCCTTAGATCGCAGGGATGCCGCTATTATTGAGCGGGATGAGGCTAGATTAGCCATAGATGCAGTGATAGTTGAGCGGGATAGTGCCATATCTGCCCGGGATGTAGCCGTCACAGACAGTACTGCAGCGAGGTCCCTTACCACTGACATAATTGCCGAGATGAGCGCATATATTGATGAGCATATGGTCATCATGCAGACGGCTTCTGATCTATTGGGTCGTGTGGATACTCTCATACAGGAGGCTACAGCTTTACCTCCTTCTTCTGAGAGGGATGCTATGTTGGGCTTGCTAGCTCGCGTGTATCCTGACTCATAGATTAGCTTATACTTACCTGCACAGACTAGCTTAGCCATTTTGTCATGTACAATTTACGTCATGTATATCAAACAATATTATATATGACAGGAAAATATATTTTTGGATCACTTCCCTTTAGATACACCTTGTTATTTGTTGGATATTTTGCCTGCTGCTTCAGGGCTTGTGATCTTGATGTATTCTGAATTCCTCCTGGGTGGATGGACATTGAGTTGTCTCTAGATAGTTCAGAATGGATCATCGATCTGTGTATCCTTACCATCTTTTGGTGTCTTGGGACTGGTTTCTGTATGGAAATGTGGAGAGGAGTATGGCTTTCCTCTCTAAGATTGACCGCACCACAGATGGTCGCCAGTACTTATATTTAGGAGAAGCCTAGTTAATTCCATCTTTTATGGATTGGCGTTACTCTTCAAGGTATGACCGCAGCTTAGATGGTCGTCGAATCTCCTATTTGGGAGGAGAGGTTGGGTAATTCCATCCCTTTGGTCTGACGCCGAATGAAACGTAGTGGATTGATGTTTGATCCCAGTACCAACTGACAAGGGTTTGTGTTTTGGTAGGGGCTGAGACCGCACCATTAATGGCTGCCTACGTACTCCTATTGAAGAGGAGATCAGCTCTGCATAGTTCGAACCTGGTGTAAGAGGTTCAACGCTGTATGTGGCAGAAATGGTGTAGGAATATTTTTGTTGTTTTTTGTGAGGAGAGAAGGGTAGAAATGTTTTTGTTGTTTTTGTTTTATTGCAACCGGGCCATATGAAATGGTTTCCTACGCACTCCTATTGAAAAGGAGATCAGGTCGACGTAGTTTGCCCCTCAGGGCGAGAAGAGAAAGCGTAATCCCATGTGCAGGTCAGAGTGCGGGGATGAGAAAGTTTAATCCTAAGTTGATGATAAACTGCAGAGGAAAAGTTTGATCCCAGGTATGGGTAGCCAAACTGTAAACGTAAGAGGTTCGATCCACGGTGGGATGACCTAAGTTGTATGAGCGCAAAGGAAAGCAAGGCTGCTGGCTTGAAAAGTATGTTTCCCTGAGGGGCAAAGTACAGAAAAGTTGTATGTGGTAAAGGGTTAAAAAACCAGAATAACTGGTGATTTGATGGTTTAACACCAGGGTGTTTGCGAGTTAATTCAGACATAGTACCGTTTCACGGCATCTGAGTTGATGAGTTGTGGAAATTTATCACCGTCCATTTCTTGCAATCTGAGAGCGCCTCCCGTCAATACTTCTTTGACAATAAACGGGCCTTCCCAGTTAGGAGCAAATTTTCCCTTAGATTGATCTTGGTTGTCCAGGATTTTCTTCAAAACCAAGTCATATTGTTTAAATTGCCGTAGCCGGACTTTTTTACTGTAGGATCGGGCAATCCTTTGCTAATATAACTGACCATGGAAGATAGCCGCGGTTCGCCTTTCGTCTATTAGAGACAATTGGTGATACCTATCTTGTACCCATTGATCTTCGTCCAGCTGAGCGTATATCAACACTCTGAAAGATTCCATCTCAACTTCTATAGGGAGCACTGCTTCCATGCCATAGGTTAGTGCGTAGGGGGTTGCCCCAGTTGAAGTACGCATGGATGTTCTGTAGGCTAACAGAGTCAGAGGTAATATATCAAGCCAATCTTTGTGGTTGGCGGACATCTTTTGCATAATCTTCTTGATGTTTTTGATAGCCGCTTCAACAGCACCGTTCATCTTTGGACGATAGATGACTGAGTTGAGATGTTTGATGTGGAATTTACTGCACAATTCCTCCATCATCTTATTGTTGAGGTTTTTGCCATTGTCTAACACAATCACCTCTTGTTGCCCATAATGACAAACAACATTGTTTCTGATGAAAGCAATGATGACTTCTTTAGTGACTCTGGGGAAGGAGGCTGCCTCTACCCACTTGGTGAAGTAGTCGATCATGGTGAATATAAACCGATGTCCATTACTGGATTTAGGTTCAATGGGCCCGATAACGTCCATTCCCCACATTGAGAAGGGCCAAGGTGAACTCATATTGTGGAGTTCCCGTGGAGGGGCGTGTATAGCATTCCCATGAATCTGGCACTGATAGCATCTTTTGACGTGGTCATGGTAATCAGCTTTGAGAGATAGCCAATAATGTCCCGTTCTGAGGATTTTCTTGACAAGGAGGGGGCCACAGACTCCGCCATGGATTTCATCCATGAGCCTTTGGGCTTGATCTTTGTCTAAACACCGGAGGAGGCCTAATCCTGCATCTCTTTTGTAGAGCGCATCTCCACTCAGGTAGAATTTCATTGCAAGTCGATGGATCCGCCTTTTCTCGGTCGGGCTCGCCTCAGCGGGTGTAGATCCATCTCGCATATATTCCTTGATATGCTGATACTAAGGCTGTGGGATGGGAGGTAGCTCATCTGATACTTCTCCAACATAATTCCCGTAGGCTGGGCCTTGTTCAGAGAAATTGTGACGCTTGGCAATTGCTCCTTGTCTGATATATGAACCAAGGAGGCCAAAGTTGCTAATGCATCCGCAAAGTCATTCCAATTACGAGGAATATGTAGAAAGGAGATTTCTTCGAACTCCAAAGCCATCTTTAAAACCTATCGATGGTAAGGCAGCAAATGTAGTTCCTTGGTTTGATAGATTCCGATGAATTGTCGGATTACCAACTTTGAATCTCCAAGGACAGTTAACCGTCTGATGCCCATTGAACGGGCAAGTTTTAGCCCCATGAGAAAACCTTCATACTCAGCCGTATTATTGGTGCTGTCAAACTGTAATTTGACGGTGACGGGAGATACTAGAACTATTCCAGCTCCAGAACCTTCCATATTAACAGCTCCATCAAAATACATCTTCCATGATTGGCGCGTATCGTATTGATGGTGTTGCTGTACTGTCATTTCTCCTTCATCAGGGAAATATGTTTCTAAGGGTTTGAAATCCCCTGAAGGTGCGGCGGCCAGTTGATCCGCGATTCCTTGACCTTTGATGGACTTTTGAGTCACATATACAATGTCAAATTGTTGTAGGATCAACTGCCATTTGGACAGCCGATAATTTAACATTGGTTTGTTGAACACGTACTTGAGAGGATCCACGTGGGATATAAGATGGGTTGTGTGACCATGGAGGTAATGTTGTAACCTCATGGAAACCCATGCTAAAGCACAACACGTCTTTTCGATCAGAGTGTACTTGTGTTCACTACTGCTGAAACTTTTACCGAGGTAATAGATAGCTCGTTCTTGGCCTCTATCGTCCTTCTGCCCCAGCATACAGCCCATAGCATTGTCACTTACAGACAGGTACATAAATAGGGGAACAACATCCCTGGGTGGTACCAACACAGGATCTTTGACTAGCTATTTCTTGATTGTAAGGAAGGCATTCTGACACTCATCATTTCATTTCATGGAGGAGTTCTTCCTTAATAGTTTGAAGATTGGTTCACAGGTTGCTGTGAGTTGGGAGATGAAACTGCTAATGAAGTTGATTCTTCCCAAAAATCCCCGTATTTCCTTTTCTGTCTTAGGAATGGGCATTTCAGTGATGGATTGGATTTTGGCAGGATCTAGCTCTATCCCTTTGTGGCTGACTAGAAATCCTAGCAACTTGCCTGATTTAACGCCAAAGGCGCATTTGGCTGGATTCAACTTCAAGTTGTACTTACGCAACCTGTTGAATAGCTTTCTGAGATGATCTATATGGTGATCCTCCTTTCGGGACTTGACAATGATGTCATCCACGTAGATCTCAATCTCTTCATGCATTAAGTCGTGGAAAAGAGCCATCATAGCTCGTTGATAGGTAGCTCCGGCATTGATGAGGCCGAATGACAACTGTCTATAACAAAAAGTTCTCCAAGGAGTGATGAAGGTAGTCTTCTCACGATCTTCCTCGACAACCATGATTTGATGATACCCCGAAAAGCAATCAGCAAAGGAGTACATGTCGTATTGCGCAGTATTGTCAATGAGAATGTGGATAAATGGCACGGGAAAGCTGTCTTTTAGGCAAGCTTTATTCAAGTCCCGGTAATCCACGCAAACTCGCACCTTCCCTCCAGGTTTAGGCACGGGCACGATATTGGATATCCACTTAGGATATGTAGACACCATGATGATGCCAGCCTGAAATTGTTTCATAATTTCCTCTTTCACCTTTAAACTCCACTCAGGTTTCAATCGCCTGAGTTTTTGTTTGACTGGCTTAAACACATCCTGGAGTTGGGTTAATAGTGTAACCATGTCATTCCGTTGGTTTGGGGTAAGGTCTGAACCAATCTGGATTAACTTAGGGCTTTCTAAGGTTCCGAGATTGAAAGAAGTGGTTTGATCAAGGCTGGGTTTAGGTGTATCTTTAACCCATTCTTGAATTTCTGGAGGCACCTCAATGTCATTCTGTGTATCCATCAAGGCTGAATTCATCTCTACATCAAAGGTACAATCCCTGTGTAGGAGAGGCATCGTATCAGCAAGTACATGCACATCTAAATTCAGAGTCCTAAAATAAAATATGCTTTCACTTAGTATATATGAAACGTGTTTGATCATACACAGTGTTAGCATATACTGGCAAAATAAATTGCTAATACTGTACAAAAAAGTAAGCAGTTATTATATCTACAAGGCAGAAAGAACTTCTGCCCGCTTTACCCTTGACGACCAATGCAAGGAATGTTGTTCCAATTGGCAAGAGCAAAGTTCGGGTGAACCGCAATGATGGAGGGACTGTCATCATCCTCCCTGTCCCGAATGATGACCATTATGTCTGGGCAATCATCGTCTGGGGTGTATTGGTTGGTATGTTCATCATGGACGATGATACGCATGCCTGACATTATTCAGACAACGTTCTCTTTGATTCTCCGCTCCTCTTCTTCGATTGCGGGATCTGGAATAACGATTTTTTTCCTCCACCGGTTTCGGCTTAGGAAATAACATAGCCATGACATTGGCTGGCACCTTTACAGGAGGTTGTGCGGACTCATCACTTGAAGGAAAAGATAAACGCCACATAGTTGAAGCTGAAGGAACCTGTGGATGTTTAGGAGGGTTCCTATGACTAGAGCTGGCCGAATAGCCTAGTCCAGCTGTTCCAGTGTGCTTGGTTAAGCAAATAGGGTACTTGATACCCTGACAATCTTTACCCAACCTTTGTCCTGGTTTATGACCCAACGACATCATTTCTTGAGTGGCTGACATCACTTCGGCAGAAATATGGGGTTCGGGCAGTGGTGCTCCAATAGCATGGTATTGGGTATTGCTTATTTCCCAAGCATGAAAACTGACTGGTTCAACGTCCGCATTAGCATTGATGACCGGTAAATCCCCGTGTTGAGGACACTCTGGTTCAGCGTTGACCATGACCAGGCTGTTGTTGACAATATATTTTAATTGTTGATGAAGGGTGGAAGGGACTGCCCCAGCCATGTGGATCCATGGTCGTCCCAAGAGCAAGTTGAATCCCGACTCTATCTTGAGCACATGGAAGGATACACAGAATGTATGAGGACCAATCTCAATTGGCAGCTCAATTACTCCAACCGAATTTCGGCGGGCTCCATCAAAAGCTTTGATGATAGTATGGCTACTCCGGATTCGATTAGGATTGATATTCATCTTCACCAAGGTAGCATATGGGCAGATATTTAGGGATGAGCCTCCATCTATCAGGACTCCAGCCACCATATACCGGAGGACAAGACTGCGATGTGCAACGGTTTGCAATGACCGGTCCCTTCACGCGGAAAGTCATCATCAGTGAATGATATCACATTGTCGTTAAAAATATGATCAACCAGATGTTGAAATTTTTCCTCATCCACGGATGTCGGGAGATAGGCTTCTTCTAAAACCTTTAAGAAGATCTTCCGGTGATTCTCGGAAGTGAGGACCAAGTCCAAAATTGATATCTATTGTGGAGCTTCTTTCAAGCTTAAAACCACCGTAGCTTCGTTATGACCCATAGTGCGGAGGAATTTTTCAATCTTTTCTGTGGGTATTTCTCCCTTTGATTTGACGGCAGATTTCATCACCCGTTGGGGAAGGTATAGTGGATTTTATTTCGACACTGCAGCAGTGGTATGTGAGGTGGATCCTTCACCTTCTCCATAATTCCACGGAACTTTATGCAAGCTAACAATAAGATATTGTGCTCTGCACGGCAAGTTGATTGGCTCGAGAGCGGCCACATTCAAAGGATTGTTGCTTCCTTTGAGTTGAATTATTGGCATGACGAGTGATTGATCAGCTTCAGTAGATATGACGGCTACCACACTCTTCCATTTAGTGGGACTTGCATTCTCACTGGCGTGTAGCACAGTGTCGTCATCTGCCAGGCGCAGTACGCCACTGTCAATTAGGTTCTGAATAAGGTGGCGGAGTGCCGAGCATTCTTCTGTGCTGTGACCATGAGATTGGGAATGATATTGACATACTCCCTCAAAATTGTACCGTCCTGAACGGGGGTTGATTGGAGGTAGAAGGGAACTGATTCTTCCTTCATTGATTAACATGTGAAGTATCTCCTCCATAGGGTGACCCAAATAGGTGAATTCCCTTTTGTTGGCGAAATCCCGACGGGCCTTGGCATTTGTTCTCTTCGTCACTTTGTCTTCCAGTATTTCATTTTCTGAAAGTGAAGATGGAATATTCATGACAATGGGCAGGAGACTGGCATGCTCCTGGCTGATTAGCTGACGAGTCACGTGATGCTGATAAGTCACCAGTTCCGCTAATTACTCAATTTGTTTGAAGAGAGCTTTCATTTTTCGTTCCATTGTGAACTAGAACTTGGCATAATCCCATCTGTTATCACCGTCTTTGATGGTTTGGGAAGAATCACAGCTGAAGTTGTAACTCTGTCCACTGCTCTAATTAATCATGTTGACCTCTTCTTCTTTGTGTTGAGGAAGAAGGTTGTCTTGAATGTTAGGTTGATCTGGTTTAGTGACCACGATCTCACCGTTGTCTATCAGGTCTTGGATCTTGTGTTTCAAGGCCCAACAATCCTGAGTATCATGTCCAGGTGCCCCGGCATGATAAGCACATTTCCGAGCAGCATTAAAACCCCTTCCATTTGGGCTGGCTAGTGGAAGTCGTCAGAAGATTAAGGATATTCTCGAGGGTATCCCCTAAGGGTATGAACACTCGAGGACGTTTGGCTTCTCCACCTTTTGGTATTGGAGGGTTTACAGACTGTGCTGGAAAGGGAGTATAGTTTCTCCTCTGAACATGCATATTTTGGCTGCCTTTTTGACCCTGTAGTATTAGGGAAACATCTTTTTCTTTCTTTTTATGGACCCTCCTGGGTTGTTCCCATAATTTCCAGACTGGATGTGATCAGCAACAGCTTTGAGTGCAGCTAGGTCTTGAATATTTCCGACTTTCAATCACATCTCAGCCATCTCCCCATGTTTGACCATTTCAGAAAACGGTTTGCCGATGCCGGCTAAAACTCTCTCATAGAAGGGAGCTTCTTGTATGTCTATGAACGTCATGACCATTTCTGATGCGGTCATGGAAGGATTCACTTGGGTAGCCAGGCGTCTCCACCTTTGGACATACTATCTGAAAGACTCGTTAGACTGTTTTTTGATCTTGGTAATTTGTTACCGATCAGGAGCCATTTGAGTTTGAAAGCTGTATTGAGTGAGGAAGGCATGTGCTAGCTCTTCCCAGCTGTGGATTTTGGAGTTGTCTAATCTTGTGTACCATGAACGGGCTTCTCCAGTTAGACCCTTTTGGAATAATTGCATTCTGAGCTTTTCATTCTCTGTATAAGATCCAAGTTCTCCAATAAATACCTTTAAGTGTGTATAAGGATCTCCTAACCCGTCATATTTTTCAAAGTCAGGAGTTTTAAACTTTTTTGGATAATGAACACCAGGAAAAATACATAGATCAACATATGAAACACTCCCATGTGTTCACATTCCTTTGATAGTGCGAAGGGTCTCTTCCATTTGGAGGACTTTCTTTTTTGATGTCACCAGTGTCTGGGTCTCCAGTGGGATGGGCAGCATCATGAGTTTTGTTGGTTGGATCCAACTGCAGTTCAGGTATTGTAATGACGTGGGTTCCTCCTTGTGTGGAGGATTCAACATGTACGGGTATTTTCTGACCTGTGCAGACTGGTGTAATTCTTTGAGCAGAACAGCCAAATCTGCAATTTGTTTGCTTAATCCGTCGAATTCTTTGCGAGAAACTGGATTAAGTTCAGTCTGACCGGATGACGACATAATTGACTGTAGGCATGTTGCCTTTTTGGACTTTGAACGGGTAGTAGGCCCGATTGACTCCCTGCGAAAGACTTGCATAGTTTAGTCCTTAGGGAAGGTGAATATTAATATGCAATGTGATTAGTCCATTTTAGGAATTTTATCATGTTAAAAACGGATGTCAGCTGTTTGTAGCATGTATGTATATGTGTACACATTCCTTCATATTTCTCATTATATGGAGATAGATATGTCATGAATTTATGTAATTTAAAATGAGAGCATGAAGAGACTTTCCTCCGTTTTGGGTTTATCAGAGGCTGACCTATCTTAGGTTACTCTCGCGGCTTTTTGGCATGAAGGTTCCCAAATCACCGCAATCTACTTAACGGGAAGTTAATCCGGTCTTTCAACTGGAGCGAATTTGGGCGGTGCCTTTCCTGAGCCTCGGAGAATCAGGCTTCTCATGAGTCTATTAATCAAACACCGACGGGATAGCCTCCTGGTGGAGGGACCACATAACATACATTCACATACATCGCGTCTCACCGTATGAAATGATGACATGTGCGAAGCACTAATATCATGAGCAATTTATAGTGCGAGGCACTAACATCACATGCAGTTTATAGTGTGAGGCATTAACATCACAGGCAATTTATAGTGCGAGGCACTAAATAAACAAGACATGCATTCGTACACATTCATCCAATGTAAATGCAACATCCATACACAAGCAGATAACAATTTTGAAAAGACTGAAATAGCGGCTTAAGTCCTCTTACTGGAGTCCCCAGCAGAGTCGCCACCTGTCGACGTCGGGATTTTTAGATGTCCCTTTCCGTTACTTGTTCTTTGGTGTTCTCATTTTAGGTGAGATTTGTTTGAAAAAACAAGTGAAAAAGGTCCGACAAGTATAATGTCGACGATGGACTGTTAAGAGTCGCCAGTTGGTTTTTTAAATGGTTGTACCAACACAACCGAGAAAAAGTTTGCACATTGACCCAGTGATGTGACACTGCTATACGGGTCGGTGAAACCGAGATTCATTTAGGGTCCGGGGACTTGGTTATGAGTGGGGAAGGTGTTAGGCACCCCCCGACATCCGTGTTACCACGGTGACCGCCTCTTTTCAAGAAACTATTATCTGAATGTGTGTGTGTGTGTGAGAGAGAGTTAATGTGTTGTTATTTGAAAGTGGTACGAGGCCTCGTTCGCACCTATATACGCAGGGTTTGAATTTATGTAAAAATTCAATTTTAGCAAGATATGGCAATGATGTCTTATAAAAGAGGTTTTTTCAAACCCTGTCGCTTAATAGTAATTGAGGCCTTTTGCACTCCCATTTTATTAAATGTGCGGCTTGGTTGATTTTATTTGACGGCTGCGAAGCATCCGTACGAAAATAATGTACAAAATAATGCCGACTTCCTCGTGGGTATGGAAACCATCTGAGGAAATTCAAACACCACATAATAATTTACAAGCTGCTTACAGCTGAAATGTCCATCACGGGAACTGAATCTAGATCCAATGGGATGAATCTGTGATCACATGATTCCTAGGCTCACATGATACCGCAATTTGTATGAAAGCAGTAAGCAGGTATATATATAAAAGCCATAAATATATATATACAGACATGATCACCAACTACGAACAACCTCCATGGCAGATCAGAAGTGTAAAGAAAGCTGTTAAAAGCCATCAACCGCCACGGAGGATACTCTAGGCGGGACAAAACGTAGATAAAACTGTAAAAACGGTCAACCACCACGAAGTAAACTCCAGGTGGGACGAAATGTAAATATGTATATATATATATATATATATATATATATATATATATATATATATATATATATATATATATATATATATATATAAAAGCATGTAAACACACCGGATATAAAATCCAGGCTCACCGAACAGAGTTCGATAGTAGTTCATATATATAAGTATATATATATTAAAGCAATAAATGCACCAAACCGAATTTTAGGCTCATCGAACAAAGTCCGACATACAGTTAATATATATAAGTATATATATATTAAAGCAGTAAACGCTCCAGACCGAGGTCTAGGCTCAATCGAACAAAGTCCGATACACAGTTCATATATATATATATATATATATATATATATATATATATATATATATTGACTAACATTACCGAGTTATGCCTCGGTTGAGCCTAGACTTCGGTAATGTTAGTCAATATATATGTATATATATATATATATATATATATATATATATATATATATATATATATACTAGAAGGAAACCACGAACCGAAGTTCGGACAAAAGCAAGCAACACGACTCTCAACGTGTAGAAGGGTGTGTGCAAAGATGAAGAGAAAGACTCTAAAGTGTGTGAGAAGGCTTACAGCTGACTGCTAAAAAAGGATTCTATATCTTTAGAGTGGGTAAACACTGGCTTTTGTAGGTACAAAAGAGGGCTGTATATGAGCTCACAAGTGTTTAAAGTGGAAAAATATACTGTATGGCAAGTGCAGAGCAAATTGTGCAAGGTTTCCCCATCTTTTTTCTCTTAAAAATCAGCACCCCAAGCCTCTTATTTATAGGCAAAAGGTGCCGCAGGTGTACCTGCGGCTGAGCCGCAGGTGTACCAGAGGCGGGTCGGGTTGGCCCGGTTTGGTGGGGTCGGGTTATCTCGAAGTACATGCACGCGGGCACTGTAATGTCCACTCGGTTTTTTTGAAGTGCAATCCGGGCATCCGTTTGAGGTATACAGGACCTATTTCGGACCGCCGTTGTCGAGAGTTTGTACGATGGCATGAGATTAGAGTTTGTACGAAGTCTTTGAAGATGGGACGGTGCCCTCCGGTCTTCAAGCTTCAACTTTCATCCGTTACCCCGCACAATAGTAACTCGGGATTGGTTAGCCTTGTGGGCCATTATTGCATAGATGTGTTGAGACGACTTGGCGTGGCATCGTGTTGGTCAGATGACGATGTTGCCCCTTACCGGTGTTATTACCGGGTTGGGTCGATACAGCAGACGTTGCTCAGCTTCGCTGGGATTGGACTGCTGCAATTGGTTGAAAGTCCTCATTGTCATCTTTGAGGTGTGTTTGTCTTCCTGATGTCATCGTCGGGCTGATACAATGTATCTCGTTGTGAGCGCCGAGATTGAAGCTGGTTGCACTTGTAACAAGCATTTTTGGAGTTAATGCCGAAATTGCTTTCCTTGGGGCTATCACCAAGGTTGGAGGCTATTCCCATGTTTAGGGCTGAGACTGGATACCTCGGGGTTATCTCCGAGATTAATCGGTCTTCTCCGGTGTGTGTTCCGATATTGATCTGCATGCCTCGGGGTTCTCCAAGATTGGAACGATTACTCTCAGATTGCGATCTGGGGTTGATGTTGAACCTCCGGTAGTATCCGGTATGGTTGTGGATTGTCTTTCAGGATTTTCTCATAAAAGACAAATCTGTCTTTCTGCAATGTTAGTGTCAGTAGTACAGAAAATTTCGAGTGTCTACAAACACAATATAAGCATGAGAATGATGACAATGATATATATAATGAATAAACATGAATAATTAGAATAATAAGATAACATAGATCTTAGTGATTTTCAACTTAACTATCCAGAGTCCAAATTGATAACATAATAATAGATGAAGCACAAACTATTAAGGATATTTTAATCCGTTCAGGACTTTTTACCATTTAATGATAAACTGAATAAATGAATAATAATATCTTACCATAATATGGAGTATGAAAGAAAATGATATTCTTTTTACCATAAAAATGATACCCTCTTACCAGAATAATGATATCCCTTACCTTAGCATATGACTTGATTTTTCTTTCTGTGAAATTGATCAACTTAAACAATGCTTGCATTCCTTATCTACGCTTGGAGTAACATTACACTCAATAGAAATACTCATAATATTATACTCACAATATTGAAGTAAAAGAATTTTATATTTTTAGTGTAGTGATGGTGTGTGTTTAGTTACTCAACCGAGCAACCTATTTATACTAAAAATTTAGTAAACAACTAGCACACTTGCTTTGACAAAATAACCAAATGAGGTATATAATAATGGTAGTGGAATTTATGGTCCCACCAAGAAAATTAAACCAACTTGTGCACGTTTCAAAAATAATTGAGTTGTGGTCCAGACTACTTTAGAAAAAGTAGAGTGTCGGCAAGTCCTGCCAAACTTACTTTTGTAAAAAGAAAGTAATTGAACAAACATCTGTATATCATACTTATCTTTAATCAACACCTTTAATTCATCAATTATTTACACATCTTCAATCTGTCAACAATTATTCATAATTATTAACATAGACTCACAATACTTTCAACTGATATAATTATATCATATCAAATAATATGAGTCACTGTGCAATAACTACTGTGACAATTATTGAATAAAATGCATGGTGACTTCTTACGTAAGAATCAAATCAATACCTTACTATAAACAATTTAAATTCTATTAAAAGTAGGGATCAATACCAAATCATATTTATCTCGAATAACATATAAACCAACTAATAATTCATTATTCTTTCAAGTTATCTTTATTTATCGCATAAAATCATTATTCATATTCCAAAACTTTTAGAAGTGAATAATAAAACTTGAAAAATATAAAACCTCATATATGACAATCCACTATTCTGATATTATCACTATTTTTACTTTAACAAAAATATTATTTTTATTTTTATCACAACTCATTCGTTACTAGTGTATTTACACCCCGAACCCTCATGAGCTTACTAACACTTCTGAAATATTTAAAAATATGATTCTAAACTTTCCAAATAATTTTCACATTTTTCAGATTATCTAACAATTTTCTATAATTATTTCTATTTATAAAAACTATCATTTAATAGCTTCAAAATTTAAATACCCACTCCACATACTTATATATCTTAAAAACATTATTAATATTAATCTTATATTATTATAATATTTTTTCAGCAAAATTCATAATTTTTCACCATTCATAGAATTTTCTATGAATTTCCTCTATTTTTAAACTAACCATAAATAGCTTAAAAATACAATAAATATTTCTGTTATTCAATCCTTTTCCAAAACTGTCCAAAAATTATAAAATAATATTATAAGATTTTTCACCAACTTTCATAATTTTTCATCATTCATAGAATTTTCTATGAATTTCTTCTATTTTCAAACTAACTATAAATAATTTAAAAATATAATAATTACTTCTGCTTTTCAATAATTCATCAAAAATTTATAGAAACTCTAAACTGATATTATAAGAATTCTGTAAAAATATCTCAACCCAAATAATTTTTCTAATAATTTAATTATAAACTCCAATATTCTGAAATTTCAATAATTCATAATAATTATCATTTTATCAGAAAAATAAGGATCTTATGCCCTTTCAATGTAAAATTTAATTCTCTACAACTTCGTAGAAGAAAGTTTTTTTTTTCCAAATTCTGACATTAACATAGAGAGAAAGACTTACCAAAATTTCTGCTACAACAATTTCTGGATCAGTCACCTCCTTAAATTCATAACAAATCATTCGTTAATCTTTAATGGTTCAAAATTTATGAACAAATACTCAACATATATATGCATGACATATTTGAAAATTACAACGATCCAATGGTCGGATTAACAATTATAACTCACGCAATATATCTCAAGAACACTGATTTTTCGGGCTATGAGTCCTTCGCACCAGTTTCATTGAAATAGTCACCAAGAAAAATCCATAATAAATTTTTGGGTGATTCCAGTTTCTACGGTTAGGTTACTTCTAGGGATTTCTTTTGATATATGGCTCATCTCCTAACTCATTACACACAAAGAGTTATGGATTTTACAAAATCAAGTAGTAAACTGATTTTTCTAAAAATTTCCAAATTTTTTTTTCATTTGATTTCTAGAGTTTTCTCATTTGATTCATGTTTATACAAGTTTAATTCATGCAATACATGCCTAAGTATGTACTCTTTATAAAATCTATAAAAACAAATAATCAAGATTTAAAAAAATACATTTCTTAATTTTCTTTCATTACTTCTTCATTATTCATCTTCTTCTTTTTCTTCTGATTCTCTCTCTTTTCCTCTTTCTCTTCTCTCTCTCTATTCTCTTCTTTTGGTTTGATCCGAGAGGTTGAAAAGAAAATGAATGGAAAAAGAATTGGTGGAGTATTCTTATTAATCTTCTTTCTTCTTCTTTATCTACTTTCAATTCTCTCTCTTTCTCCCCCTTTCTTTCTTCCCTCTCTCTTTTATTTTTCGCCTTTCCTCTCGTGAATCCAATTCCCTTTCTTCCCCCTTTTTCATTTTCTCGCTCCCTCTTTTCTCCTTCTTTTCTTCCTTTTCTTTCTTTCCCTCCCCACATGTCCCCCAATTATTTCCTCTCACTTTCTCCAAATAATTTGCCGCATATGGCAACTGTTAATGTCTTCTCTTCTTTTATTAGTTCATTTATCCGATTAATGTTCGTTTGATAATTTATCAATTTAAAATTTTATAATTTTAAAAAATAGTAATCATAAATTAAATTAGACTTTTATTTTCTAAAAGTCGGGGCTTTACAATGATCTCAAGTCTAAGGATCACTTGTACTACTATCACTTCAGGAATTCATATTAACTGAGAAGTAAAACTCCATTAGGTATTCCTTAGCGAGTCACATTCAGTGAACTTATTCTCCAATAAGTACCTACATACTTGCTTTAGTGTCTCCACACAAATGATCGTGAGATCAATCATCCTCATCCAATGAGTAAGAAACATATGTACCAATCTATCCGGATTCACTAATCTCCTTTTTAGTAATTCATTAATTGGGAACATTTTAGTTTTTAAGCTATCTAAGAATTTAGATCTCATTAGCATGATCTCATCTTGATTCTAAAAGCATTGCTTAAAACTATGAGTTTATCACATATTATTAAAATAGCACCATGTAGATAATTAAATGCCTTTAATAAATAATACTTTTATTAATAAATGAATAAGATTATTTATAAAGTATATGCTTTATCATCATACATGATTGGCTTGTATGCATACTACTTTCACTAAGTTGCTGAGTTCACTTATTAATATATTTTAACAGCCTCCTTACTATATTATCACCATAGAAATAATGTAGAGAGAGATATAACATAGAAGAGAAAGATGTTGGTGATTCAAATCTTCTAAGTTCATTGCTCGAATTCTACACGGCGAAGAGAAGAGTTGGAGCTAGAAAACTTTAAAAGAGGAGTTTTCTTTATCTAAATCTTTCATTCATTTGTGTATTTTGAGCATGTTGAATACTTTGATAATGTTTATTAGTTCTATAGTTATGAACTAATTACATTTCTAGGAATGCAATGTAACCTAATGATTAGTTTAATTGAATTTCTCTCCTATTTATTATAATGAATCATGTTTGAATATGTTGTTGTATTTCATACTTATTTATTGATTACTTGGCTAAGGAATTGATATAGGTATTATTTGATATTGGAAAATGAATTTAATGCCTAACCCTAAATACAATAACATTTGTTATGACCATGCCTATGGGAATGAGAGCATATATTGCATAATAGAATAGGAATATATCTATTTGCCATGCGTAACCATTGAGATTAAGCTTAATGACCATTAGTCTAGTTATTTTCACTGTGACGCCCCCAAATCCGGGTCCCTTCGAACCACGGATCCGGTCCACCACGATACTACTATCGTCAAACTATTTATATATTTTATTCATAACTTAATGAATATAACTTTGCATATTATAATTTAGAATATAAATTCTTTCCATTTCCAGGATCTATATAATGACCCAAAACTTTTATAAGTTTCAAATCTTGGTCATTTACCCTTCCTGTCTTGCATCATTTTCGATGTTATATAAATATGCGGAATAATTTAAACTTTTTCAATCTCCTTTGAAAATAAATCTTTTATTGATATCTTAACTTGAATTAATTGCATATCCTTGAATCAAATTATGTTATGATTCATTCTACTCGAATTACTGTATAAATCTTTACATCTCGATTCGAATTCCTCTATATACGATATAGTACAACCTTACAACTCAATATGTATTACACATCGTAAACTACTATCATATACATTTCCTAGAACCTAAACATGGTTCAAGAGAATATATTTAAACAAATAAATCAATCTCCTTTTATGCTATTGAACTTATCAATCAAGTAGCACGTAACTCTACCGTGAGTCCTTAACCTGCAAAAGTGGTTATTTGCAAGGGTGAGCTCGACAGCCCAGCAATTCTAACAGTTTTCATGCAGCATATAGCATATAATAGCATATTCAGTTCATGCATTTATAATCAATTAATATTTACTACTATAAGACCCCAACTTTTATAAATAAAGATGAATTTTCTATAAATATTATTTTTAAATATTATGGAGTGAAATTGATATAATGTTATAGTTGTGGGTAATATTTATAAATTTTATAAAGTACGCAAGTTACTATATAATATTCGATTGGTCAGAGAATATTTGTTTTAACAGAGAATATTTATACGACGACACAATCATTTGTGGACCCCACAACGGAATTATTGTAGGATTGAGAAAACGACAAAAATACTTTATGAAAATAACGGCGGAAGTTTTACAATTAATACTGTTGAACTACTCGGTAGTAAAAGTACAGTAATACGCATGGTTGCATAGTAGCACACGATATTGATTATTGATGCTTACGTGATAAGTCACTCAGTTTTGTTTTATTGGTATTATTAATGTAATAATACAGAAAAACTTTTTATATAAAACAGAATACTTTTATAAAGTTATTCGTTTTATTAGGCTAATAGTAAATTCTTTTTATATAAAACAGAATACTTTTATAAAGTTATCTGTTTTATTAGACAATAATTAAAATATATTATATTTTATTATGCATAGTGTTTGCATAGTGCCTGCATAGTGTTTGTATAGTAAAATTTTTTATAAAGTTATTCATTTTATTAGATTATAAATATAATATATTATATTTTATTTAAAAGATTTTGCTTTAAATATGGACCGTCAGATTAAAGTAAATCAATCTGGACCGTTCATGAGTTAGTTACTATGCAGTCCATTCTTCTATAAATAGAAGCTCATTCCTTCATTATTTCTTACGAATTCACTGAAACTCTAGAGAGAGAAGTTATAGAGAGAAAGAAGGAAAGTATTCTGCTACTGCACTAGTCATGTATCCAGTATTCTTCTTCTTAAGGTAAGGGGTATTATTTCTTTTGTATTCATGAAGAGAACTTATGTTATTCCATTATTTATTATTCTGTTGGAATAACCTGTGTATGCGGGCTACCCTATATTTAGTGAAATTCTTATTTTATTCCATTCTTTATTATTCTGTTGAAACATCCTGTCTGTGCGTTACGCCGGACCTGGTTCCATTATTTATTATTCTGTCAGAATATCATGTCTGTGTGTTTACGCCGGACCTGGTTCCATTATCTATTATTCTATCGGAACATCCTGTCTGTGCGTTTACGCCGGACCTGGTTCCATTATTTATTATTATGTCGGAATATCCTGTCAGTGCATTTATGCATGACCTGGTTCCGTTATTTATTATTCTGTTGAAATAACATGTCTATGCGGTCCATCGCATGCCTGGTGATTTCTTTTGTTATTCCATTCTTTATTGTACTCAGTTGGTTAAAGTTTTGGCTTTTATACTCTATGAAATTAGTGGAATATCTTTGATATTTGCGCTTCATCTAGTATATTTTCGTGAAAATATTCTTCTGAGCATTCTTGAATTTTACTGCACAAAGCAGTATTATGTTGACAATTTGGATGTTATTGGTTCTTGGATTAATTAATTCTTGAAGTTGTTTTAGTGAATTCTTATATCATTGTCATCATCCTCATGTTTATATTTTGTTGAAAGTTATCTATGGCATGTAGTGCATTGATGGACTTGATATGATTATGACCAGGGATTATTCGGTGTAATCATGACCGTAATGTTACAAATGATGTGGTAAAAGTCCTCATTGGCCCGTAGTGCATTGATGGACAGTTATTGGCATGATCATGACCATTGATGAATACACGAATATTGTTGATTGATTTCGCAATCAATGAATACGTGCAAGTATACACGGTCAACAAGTAATAAAGTGAAAGTAGAGTATCGTTCCCACGAGGAATTATTTAATAAAAATCACCAAGTACTAATTCTTAACCAAATCAATTTTATTTAAACAACCAATAATTGTGATTTCTAGAATTAAGAAAACTAAATTAAACAAAACAAAAAGATTATTCTAAAAGAAAGCAAATAAACAACTAAGAATTGATGAAATTCAGATAAATAAGAATTAAGACTCCAATATCCCCAATTATGAATTATAAATCAATTATTCAACTATCCCAATTATTATATCTACTGAATTGTTAACAGGAATTCTCAAATGCCAAAAGCCCTCTCTCGAGTGATCAATTGCCTTCTATTTAACCAAGATTAATTTTTCTATATCTCTATGCAAAATAATTGAATTAAACTCACTATAAACCCAATTCCTCTTATGTTACATGCAGCAAATAGATATTCTCATTCTATTCACAAACCTAATTATTCACTGTGCAAATAACTAAGTCACATGTCACCAAGTCCAGTTCTAACCCTAGAATTCCTTTCCCAATTCCTTCTAGAGTAACAAGGTAATTATTGATCAGATAATTAATCAATAAGCTCAAAGCAAGATGAACAATTCACTTCAACACAAATAATTAGAATAAATTAAATAATCAATTTAAAACCATAAAAAGTTCAATTGAAATCTTAATAAAAGAGTTAGTTCATAATTAATGAATTAAAACCAAGAATCCACAATTGAATAGACATTAAAAGATAAAAGTATGATAAGAGAAGATAATAGAATTCGTTGTCAGCAAATCTGATGCTCCCCTCTTGCTCCTGCTCTTGATCTTCAATGATCTTCAAGCTGCTTCAATCTCCAAAAATAATAAGAACTAGGGTTAATATCTAATCTAATGGAGTGTTTAATCTAGCCTAAGCTATGTAATCCCCCTTTATTTTATGCCTCCCATCATGTATTTATAGGTTACAAGTTAAATTTTTAGGTTAGGAACAAACCCAATCCAATTTGGAGTCAAAAAGGTGTCAAAATTCGCCCAAAACGCGTCCAGGCCATCACCAAGCCCTTCCCCAGCGCCCCAGCGCTGGGCACGACGCTGGTATTCTGCCTTATAGCGCCCCGGCGCTGAAAATAGGCTTAAAATGGGCGCCCCGGCGCTGCCACTTTTTCTAACATTTTCTGCTCCGACGTCCTTTGGGAAAATGGTCATAACGTCTTCGTTCGAACTCCGATTTCGATGATTCAAGATGTTCCGGAAAGAGGAGAAGTAGATCTACAACTTTCATTCTTTAAGTTTTTTCGAAATAAGGTCTGTAGAAATACTCAAATTGGCTCTGAAGTGACTGCTGTGTAAATGGCAAGCCGAAAACGCGAATCTAGCCACCCCGAACGTCGATCCAAGTAAATTTTGTCCCAATTCCTATAAAACAATGTAAAACATGCATGAATGGACACAAATACTTAAAAACTATTCTAAAAGACTTGAGAATAACAATAAATTAAGCCCGAATGTATCCAATTCATGTGTATAAAACTCACTCATCAAATATCCTTGGCTGTGATGCATGGATAACTTGTGGTTGTGATACTAATGAATATCCTTGGCCGTAGTGCAGGGATGATGTGGATTATTTATTAAGCTGAGTCGCAGCGATAAAAGTGATAAAAAACCTTTTAAATCATAAAAGATAGTAGATTTTATTCTCTACTTGACTCTTTTAATGGATTGCTTGTTCCGCTACAGTTAAACTTGATGTTTGTTATATTTTATCAGTTTATCACTGTTGAAGGCTAACGATAATTTATTCGGCATTATCTTAGTCATAATATTTCTTACTGGGCTAGTTGAGCTCACCCTTTTGCTTTCATTGTTCTCTTCAGGAAATGAGAACGTAGCGGGGACTAGTCGGGGAATGGAGTGACGATTCAGAGGATAGCATTAGTAGTCCTCACTACTTTATGAAATAGTGTGAAAATAAATGTATTGAGGACTTATTTTGAGTTTGAATCCTGTTTAGAAGAAAGTGTTGTATTTAAACTCACAACTTATGTTTTGTCGTATTTTACACGACAGTTGTATAATTAAGTTTTATTTATATTTTATACCATGTAGTTGACGACTCAAAATAGGTGATGTATACCTATTTTGGGGGTGTCACAACTACACATGTTACTTCACATATAACAGGCATAAAGATTTACTTCACAAGCATGTCATCAAAGATCAACTTTCAACTTTCATACATATCTCATATGCATTTCATATATATGGATGGAGTTAGCATGAATTTCCCTAACCAAGACCATCGGTCGGTTAAGTCCTATAGTGCCAACACGTCATTGAATCAAAAATTAATGGGCAAGATTCAATTGGGGAGCAAGTCGTCGTTTGGTAAATTTATTTAGGATTATTCGGATGCAGTACTCGGCACAAGAGACTTCTAATTTTTATTTTAAATAGACGTTATTTTTAAAAATAATTTTTTTAAAAAGGCGCAAATACCAGTTTAATTGGCATTGATTGTAAAAAAAATTTTATTAAGCAACTTTGAAAAAGAAGAAAGTCGGGTAAGTTAAGAGAGAGAGAGTAAACGCCAGTAAAATTGACATTTGATTATTTATTTTTATTTTTTTAAACAAAGATGCCAGAATGAAGAGAGAGAGAGTGAACGTCACTTGAATTGGCGTATGAAACATTATTTTTTTAAGCGAGAAATAGAGTTTAACGCCACTTGAATTTGCATTTGAAACATTATTATTATTATTATTTAAAAAATAAAGATGTGAGAAAGCGAATTTGAGAGAGTGAGTTGAACGCCACTTGAATTGGCGTTGGAACCCCTTTTTATTGGCAAAATTAAAAATAAAAAGGTGTTCCACCGCCAATTAAAGTGGCGTTCAACTCTCTCTCTCTCTCTCAAATTTGTTTTCTCACATCTTTGCTTTTTAAATAATAATAATGTTTGAAATGCCCGTTCAAGTGGCGTTAAACTCTGTTTCTCACTTAAAAAATAATGTTTCAAACGCCAATTCAAGTGGTGTTCAGTTTCTCTCTCTTCATTCTGATATCTTTGCTACAAAAAAATAAATAAATAATCAAACGTTAATTCCACTGACGTTTACTCTCTCTCTCCCTCTTAACTTACTCGGCTTTCTTCTTTTTCAAAGTTTCTTAATAAAAAAAATTTCCTAACCAATGCCAGTAAAACTGGTGTTTGCGCCTTTTAAAAAAAATTATTTTAAAAAAAAACGTCTATTTAAAATAAAAATTAGAAACCCCTTGTGCCGATTACTACATTTTTAATTTTGCCAATAAAAAGGGGTTCCAACGCCAATTCAAGTGGCGTTCAACTCACTCTCTCAAATTTGCTTTCTCACATCTTTATTTTTTAAATAATAATAATAATAACAATGTTTCAAACGCAAATTCAAGTGGCGTTAAACTCTGTTTCTCGCATAAAAAATAATGTTTCATACGCCAATTCAAGTGGCGTTCACTCTCTCTCTCTTCATTCTGACATATTTGTTTTAAAAAAAATAAATAAATAATAAAACGTCAATTTCACTGGCGTTTACTCTCTCCCTCTTAACTTATTCGGCTTTCTTTTTTTTCAAAGTTGCTTAATAAATAAAAATTCACAACCAATGCCAGTTAAACCGGTGTTTGCGCCTTTTTTAAAAAATTATTTTTTTTAAAAAAAATGTCTATTTAAAATAAAAATTAGAAGCCCCTTGTGCCGATTACTGCATCCGAATAATCCTAATTAAATTTACCAAACGACGCCTTGCACCCCAATTAAATCTTGTCCATTAATTTTTGATGCAACGACGTGTTGGCACTATAGGACTAAACCGACCGATGGTCTTGGTTAGGAAAATTCATGCTAACTCCATCCCATATATATACATCAACATTTACAGAGCATAATATAGCTCAATTAACAGTTATTAAATTCATATAACAAATAGGAACTGAATGACTTGCCTGATTCGTAGTTTATCAACTACGACTTAACTTCTTAAAGCTTATCCGCACTTTGTGTATTCCTACACAGTTATATAATCATGAATTCATATCCATTAGTCATATATTTCATACGCTCTTAATATAAGAACAAATATTATTTCCTAACTAGGTTTTTAAAGCCTACACTTCACTTTCACATCATACTCTTAGAATAGCTAGGTATGTATAGGTATACCTTAACCATTCGTACTTCACATCGACAATTCATATATATCTATCACACACTTGACTCGCTATGTATTCGACACATTTAAAACTCTTTTAGGTAAGTTCAAACGTACACATACACGTCTAACTTAGTTATAACTTCATACAACATCACCTATCCTATATTTTCATAGCACAAATCAGATCACAAATTCAAATAACGTATCGTTACTTTATATCTTGAAAACATTCCTCTAGACTTAACATTTGAAAGTCATAATTAACATTCATCTCTATCACATAGCATGCTTCCTAACACATTATATGGCATATTGATCATAAATTACATGTTAAAGTAATCATATAAGCATGCGTTGAATTTCATATCAAAAACAGAAACTATTCGTGACTGCAGGATGGCGCAGATACGCCCTGTCTAGACTTAGGGACTGCGCAATTGCGCTGTCCCCTGGCCAGACCAAGGTTGAGCTTTGCACTTTCTGTTTCTGTCCAACTCTAACATACCAATACACTTATACTTAAACATACGTACACGTTAAAAGCTTTCATATAGCATATGACCATTCTTGAGATCATTCTTTACAAGTTTTAGCTTACAACTTACATGGTATTAGAGCATAACAAGATCAGGTGGTTACCATATCTTGTAACTTGGCTATATGTCCACATAGAGATATCACAATCTGTTAATACACATGCTTATAGTATTCATATCGTTTGTTCACAACTATCATTGTTTAACACTTCGAATCATGCTTTAAACTCATGTTTGGTTTAGTTATCATCATGTTCAATACATATGAATCTTGTCTAGGGATGTTGTAGCCATAACATGACATATTAACCCTTTAGAATCTAGATATCCATGTGATGCAACTTGATTTTGAAAATATGTTTAAGTTTGCTTTTGGAAACCATTTTAAACTTGAACTATACAATTTAACACATACAAGACAACTTTAAGGCTCTAATCATATGTAGTTAAGTCATGTTAACATACTCGCAAGATCAGAATGTATATCATGTAATATTCATGCATGTTAGCTTTATCATATCAAGTTTTTTCTTTAAAACTTCTTTAACATAAGGTCTAACAAGTTTGGTCATGAATATAGTACTAAGAATCATACATCATGCTTATTTAGGTTCTAAATCAGTCATGTATATGGGCTACTAAGTTCAGAATCTGTAGAACATGAATTACTTCAAAGTTTGTCTTTAACACTTTAAGTTTTTAGTACAAATCTATCATTAAATCATGTTGATCACCTCATACTATATAAGAAAACCTTATACCCCATGTCATACCTATTTCCCATATATATACAAGTCATATTACTATATTAGCAACAACCTAGCTTGACAGAGTCCATTAACTGGTTCTGAGGTACGGCGCAGCTGCGCTGCACCCTAGTACAAACAGGGCACAGCTGCGCCACGTCGAGTTCAGAAGCAGTAAGTATACTCTGTTTTGCAGAGTAACTACTAACTTGATTTCCAACGATTTAAACATGTTCCAAACCATTATTAAAGAGTTCATACATGTTAGTAAATTTCTTAAACACATTATAACATGTTAATTTATATCAATTGACATATGAATTCAAGAAATTTTAAGAACTAAACTAGACCCATTTTAAGAACATAGTTAGGATTTATACCTTCTTGAGCTTGAATTGAACTTCCTACACTCTGAGTATGCTTCTATAGTAGCTCAGCAACTTATACTCTCCAATTAGACTATCAAACCACTTCTTAGCAACACAAAATCTGAATTTAAGCTTGTATTTATAGAAGAAGCATGGACTAGATATTGGTATTACACTAAGGTTGAGTTCATGGTGTAATGGAAGGATACATTGGTTAATCAAGAGTTAATCAACCACCCTTACCAGCCCTCTTCTTAGCAAATGATCACCTATTCCATAGCCTTTTGGAGAATACGTATTTTAGCTTCATGTTACTGCTCATGTACCTTTGTGACACTCAATTTGGGATAAGAGCAAATATCTCAGCATTTGGTCATCTAAGGCTTGGTTTGGTTCTTTTAATTCCCATAATGTAATATTAAGGTACAATTATTACCATATTAGAAATTTAAAGATAATTTTATACTCACATCATATAATGCATGTACATTAGTCTACATAATTTAATCTTTAAAACATGTGTGGACTTAATTTCATTGTTCACTAATAATTTAATATCTCATTTTTACTATTAATCACCCATTGGTATAGAAATAAATATTTTAATAACACATATTTATTTACTCCCATCTTTTAGAGTACACATATAATTGTCTCATCACATAGGATGAGATAACAAAACTTATTTAAATCAACTCTATGATTTAATCACTTTTACCATATGATTTTTGTATATCATTAGTCCCAATTAAATGTCACACTTCATGTAGTCTTAAGCAATATGTAGTATATATTACTACTACCCACCTTTTCCATATTACACATAGTAATACTATAATCCATGTATATTGGTTTATTTCAAATAATATTTTAATTGAGCTAATTATAAAATAGTTGGATATTTCCAATCCATCATTTTCCATAAAATTTACCATCTCAAATATACCCAATTATAATAATGATAATTAATATCAACTATTTATATACTCACCATTTTTTTTCTTTTAATACTTCCCATTAAATCTCCCTTTGATTTATCTTCCCTAGTTATGTCACACAAGACATAATTATGTGAACTTAGTAATTAATAGTTTACAATCTTATAATAATATAATCTCACAAAATAATATTATTCTTAACATTACATCTCTAACCTATATTTAAATATATTGGTCCCCTTCTTTTATTAGAAACTTATTATCCACAACAAATCTCATATATCACATCTTTTCGTATATTATTACACTATGTAATATATTAAAATTCCTTTTTAATTTACATACTCATTCCATTTTCTTTATGTAAACACATACATTAATTCACCATCTTATGTAAGTGAATTAACTTTTTCTATTCAATTTAATATCATGCTACCATCACGCAAAGCACTATAATGTTATATTCTATAATATAACTTAATTAACCAACATTCATTCTAGGTTAATAAACTTTCATAATAAATATTTATTCCGTTCACGCTTGGTTATCCTATTGTAATAACAAGAATTTCAAATCACATTGTAAATAAGTATATTAATTAAATATTAATGATATTGAAAACTTTATGACGAATAGGAATGCATAAGTGATTATGTGACTAGTATGCTATTTGTAATTTAGAAGAAGTTCCACTAATGAGATAATTGAATTAGTGGACTAACCTAAGTATTTTAATAATCCAAAAAATTGATTAAGGTATTGAACCCTAATTAAATATTCAATTTACTTGAATATGGTAAGTCTAATTGAGTTATGTAAATTAATTAACATTATTGATTGATGAGAATGTGTAAATATCAATAATAATGAGTAATAGTTTAGGTGCTAATAGATTTAATATTACTAAGGATGACAAGTAATTTAAACAAGCCCAATAGTTTATTTAAGCATTGGACTTGTAGATAATTTGATTTAAGAGTAACTAAATTGTTAAACTAGCCCAATATTAAATTCAATGGGCAAGTATGCTAGTAGCACAATTATCTAATTATGGAAGCCCAAGTTCATTTTAATTAGTAGCCAAACTACTAAATTTCAAGCTCAAAAGAATTAAAGGAATGGCCCAATCCTAGCCCAATTAAAGAGGGGCATTATGGTCATTTAATTTAGCAAATTTTGCATTTAAAAATAAAGTAAAAATGACAAAAAAATGGGGAGGAGTATCCGGCCATTTGTGTAGAGAATTGGCACATGACTTATGTTTTTTTTTCTTCATTTGGTCACCAACTCACTTAGGTGTCATTCCATGATTTAGCCACACTATTTTGCGACGATTGCAAGCTATATTGAGAGAGAAGGAAAGAGATATGTTAGTAGATTATGTATAGATATACTAAATATATCTATAGATTTTTTTTCCAACACTTAAAACAAAATTCTCTTTCATCTCATCCTAAGTTAGCAAACCAAACAAAAAGGAAATAGAAAGAAAAAGAGAGAGAGAGAATTCGGTGGGAGAAAGATAGAGAGAAGGAGAGAGTAGAGGTGTAGGATATCCTAGGAGCAAGAGAGGAGAGTGTGGTCTTACATGCATCCTAAATTTATTAATTACTTTGGAAGATTAAGAAGAAGTGCTCAAAGACCAAGGTATAAATCGTAAACTTATGGATTTTCTTTTTATTTTGTTTGATTTTGATTATTTAAATTTATGATCTTGAGGTATAAAATCCTCTATCTACATGTTTTTATATGGTTTCATGTATGGTTCTAAAATATTTGAGTGTTAGAAAGTAAATCAAAAGAATAAGAAAAGTAACTAGTTTTGTTTTGTTATAAAACTCTAGTTTTTTTTTTACTTCCTTTGATCGACTACCGTTTTTGATCTATACCTTCTTTTTGTGATCCGTCAGAGTGGGGTGCTAGATATATAAGTTAGTTACTAAACCCAAGTGGTAGTACTCAAAAATGTTGAGTACACAAGTGGTAGCGATTGTTTTAGTAAAAATAGTTTTGTCTTTAGAAAGAAAAACAAACAATTTTTGGACAGTCAATGCTAGGGGCAGTTTCATCATTTTTCTGATATTTAAAAATTCTGGAAAAATTTGGGATGATAATATGATGAGTTATCTTTCAAACCCAAATGGAACCATCGAAAAAGAAGTTGTAGATTTCCGTATGGACTGATTTTAACAAAGTATGTAAAAGAGGAAAATTCCAAAAACAAACTGCCCAAGATTTTGCAAGGGCAGCTTTGACCACTTAAATTTTGACAAAAATTCCGGCCTTTTTGGACATGAAAATATATGACAGAACGTAACTTCTGTCCAAAAATGAGCTCATTCCGACTTAAAATGACCAAGTTATGACCATTTCAATATTTGGCCTTTTCGGACGAAAATCGCTATAACCGGAGTTCTATAACTCTGATGGCCACAAAATTTAAACTGGAGGGTCACGTTAATATGTACAAAATTATGCCAAGAGATGTGAATTTTTGGAGTTGAGCATGATGAGACTAATTTCTTAAGCCACGCACTAAAAATAATTTTTGAAAAATACAAAAAAATTAAAAAATTACGAAAAAATACTTTTTGTGTCTAAAATACATGTATATATGTATGGCCAAAAGATAGAAAAATAATAAGTTGATTTGAAATAATAAGTTGATTTGGTATTTTCGTTAAAGGAGATATGGAGTCCAGCTGGCTGGATTGAAAAATAGTTGAATTCAGTTTACTGGATTGAATGATTTAGAATTCAGGCTTGGTGGATTGAAGGATTTAGAATCCAGGCTTGCTAGATTGAAGGATTTAGAATCCAAGCTTGTTGGATTGGAAGTTTGTTGAATCCAGTTTGCTAGATTAGTCAATCCAGGTGGCTGGATTGCATGTTTGAATAATCTAGACTATGATGTTAGTATTCGGCTTATTAGATTATAAGGAAGAGTTAATAATAGGAAAGATTAATTGTTAAATCATAAAGTATATAAAAAAGTAATTAAAATATTATCAAAGAATTATAATAATAAAGATGTTTTTAAGTTATTGATTATGTGGTTAAGTGTTAACTAAATTGCTGATAGAGTAATTGTATTATGATATAAAGTATGATATGCTGATTTTAAGATCAATCATAACAATGATAGGTCTTTACAATAAAGAGTTTAAATTAAATTGTGTAGCAGTAGATCGCAGTCGAGACAAGTTCTCTAACTCAAACTTGAGTTATTAATTTCAAAGCATGTTAGTGAATAATTATTGTTGATTATTCACATCTATATTGATTATTGATACTCGCACTCGGTGTAATTAAATTTATGTTCTATTATTATTGAATTGTGAATTAGTTAAAATTCTTTTATTCATGAACTGTTTAAGATATGGATCTATGCTCATTGTATCAGCTAGATCAAGTATGTTTAAATTTGTTAAATCAAATATGTTATTAAAAGTTGTTCTTCACCAATTGACTTGGTAAGGACTCAAGACCGAGAAAAAGAACAATTTGATTAAAGTATTATTGAAAAACAATTATTGCTCATACATTAAGTGTTTATGCATAATACACTGGGTATGAAAGGCTAATCCCCTTGATTACCAAAACTTATTAAAAGGACCAGTTTAAATACTAACAACCTTAGCATATGTTCATGGTCACTATGACCACTCAGCATCTGTTATTTAACTATTCGAATATTCAGTTATCAAGACTTAATTCATGTTCTTTCACAATTAATTTCTATTGTTGAACATAGAAGAATAAATTTCTTGCTAATCATGATATATCTTCTTCGTACTTAAACTTGCTAAGCAAATTTGTTGCTTACTCTTGCTATATCATGACATTTATTTCAGCTATGCTAGAGACGTCCAAGAGGGACAAAGGCAAAAGAAAAGTGCAGGAATAGATAATGAGAATGTTTATGTAATATATTATATTATGTACATTGGTAATGTAAACCTTTTGTGTTACTAATGGTAACTTAATTAAGGTATGTATAAGTTAAGGTTAATAGACTTTGGGATAATGTTGGAAGACTTTATTATAATGAACAATGTATGTTTATTATTCCGTAATAGTTTATAGAATGCTTATGATAATGATGGATCGTGAGCACCAAACTCGAGGTTTGAGAACACAGATTTGGGGGCATCACAGATTGGTATCAAAGCTGTAAGTTATAAACTTTAGGATGCGAAACCTAGGTTATAACCTTAGAAGAAAACTAGTATAGAGTATGTTAAGAGATAAATTAAGGAAATTCATCGAGTATGATTAGTACATAATAAAATATTATTTCATTTCATCAATGAATATATTTTATTGTAATATTGATGTTGTTATTGTTGTTCCTGGTTGTTTGTAGGATGTTTGAAGATAGACAAGATAGTCATTCAGTGGAGCAGGATCCGGTGGCCCCTGTTCAGGAGCCTATAGAGGTGGAGGACACTGTAGGGGATGTCTTGATAGGACATTTAATGGCAAGAAACACGGTGTTAGAGGAAAGAGTGGCACAGTTAGAGATGGAGAATCATACTATTCAGTTTACGGAGCAGCAATACTTGGATGTAGCTTATCAGGCTCAGCAAAAGCTAGTAGAGATGAAAGCCATACTAGAACAAGAGAAGAATAAGTTTGTAGTATTGAGTATTGAGCATCAGGCGTTCCACCTGAGGTTTGACTTAGAGATCGCTGACAGGATCTGAGTTGAGGATGCCTGGGTACGAGCAGCAAGAAGAGTGGATCAGTTAGAGGTTGAGGTGAAGGCCGGACGGGTTAGAATGGAGTCCTTGGGACGGGTTTTAGAAGCAGCATATACTGGTCCCAAAGTAGGAGAAAGGAGGTCATACCTCGAGATTGGCAAGTCTAGCCACTCCGTTCGACGTCACATGAATGGAGTTGCACCCTATGAGCATACTCGAACTGAGGAGGCTCAGTCGGGCAGTCAATGATATGTCAATTTGGATGATATGTACATAGATGCAGTAGTACCCCTTTTGTTTATTAGGGTTATATGTTTGATGTAAACCTCAATAGGTGTGAGGTAGTATGTGAATATGATGTATCCCCATTTATGTGAATAGGAGAGTATATTTTTGGTAGATCCCATCTTTTGATGTTTTAAAAAAAGGGATAGTTAGCGTTTATAAAAATATGCCAAGTAGGTAAGTGTATGACGCTAAAATTTGGTATATAAATATAAATGCAGTATTATAATTACTTGTTTGATCAAATAGAAAAGTATTAAGAATTAAAATGAGAAGAAATCTGTTTGAAAAGTCAGTAAATCGAATATGTTAATTTAGCAAGCTGAATGTGTTATTCAGCAAGTTGAATATGTTAATTCAACAAGCTGAATGTGTTATTCAGCAAGCTGAATATGTGAATTCAGTAAGATGAATATGTTAATTCAACAAGCTGAATTAGTCAATTCAGCATGTTGAATTCGTTAATACAACAATATGATAATATGATTGTTAGAGTTTAAATTACATGTTATATTTTAAACACTTAGAAGATATATCATATAATTAAACTCGATGTAATAAATTAAGGTTTTGTTTAATCAGATAATGTCGCCAAGACGTCAAAATCATAACTAGAGGGAGGAAAGATCTGTAAATAATGAAGAATGTCAGGTAGACCCAACGTAGAACTTTGTTGATATGTTAGCTCAAGCTATGCAAAATCGAGCACCAGCAGCTAGAGGTAGGCCAGATGTTGGATTGGCAAATTTTAAAGACTTTAAAGCAGTCGGACCACCAAAATTGAAGGGAACCATATACCCTATTGAAGCTCAGACCTGGGTGAAGGAGATTAAAAAAGTATTTGTGATTGTTAGAGTAGCAAAGGGGCAAAAGACAGTTTTTGCTACCTATTTAATGAAAGGTGAACCTAATTATTGGTGGGAATCAAACCAGGCTAGAGCCGGAATAACAGTGGTAACTTGGACATGGTTTGAGGAGTTGTTCTTCGAGAATTATTTCTCGCCGAGCATGCAAGCCAGAATGAAAGTGAAATTTCTTGAATTGAAGCAAGAGAACATAACAGTTTCAGAATACGCAGCCAAATTCAACGAGTTAGCAAGATTGGCACCACATCAGGTGGACACAGAGGCAAGAAAGGCGTGCAAATTTGAGAATAGATTGAAGCCTTGGATATATAACAAGGTGGCAGTTTTATAGATTAATACGTTTTCAACGTTGTTGGAAAAGGCTATCATTGCAGAAGGTGGTAGTTGTAATAACTCGATATTGTCTATATAAATAAATGCGAAATTTTGCATATAAATTTTTTTATTATTTTAAAGATAGAAATATGTGCCAAGTAAAGTGTATATATATGTGTGATAAATAAAATTTATTTATTACATGAATAAGTTTAAATAATTTTATTTTAGAATTATTGATCATTATAAAGTATATTCTTATAATAATTAATTTTATAGTAGAAATGTCTTTATTAATTATTTTTCATGAAAATATGATTTTTATATTATTTAAATAATATATGAAAGGATTATTGGAATTATTATGATTACTATGTTATTATATGAATTTTAGTTCAAATTATTTAAGTTAATTATTTTTAACTTAATTAGTGATGTTATGTATGAAAGATAAATCAGATATAGAATCCAAACCCTAAATTTTGATTTTTGTTCAAGGGATGAGAATAATAATATAATATAATTTATATTTTGATTTTTCAGTGCTATAAATATATACTGTATATGTGTAGACTGATAATAGTTAGGCAAGTATGGTGTATCACGACAAACCCTAGTATTACTGTCATATACCATATTTAGAAACTCAAAATTGGAGTTTAATGTCGGTCAAAATAGTGTTATATGAATTATGTTGCATATTATAGAATTATTGTTAGTTAGGAAAAAACCCTAATTAATATTTAAAAACCCTAATTTGCTAATTAGGAACCCTAATTGCTAAAATTAAAAACCCTAATTACTATTTTAGTAAATTGATTTGTTAAATTGGGAACCCTAATGATAATTAAGGAACCCTAATCATTTAAACCCTAATTTCCTATTAAAAACCCTAATTTTAATTAGTGTGTTTTAATTAAAAATTTTATTACACTTTAATCTTAATTTTTCAAACCCAAGAAATTATTTAGAAAACCTTAAGATTTAAATCTAGTGATTAAACCCTAGATTCAAGTACCTTGGACAAGAATACCCTTGAGATTATAAGCAAAATTACCATTTTGCCCTTTTTGTCCCATTTGGTGTATTATTGCTAGCCAAATCTTAGCAAATCTGGCAGCCACCCTACACTAACCTAGCTATGAGCTATAACACTCCTAATCTCAGCCATGTGATCATCCAATACATTGCATACATGTTGTACATATAGATTAAGAGAGAGAAAGCTACCAAAATTTCTCATTTGGCCATCTAACTCTCAAGCAACTTTTCTGTCTACCAAACCTCCGACTTTCATTGCTAATATCAGTCACAAACCAAGCCCCACAAATACATGTAACCAAATCAGAAGTCAGAATCAAGATTTTTCTTAGAAAGGTATAAAATCTAACCCTAGAAGTTGATCTTTAATCTTAAGTTTGATGTTAGTTTTTTTGTGTTAAATATGTAGTATGGAGTCTAACAAAGTGATCTGGGTTGCTAGATGTTAGATCCATAACATCTAGAGGCTCGGATTTGTCATTTTTTAAAATCTGGAAAAAAAATTATTTTGTGTCTGACAAGCAAAAGTCAGAGGCTGTAGATCTCTCTTTGTTTATGATTTGGTGTGTTTTATGTTTTGGAGTTGTAGTATGCTATGAGATCTTAAATCTGGAACTTGATTCAGAGTCAGATCTATTGTAGAGTGAAAGTTATTGATGGTCAAAGTCGGTTGACCGACCATGACCAAGCTAATCTGGGTAACCCAGATGCCACCCAGAACGTTCTGACAAGACATTCATGTCTACAGATCTTTCTCATGTTATTCGTTTTGATTCTGTTGTTGTAACTAGATTATTATATGTTAGATGGACTACGTTCTTATACTCTTAGTTCACTAAAACATCAAACAGGTTGTATTTAGTGGACGGTCAAACCGGGCAGGATGTTCACTAAATGTGTTTTCTGGGTAACCTAGAAAACATTTGAGCTTGACTTTTGTCAGGGTTTGACCGAGCAATATCTTGTGATTTTGTTGTTGTTAATCTGATTTTATGTAATACATCTGTTCATTTGCATGCTTACTACAACCTAGAGCTCTTAGATCACAAAAAACTCACACGAACAACAAGTAGTGGAAGCCCTAACATGCTCACTCGATCTGTTCTTCATTTCTGGAAAACCCAAAAATGAAGAACAGCCTCTGACACATTTTTCGGTGGTCTAGATCTTTTAGCTTTATGATTTTTAAACTTGATACATGCTTGATTCATGTACCCTGGTAGATACTCTACATATTCTGACGTCTAAACTGCCTAATACATGATCAGATTTCATGATATAAGGTCAACAAAAGCGCTGACCGGCCATGACCAGAAATTTTGGGCAGCCCAGAAACATGATGAACATGTCTAACAGTGATTTCAAAGCTTTATATCTTGCTCATATGGTGGGGGTGGAATTAATAGTGATTTTAGTATATATTTAGATGTTAACATGTGGGTGGTGGTGGTTCTGGTAGGTGATGTTGGCATGTAGTAGTAATTTCTTTCAAAGCCTTCACCTTATGGCTAAATAATTTCTTATGCTATCAATGAGGCCATTTTTTCAACTTGACATATGATAGTTTTGTTTTCCTCTCTTTTAATTGGCCAACACCTTGACAAATGATGCATGGGTGGTAGAATTTTTCTAATATAGCATGTGTTATATATATATATATATATATATATATATATATATATATATATATATATATTATAAAAACTTGGTTTTGAAAAATCTAGCGTATGATTTCAGCCAATGAATTAAACAGTATCCTTCCATTCTTCTATAAATAGAAGCTCATTCCTTCATTATTTCTTACGAATTCACTGAAACTCTAGAGAGAAAATTATAGAGAGAAAGAAGAAGAGAAGTCTGCTACCTTTCTTTTCCTATATTCAGTTTCTTTTACGGCAAGTGATATTATTTATTGTACTCGTAAGGGGTATTATTTCTTTTGTATTCATGAAGAGAACTTCTATTATTTCATTATTTATTATTTTGTTGGAATAACCTGTATACGCGGGCTACCCTATACTTGGTAAAATTCTTCTGTTATTCCATTATATATTATTCTGTCGGAATATCCTGTCTGTGCGTTTACGCCAGACCTGGTTCCATTATTTATTATTCTGTCGGAATATCATGTCTGTGCGTTTACGCCGGACCTGGTTCCATTATTTAGTATTCTGCCAGAATATCCTGTCAGTGCGTTTTCGCATGACCTGGTTCCGTTATTTATTATTCTGTTGGAATAACCTGTCTGTGCGGTCTATCACATGCCTGGTGATTTCTTTTGTTATTTCATTCTTTATTATACTTAGTTGGTTAAAGTTTTGGCTTTAATACTCCATGAAATTAGTGGAATATCCTTGATATTTGCGCTTCATCTAGTATATTTTCATGGAAATATTCTTCTGAGCGTTCTTGAATTTTACTGCACAAAGCAGTATCATGTTGATAATTTGGACGTTATTGGTTCCTAGATTAATTAATTCTTGAACTTGTTTTATTGAATCCTTATATCATTGTCATCATCCTCATGTTTATATTTTGTTGGAAGTCATCTGTGGTCTATAGTGCATAGATGGACTTGGTATGATTATGACCAGGGATTATTCGGTGTAATCATGACTGTAATGTTATAAATGATGTGGTAAAAGTCCTCATTAGCCGGTAGTGCATTGATGGACAGTTATTGGCATGATCATGACCATTGATGAATACACGAATATCTTTGGCTGTGATGCATGAATAATTTGTGGTTGTGATACTAATGAATATCCTTGGCCGTAGTGCAAGGATGATGTGGATTATTTATTAAGTTGAGTCACAGCGATAAAAGTGATGAAAAGCCTTTTAAATTATAAAAGATAGTAGATTTTATTCTCTACTTGACTCTTTTAATGGATTGCTTGATCCGCTGCAGTTAAACTTGATGTCTATTGTATTTTATCAGTTTAACATTGTTGAAGACTAATGATAATTTATTTTGGATTATCTTAGTCATAATATTTCTTACTGGGCTAGTTGAGCTCACCCTTTCTTGCACTGTTCTCTTCAGGAAATGAGAATATAGTTGGGACGAGTCGGGGAACGGAGTGATGGATCAGATGATAGTATTAGTAGTCCTCACTATTCTGTTAAATAGTGTGACAATAAATGTAAGGAGGACTTATTCTGAGAGTGGATATTGTCTAGAAGATAGTATTTGTATTGAAACTCACAGCTCTCTTGTGGTATATTAAAGATTATATTTGTATTCTGTACCATGTATTTGACGACTCAGAATAGGTGATGTATACCTATTTTGGGGGCGTCACAATTGGTATCAAAGCCTAGGGATATGATTCATGTCTAAGATGTGCAACTAGAACTAGGCGGGGAGAGACGGAAAATTTCCTTCACTAGTATGACCTACCAAATTTTATTTGGTATTTAATTAGTTAGTCAGAGTATAGAGATAATATGTTACATGTCAACTAACCCTTGTTTTGTGGTAGTGTCTGAAAATGACATCCGAGAATGTTGAGAATAGCAATGGAGCACAGGAGACCGTTGAGTCTCCACAGATCAATAATCAGGATAATGTGCATCAGGAAGGCGACAATCCTCAGGTGAACAACAACACTGACCAAATGATGAATGATAGATTATTCAGAGGCTTTATGCAATTCATGCAACATCAGGTGAGAGCGGCTCCTATCCAAAATGTAGGTGGAAACATTGGCAACTCTCGGACGGTCACCGCTAAACAGTTCAAAGAGCTGGGACCACCGGAGTTTATTGGAGAGCCAAAACCACTTAAGGCGGAAACGTGGATAAAGTAGATCACCAAGATATTTGATGTCTTGGGATGCTCCGAGGAGCAAAAGGTTCCCTTTGCCACCTTTATGTTGCGAGGAGAGGCTGATTACTGGTGAGAATCGATAAAGCGTACTCAACCTGTCGCACTGAAGATGTCTTGGGAGAAGTTCCAAGAACTGTTCAATGACAAGTACTTTCCTGAAAGTATTCGTCATATGAAGGAGGTATAGTTCATTAAGTTAGAGCAGAATAATATGACCGTGTCGCAGTACGAAGCTAAGTTTGCCGAGTTGTCTCGGTTTGCATCCCACTTAGTGGATAATGAAGAGAGAATGACGCGGATGTTATTAAGAGGTTTGAAGCCGGAGATACATCAACATCTTATTTCTCATAAATTGTGTTTGTATTCAGATGTTGTGAATAGGGCTCAGTTAGTGGAGCGCGATAACGAGACAACGCAACCAAAAGAGAGCAGCCGACAAAATGATAATACAAGTGAGAGCAATCATCGATGCAGTGACAACAAGCGTGGAGGGAATCAACAAGCCAGAAATGGTAACCACTTTGGTGGTAATCAGGGCCAAAACAATAAGAATGGACATTTCAAGACGATGAGATTCAACAATGATGGAAAGACGTCAGCACCAGCACCCGTTGTTAAGGAAGGAGAACGACCACCTATCATATGCTTCAAATGCGGAGGGGAGGGACACATCAGTCCAAACTGCACGATGCCGTCCAAAGCATGTTATAATTGTGGAAGAGAAGGTCACTTAGCTCGATTGTGTCATTTACCGAAGACAAGTTCAGCTCGGATGGAGGCACCAAAGGCCGTCCCAAAAAAATTAAAGCCGATAGTGCAAGGGATAGCGTTTGTTGTGACCTCCCAGAAAGCAAAGAACCCGAATGAGGTCATCACGGGTAAGCTTATCATAAACTCTAGCGAAGTCTATACCTTATTTGATAACGGTTCTACCCATTCTTTTATTTTTCCTACTTACGCTCAACGATTAAATTTGACTCCGGAGAAATTAGACTTTGACTTATCTGTAGAAACTCCGTTGGGAGAAACCTTCATTACATCCACTGTTTATAAGTCTTTTTTGGTTCAAATTGGTACCCTCACATTACCTGTCGATCTTATTTCATTGAAAATACTTGCATTTGACGTGATTCTAGGGATTGATTGGTTAACTACTCATCATGCAAAAATTGATTGTTTTCGTAAGGTTGTTAGTTTTCATATTCCTAACCAACCTATTATGCGAATTCAAGCAACTAAACCATTAAAATCAATCAATGTCATTTCAAGCCATAAAGCTATTCGTTTATTGAAAAATGGATGTCAAGCTTTCTTAGCTCATGTCACGGATCTAAACAAAAATACGTCAATTTTGAATGATATTTTTGTTGCTAATAAATTTCCTGACGTATTCCCCGAAGAACTTCCTGGCCTACCCTCAGAGCGTGAAATTGAATTTTGTATCGACCATGAACCCGGTACAAAACCCATTTCCAAAGCCACTTATCGAATGGCTCCTATTGAACTTCAGGAGTGAAAGACTCAACTGCAAGAATTGTTAGACATTGGCTTTATTCGTCCTAGTACTTTTCCTTGGGGTGCTCCTGTTCCATTCGTGAAGAAGAAAGATGGGAGTATGCGACTTTGTATTGATTATCGGGAGTTGAATCATGTCACCATCAAAAATAGGTACCCATTGCCATGTATTGATGACCTGTTTGACCAGTTGCAAGGAGCCAAATTCTTTTCAACGATTGATCTTCATTCCAGATATCACCAATTGAAGATTAGAACCGATGACATTCCAAAGACGGCTTTCAGAACTCAGTACGGGCATTATGAATTCCTAGTCATGTCCTTTGGATTTACTAATGCTCCTGCTGCCTTCATGGATATGATGAATCGAGTATTCAAGGAATATTTGGATCACTTTGTGGTCGTCTTTATTGATGACATCCTTATTTATTCCAAAAGCCGTGAAGATCATGAGCAACACTTGAGGTTGATACTTCAAAAGCTTCGTGAGTACAAGCATTATGCCAAGTTGAAGAAATGCGAGTTCTGGCTTGAGGAAGTAGCATTCCTTGGGCACGTGGTATCAAGTCATGGAATATCTGTTGACCCAGCAAAGATTGAAGCTATTCAAAGCTGGGAGCAACCTAAATCAGTGACTGAAGTATGTAGCTTTCTCGGTTTAGCTGGTTATTATCTGAAATTCGTGGAAGGATTTTCTCGAATCGCTACTCCATTAACTCAGCTGACTCGAAAAGATACAAAGTTCGGTTGGAGCGAAGAATGTGAGAAGAGTTTTCATGAACTCAAGAGGAGACTCATTTCAGCACATGTTCTGACAATACCATCTGGCTCGGAGGGATTTGTCATCTACAGTGATGCTTCGGGCAAAGGGTTAGGATGTGTTCTCATGCAACATGGGAAAGTCATAGCCTATGCTTCTCGACAACTCAAAGAATATGAGAGGAATTATCCTACTCATGATCTAGAGTTGGCAGTTGTTGTTTTCGCACTTAAAATTTAGAGGCATTACTTGTATGGGCAGAAAGTGGAGATCTTTACGGATCATAAAAGACTCAAATATTTCTTCACTCAAAAGGAACTCAACATGTGACAACGACGTTGGCTTGAACTGTTGAAAGATTATGATCATACCATTCAATACCATCCTGGAAAAGCGAATGTGGTAGCTGACGCATTGAGTAGAAGATCATATGCGGGTACGAGTGTGATATTGTCAACGCAAAGGCCCATATTGTGTGACTTACAAAGGATGGAGATAGAGTTAAAGACTCCGGGGACCCATGTGATGATGGCAAATATACGAGTAGAACCGACTTTAATTGATAAAGTTAAAACTGCTCAAGCTACAGACCTGGAGCTAATGCGTATGAGTAAGAAAGTACATGAAGGTGCTATGCCGGAAGTAAAAATTGATGAAGAAGGAATACTTCGAGTCAACTCCAGACTTTGTGTTCCTAACGACCCTGATTTAAAGTATAAAATGATGATGGAGGCGCACAACACACCGTTTGCAATCCATCTTGGGAGTACCAAAATGTATCATGATCTTCGTCATACATTTTGGTGGAGCAATATGAAGAGAGAGATAACGTTGTTTATCACAAGGTGTTTAACTTGTCAACGAGTTAAAACGGAGCATCAAGTACTAAAAGGTCCATTGCAACCACTTGAAATTCCAGAATGGAAGTGGGAGCACATTATCATGGATTTCGTTACTGGTCTTCTCAAGGTTTCTTAAGGCATAGATGCAATTTGGGTCATTGTAGATAGATTGACCAAGTCTGCTCACTTCTTACCTATACGAGAAACTTATACACTTGAATGTCTTGCTCGTATGTACATAAATGAGATTGTAAGACTGCATGGTATGCCGATATCCATAGTTTCTGATCGAGACCCGAGATTCACTTCACGATTTTGGGTTAGTTTGCAAAAAGCTATGGGCACGGATTTACGATTTAGTTCAGCATATCACCCTCAGACGGACAGACAATCAGAGAGGACTATTCAAACTCTTGAAGATTTATTAAGACTCTGTGTCCTTAACTTCAAGGGAAGTTGGGACAAGTTCTTACCGTTGATGGAGTTTTTCTACAACAACAGTTATCAAGCAAGCATTGGCATAGCTCCATTCGAGGCATTTTATGGAAGAAAGTGTCGTTTTCCAGTATGTTGGGATGAGGTGGGTGAAGTAACGTTGTTGGGACCGGAGTTGGTACGTATGACTACGGAAAAGATTAAAACGATCTGACAACGTATAAAAACCTCACAAGATCGACAAAAGAGTTATGATGATCCTCATCGAAAAGACTTAAAATTTAATATAGGAGATCATATGTTATTACGAGTTACTCCGTGGAAAGGAGTTACGAGATTTGAAAAGAGAGGAAAGCTCAATCTTCGATTCATCGGACCATTTTTAATCCTCGATCGAGTAGGAACTGTGGCCTATAGACTAGCTTTACCGCCAAGTATGTCTCGTGTTCATAACATTTTTCATATATCCATGTTAAATAAATATGTGGAAGACCCGAACCACATTATTGAGTTAGAACCGGACGAAATAGCGGAAGATTTGACGTATGAAGAGGTTCCTATTCAAATCTTGGATAAGAAGGAACATATTCTACGCTCCAAGGTTATACCTCAAGTCAAAGTTTTATGGAGGAATCACGATGTTGAGAAAATGACCTGGGAGTTAGAATCTGAAATGAAATCAAGGTATCCTTACCTCTTCGACATACCAGGTACGTACCCTAATTTTGAGGGCTAAATTTCATAAGAAGGGGAGGTTGTAAGACCCCAAATTTTTTTAGTAAAGATGAATTTTCTATAAATATCATTTTTAAATATTATGGAGTAAATTTGATATAATGTTATAGTTGTGGGTAATATTTATAAATTTTGTAAAGTACGCAAGTTGTTATATAATATTTAATTGGTCGGGGAATATTCGTTTAAGTAGGAAATATTCGTACAACGGCACAATCATTGGTGGACCCCACAACGAAATTATTATCGGATTGAGAAAATGATAAAAAAATACTTTATGAAAATAACGACGAAAGTTTTTACCGTTAACTGTTGAAACACCCAGTGTTAAAAGTACAGTAATACGCATGGTTGCATAGTAGCACACGGTATTAATTATGGATGCTTACATAAGAAGTCACTCAGTTTTATTTAATTATTGCCACAGTATTTGTTGTAAAGGTTGGCGTATTATTTGGACCCCCTGTAACGGGTCGAATATATTGAGTCGTGATTCTGGGGACAGAATCCTTTTAAGGGGGGAAAGATGTGACGAACGAGAATTTTGTAAATTATTTTAAATATTTATTGAGTTAAATAAATATTTTTCGATGATTTAATTATTAGATTTAATAATTAATTGATGTAATTGTGGTAGATTAATTTAATCATATGTGTTACATTATTAAATTAATGTAGAGAATTTTATTATTCAAGTATGTGATTATGTGAGCTTATTGAATTAAATGAATTATTTAATTAAGCATAATGTTATTTAATTAATTTAATTATTAATTAGAGATTTAATAATTTATTATTATTTATTAAAGAGATAATTAATATTGTGACTACGTGAATTTATGAGAAATTATTATATTTTATTTAAAGTAAATTAAATAAAATATTAGATTTATCTTATAAGAGTGTGACATTAATTAAACTATATTATAAAGCTCTATTAAATTAAATGGTTTTGAATTATTCTCTTGCTAGCCAAACATGGCACTTTGGGGAGTTGATGGCAGTTACCCATGACTGGGTAACTTACCACCAACGCGCGTCAGACCTTTTCCTTATTACGACGTTCTCTTTTCTTTTCATTATTTTGCCTAAGTCTAGAAAGCTATCAGAGAGAATTACATAGAAAGAATTGAGAAGTCTGAGAGATAAATTGAGAGTGTAATCAGCAGGTTGTTGTGAAAGAATCACCACTAATCATCCCATCCATTAATTATACTCTAGGTAATTCTTCTTCCCAAATTCTTATTTTACGTCTTTTAAGTTTTCATAAAATGGCTTTCACAATTTTCTAAAAATCTCTGTGTTTGGTATATGAGATGAGTATAACTTTATATATGTGTGTTATGTTATACCAAATAGTGTTTAATTATATATACCATGTAAGCCATGTGATAAGTTTCATGAAAACATGTCGTACATATGTTATTTCAAAATAAACAGAGTACGTGATATGGCCATATGGCCATATATGTGATAATTGATGTATTGATTATATATTATCCCTAAATTTTACACTCTTATATTATTGAGCATGTTAATACGAAGAGATCAAGCCTTAAACAAACGGATTAGGTGTTATAACGAATCTGTAGTGTTAAATTATATATTTTATATTCAAAAACCACCAAGAACATCAAAGTCAGTGAATTCACATGTTTTAATTATGTGATTATGTGTTTTAATTGGTTAAAACTACTCTACAGATGTTGGGTAATGATTATATGGAAGTATTAACATGTAGGTACGTTAAATTAGTGAGTTTAGTGATCATAAAATGTGTAAATCGTCGAATTCTGTGTTCTTCGCGATCTGAGAAATAGTTTCTGGAGTCTCGCGCCGCGGCGCCAACTCCAGAACTGAAGTCCCGCGCCGCAGCGCCACTGCGCCGCAGCGCCACTGCGCCGCAGCGCCAAGACCCAAGCCATGGCGCCATAGCGCCGCAGCGCCAAGGGCCCGGCCACAGCACCACCGCGCCGCAGCGCGACTCCTTAGTACATTAGTGGTGCCGCAGCGCCACTCTCTAGAAAATTCAGAAATGTATTTTTAAAAATGTTTAAGTCTAACAATGTGTTAGTGGATTATTGTAATGAACATGTAAACATGTTAGAAGAATAATGTGACGATAAAATAGTTGTTTAACATGTAATAAAATATTATATGCGAATTGAATTATTAAATACATAATTAGTTTGATAATTCACGAAGTACAAATGATGTGACAAAATGAAAATTTGACTAAGTTTAGTCGAATAATTAAAGTAGTCAAAGAGAAAGAGTTTATAATGATTAGTTAAGTTATAATTAACTGGTATTGTGTATGTGAATGGTATGTAGGATTTTTAATTCAAAGAACGAGTTAGTTAAAGTGTAATCTACAAGCAAGGCAAGTTTCTTAAACTTACTTTTTAATATATTTCAAGATTATTAATTACCTTGAATAAGTTATCATTTCTATTATTCAAGTTCAAGAATGATATTACAGATTATTTATATTGGCAAAGCATGATTCAGTTATACAATAATTGTTCTATTGTATACGTTTTAGATTATTATTCAAATTGAATATCGTTATTGTTGAACCTTATTAGACTAGTGAACCTTATTGATTCAACTAGTCCATAGTTGATGAGCGTTCTAAATTTCAGAACCCTTGATGAATTTATCCAAACCAAACTTCCTTTGGTGCGGACTCGAATGTTAAACTGAGATGAACAACCCTGTATAGGGGATTATTTACGCTTTAGCGTTAAGATATTGTGCACAGTATGGTACTAAGGGCTGATCCCCCTAAGTACGAGAAGAAGGTCCATAGTCTTATGACTGTTAAAGGTTTCAAGTATATTTCTTGTTAACCTAGGACATAGTTCAAGGTCTTATGACCCTCAGAATTCTTTTGATTCTTGTTATTCATTCTCGATTCAAAAGTTGAGCTTTTATTCAGATGTCTTTGATTTATTCGCATGTTATTATAATGTTATTTCATTATTATACTTGTGGGCATTGTGCTCACTCTTGCTTAATAATAACATTACAGTTAAGAATGAAAGAAGCGATGAACCCTCCACTAGTAAGGGCAAGGGAAAAGTTAGCAAGTGATGTAGACTTGTTATTTTAATTGATGATGTATTTATGTTTAAGACTTATGTTGTTGTTTAAGACTTTTTTTGTTTAGAATTCCGCACAGATGTTTTAAGGTTAGAGTAACCTGGGATTTATTTATGATTCAGTTGATGTAACCCTTAAGGGAAGAGATTTTATTATGATTTCTATCTATTGTATGGTTTGATATTATTTATGGGTAGATAGATAGATGATGCTTGTACAGTGAACACCAAATCCCGTGGAATCGAAGTACCCAGATTTGGGGGTGTCACAGGTTGGTATCAGAGCTGTAGGTTATGAACCTTAGGTGGGGGAACAACCTTAAGTAGTAGCCTTATAGAAGAAGATAGAAATTTAAAACTCTTATCGAGTTCTAAGAAATGAATTTTTGTAATTCATTGAAGATAATAAAATACATTATGTGTTTATGTGTTAAGTATGCGTTAGATAGTACGACTTAGTAACTAAAACTTAAAAATTTTGTTATCAGGACGACGAATGATGGAGAAGCTAGTCAAGCTGAGGGGGGACCCCATTTACCTATAGTACCTACTGAGGAGGGATCTCGTGTACTTGTAGGACCGACTGAGGAGGAGACCCGAGACATACATGTTGTTAGGGAACAGTTAGTTCAGAGGGAGTCATCTCCATTGATCACCGTTGTTGGTCAGGAGCATGAGCCCGAGACTGATCCTGAGGAGGAGTTTGATGAAGAAGAGGAAGAAGAGGAGCTACCACGGTACACTGTTGATGCTGAGATGTATGACACACTATATGATCGTAACGTGGAGTTACAAGACGAGGTTCAAGAATTGACTGAGCGAGCGACTGTTCAGCAGTCTACTTTAGAGGAGAAGGATAGAGAGATTGTGACCCTTCATACACGTTTAGGAAACGTGGAGTGGGATCTGGTTCATGAGAAGGGTCAAACCAAAGATAAGACCGAGGAGATAGAGAAGCTGAAGAAGGAACTGAAGGAAACCTCCGGAAGACTGAAAATAGCAGAGAAAGGATGGGTAAGAGAATCACATCGAGCTGATCGTGCAGAAGATGATAGTCGTGCAAAGAAGGCAAAGCTTGAAGACACGTATGCCACACTTAATCATGCGATGGATGAGGTTCAAGAGCGAGTGTTAAGGTACCCCATCCAGTTTGAAGGACTTCCATCGTATATGTTGGATCGCAGGACGATGTCTCGTATCATGAATGAGGAGCGTGGTAAGGCTATTGAGCACCTTGGAAGACAGGAATAGAATCTGTTTATTTATGTGAAAGACTTATATAGTTTTATGTAAATTCCGATGTGTTTATGAACTAAGGAATATGTTAATATTTGGATGTTTTAAATCCTGTGGATTCTTTATTCCAGGATAGATGATGTAAATAGCAGTATGCTATAGTTTAATGTTAAAACTTTTTATTTGAATGAAAAGATATCAAGTTGTTTGAGATGATGTGTTAAGTGATATGTTAAATTGTTGAGTAATGTCTTAACTATGTAGAGAAATAAATAAAGTTCTAATAAACGTTTATTTAACAGAAAAATGCCGCCAAGGAGAAGACAACAACGTCAACCGACTCAGGAAGAGTCAACCAATAATAACAATAATGCCAACGTTAATCCAGTTCAACAGTTAGTTAATTTACTAACTGGAGTCATGAATAACCAACCGCAAGCTCCACCTAGCACAACGTTTAAAGATTTTAAGGCGGTGGGACCGCCAGAGTTCAAAGATTCCAGAAACCCGATCGAGGCTCAAACGTGGGTGATGGAAATGGAGAAGGTTTTCGACGTTGCTAGGGTTTGAGAAGATCAGAAGACCGTTTTTGCAATATTTATGCTGAAGTCTGAGGCTAGCTACTGGTGGCAGGCAAACAAGATGCGAGGAGGTGAAGGTGTAATGACGTGGGAGAGATTCAAAGAGATGTTTTTCGAAATGTATTTCCCAGCTAGTTCGCAGAGTCAGATGGAAGTGCAATTTCTGGAACTGAAACAGTGAAACATGACCGTGCCTGAATACGCGGCTAAATTCGATGAGTTGGCAAGGTTTGCCCCGTATCAAGTACACACTGACGAGAGGAAAGCCAGGCGATTCGAACAAGGACTGAAGCCTTGGGTATACAACAAGGTATCAATGTATTAACTTAACACGTTTGCGGGAGTTTTGGAAAAGGCCATTCTCGCGGAAGGAGGAAGTGATGCAGTGACTAAGTACAACCAAGAACAGAAAAAGAAAAAGAGTGAGAATGAAGGTAATAACAAGACTGGTGGAAGTAATACTGGGAATAATAATAATCAGAAGAGGAAGTGGACGGATAACTCGACAACTGGAAGTCAACACGGAGGGCAGAAAAAGAAGATAGAAGCATGTCCGACTTGCGACAAGGCACATCTAGGAGTTTGTTTGAAGGGAAAGAGAGTGTGCTACAAATGTGGTCAGGAAGGCCACATAGCACCAAATTGTCCAAACCCAAAGAAGGGTGCTTGTTTCAACTGTGGTTCGAAAGATCATTTAGCAAGAGACTGTCCCAAGAAGGGATCGAGAGGATCAGGACAAGGAGGAAACCGGGGAAATAGCAGTGGAAATACCTTAACCATCACCGGACCACCTGCAACAAACCGACCAACCGCCAGAACTTTCAACATGACGGTGCAGGATGCGATCCAGTCTCGTGAGGTGGTGTCAGGTATCATTCCGATCAATGAAATTAATGCTTATGTTTTATTTGATTCGGGTGCTACTTGTTCCTTTATATTCGAAGATTTTGCCAAGAATTTAGATTTGCCTAAGATTGAATTGGATTATCCCATGAACATAGAATTTGCGAATAGAGAAATAATCCCTGTTAAGTACGTGTTTAAGAACTGTAGGGTGGATATTAAGGGTAATATCATGAACGTAGATCTTATCCCTATTCGTTTGGGGGAATTCGATGTTATATTGGGTATGGATTGGTTATCCAATCATAGGGCTGTAATTGACTGCCAAAAGAAGCGTATTAACCTTATGACTCCGTCAAAGGTTGTGTTTTATGGTAGCAAGTTGCCTAGACAAGCGAGTTGTCTGACGATGTTGCAGGCCAGGAAGTTATTAAGACAAGGCTGTGTAGGATATTTAGCTTACATAGTTGATAATCGAAAAGAGAATCCGAAGGTAGAAGAGATACCGATTGTGAGGGACTTCGTCGATGTATTTCCAAACGATTTGCCAGGACTTCCACCAGATAGAGAAGTAGACTTTGTGATTGATTTAGCGCCCGAAACTGCTCCAATATCGAAGGCACCATACCGAATGGCGCCAGTAAAGATGAAGGAATTAATGGTACAACTACAAGAATTGTTGGACAAAAAGTACATTCAACCGAGCGTATCGCCGTGGGGAGCGCCGGTGTTGTTCGTGAAAAAGAAGGACGGATCGATGAGGCTCTGCATTAACTACAGAGAATTAAATAAGGTCACGATTAAGAACAGATATCCATTACCGAGGATCGATGATCTGTTTGATCAATTAAAGGGAGCAAAATACTTTTTCAAGATTGACTTGAGGAGTGGTTATCACCAACTGAAGGTGAGGCCAGAGGATGTACCGAAGACAGCGTTCCGAACGTGATATGGTAATTATGAGTTTTTAGTAATGTCGTTTGGTCTTACGAATGCTCCTGCAGCATTTATGGGACTAATGAATGGTGTATTCAAGCCGTTTTTGGACAAATTCGTGGTGGTATTTATAGACGACATTTTGGTATATTCCAAAACCAAAGAGGAACATGAAGAACACTTGAGGTTAACGTTAGAAGTATTGAGAAGGGAGAAGTTGTATGCTAAATTTTTGAAATACGAATTCTGGATCGAGAGAGTACAATTTCTTGGCCACGTAATCGATAAAGATGGAATTTCGGTAGATCCATCCAAAGTAGAAGCTGTGATTAACTGGGATCAACCGAGAACGCCGTCAGAAGTAAGAAGTTTTCTTGGATTAGCAGGATATTATAGAAGATTCATACAAGATTTTTCTAAGATCGCAACTCCGTTAACGAATTTAACTCAAAAAGCTGTGAAATTTGTTTGGACGGAGAAGTGTGAGGAGAGTTTTCAAGAATTAAAGAAGAGGTTAAGTATAGCGCCTGTGTTATCTCTTCCGGATGATACAGGAAATTTTATTATTTTTAGCGATGCGTCGCATAAAGGACTTGGCTGTGTGCTGATGCAAAACGGCAAAGTCATTGCGTATGCATCACGACAGTTGAAGGATTACGAGAAGGGTTACCCAACCCATGATTTGGAGTTAGCTGCAGTTGTTTTTGCTTTGAAAATTTGGAGGAAGTATCTATTCGGGGAGAAGTGTGAAATATATACGGACCACAAGAGTCTGAAATATATTTTTACACAGAAAGATTTGAATATGCGTAAAAGAAGATGGTTGGAATTAATCAAGGATTATGACTGTGAGATTTTATACCATCCGGGTAAGGCTAATGTGGTTGCCGACGCCTTAAGTAGAAAGGGTCGTGAGAAATTGATGATGTTGACTGCTCAGCAGGAGCTAATTGCAGATATGGAGAAACTGGAGTTAGAAGTGAAGTATCCTATGGAGATTGATGAGAAGCTATTTCAGATGCAATCTGGTACAACTCTACTAGATAGAGTGAAGGAGGCTCAGCTTCAGGATGATGAATGCAAAAAGGTAACATCGAAGATATCTGAAGGAACCAAACAAAGATTTAAGATGGATAAGGAAGGAATATTGAGATTTGAAAGCAGAATTTGGGTTCCGCCAGTACAAGAAATTAAGGAAGAAATTTTGAGTGAGGCTCATAGTTCAAGATATTCGATTCACCCTGGTAGTACAAAAATGTACCAAGATCTTTGACAACATTTCTGGTGGCCGAATTTGAAACGTGATGCTGCAGAATGTGTTGCCAAATGCCTGACATGTTAGAAAGTTAAAGCAGAACATCAGAGACCGAGTGGATTGCTACAACCGTTGGAGATCCCAGAATGGAAATGGGAACATATTACGATGGACTTCGTGGTTGGCCTTCTGATGACTCAGAAAGGCTACGACGCAGTATGGGTTATCGTTGACCGACTGACGAAATCCGCGCACTTCCTTCCTATCAAAATCAGATTTAATTTAGATCAGTTGGCAAGATTATATGTGAAAGAGATTGTTTTGAGGCACGGAGTGCCGATGTCTATTATTTTCGATAGGGATCCGCGCTTCACATCAAATTTCTGGAAACGTCTTCAGGAATGCATGGGTACACAACTGCGAATGAGTACAGCTTACCACCCTCAAACAGACGGACAGAGCGAACGAACGATTCAAACACTGGAAGATATGTTACAAGCCTGTGTAATGGACTTCAAAGGAAATTGGGATGATCACCTACCGTTGGTAGAGTTCGGCTACAACAACAGTTACCACGCTAGTATTGGTATGCCGCCTTACGAAGCGTTATATGGCAGAAAGTGCAGAACTCCGCTTTATTGGGATGAAGTTGGTGAAAGACAATTGCTAGGGCCAGAATTGGTACAACAGACGGCAGAAATAGTCAAAGTGATCCGAGCACGACTGATAGCAGCTCAAGATCGACAGAAGAAATACGCTGATCCACATCGTAAAAATATCGAGTTTGAACCAGGTAGTTATGTCTTCTTGAAGGTCTCTCCCTGGAAGGGAAAGATCAGGTTCGGAAAGAAAGGAAAATTGAGCCCAAGATTTATTGGACCCTTTGAGGTACTGCGAAGAATTGGAGAAGTTGCGTACGAGGTAGCCTTACCTCCAGCACTCGAGAATATCCACAACGTCTTCCATGTTTCTGTGTTACGACCTTACAAACCTGATTACAAGCATGTAATTGAATACGAACCCCTGCATTTTGAGAAAGACTTATCTTACGAAGAAATTCATATCCAGATTGTCGACCGAAAAGAACAAGTTCTGAGAAATAAAGTTATACCTTCTGTTAAGGTAATTTGGAGGAACCACAACGCTGAAGAAGCTACGTGGGAACTCAAAGAGAATATGATGAAGAATTACCCTCATTTATTTACTTAATTATTTGTAAGTGATTCTGGGGACATAATCTTTGTAAGGGGGGAGAATGTAACGGGTCGAATATATTGAGTCGTGATTCTGGGGACAGAATCCTTTTAAGGGGGAAAGATGTGACGAACGAGAATTTTGTAAATTATTTTAAATATTTATTGAGTTAAATAAATATTTTTCGATGATTTAATTATTAGATTTAATAATTAATTGATGCAATTGTGGTAGATTAATTTAATCATATGTGTTACATTATTAAATTAATGTAGAGAATTTTATTATTCAAGTATGTGATTATGTGAGCTTATTGAATTAAATGAATTATTTAATTAAGCATAATGTTATTTAATTAATTTAATTATTAATTAGAGATTTAATAATTTATTATTATTTATTAAAGAGATAATTAATATTGTGACTACGTGAATTTATGAGAAATTATTATATTTTATTTAAAGTAAATTAAATAAAATATTAGATTTATCTTATAAGAGTGTGACATTAATTAAACTATATTATAAAGCTCTATTAAATTAAATGGTTTTGAATTATTCTCTTGCTAGCCAAACATGGCACTTTGGGAAGTTGAGGGCAGTTACCCATGACTGGGTAACTGACCACCAACGCGCGTCAGACCTTTTCCTTATTACGACGTTCTCTTTTCTTTTCATTATTTTGCCTAAGTCTAGAAAGCTATCAGAGAGAATTACAGAGAAATAATTGAGAAGTCTGAGAGATAAATTGAGAGTGTAATCAGCAGGTTGTTGTGAAAGAATCACCACTAATCATCCCATCCATTAATTATACTCTGGGTAATTCTTCTTCCCAAATTCTTATTTTACGTCTTTTAAGTTTTCATAAAATGGCTTTCATAGTTTTCTAAAAATCTCTGTGTTTGGTATATGAGATGAGTATAACATTATATATGTGTGTTATGTTATACCAAATAGTGTTTAATTATATATACCATGTAAACCATGTGATCAGTTTCATGAAAACATGTCGTACATATGTTATTTCAAAATAAACAGAGTACGTGATATGGCCATATGGCCATATATGTGATAATTGATGTATTGATTATATATTATCCCTAAATTTTACACTCTTATATTATTGAGCATGTTAATACGAAGAGATCAAGCCTTAAACAAACGGATTCGGTGTTATAACGAATCTGTAGTGTTAAATTATATATTTTATATTCAAAAACCACCAAGAACATCAAAGTCAGTGAATTCACATGTTTTAATTATGTGATTATGTGTTTTAATTGGTTAAAACTACTCTACAGATGTTGGGTAATGATTATATGGAAGTATTAACATGTGGGTACGTTAAATTAGTGAGTTTAGTGATCATAAAATGTGTAAATCGCCGAACTCTGTGTTCTTCGCGATCTGGGAAACAGTTTCTGGAGTCTCGCGCCGCGGCGCCAACTCCAGAATTGAAGTCCCGCGCCGCAGCGCCACTGCGCCGCAGTGCCAAGACCCAAGCCACGGTGCCATAGCGCCGCAGTGCCAAGGGCCCGACCACAGCGCCACCGCGCCGCAGCGCGACTCCTTAGTACATTAGTGGCGCTGCAGCGCCACTCTCCAGAAAATTCAGAAATGTATTTTTAAAAATGTTTAAGTCTAACAATGTGTTAGTGGATTATTGTAATGAACATGTAAACATGTTAGAAGAATAATGTGATGATAAAATAGTTATTTAACATGTAATAAAATATTATATGCGAATTGAATTATTAAATACATAATTAGTTTGATAATTCACGAAGTACAAATGATGTGACAAAGTGAAAATTTGACTAAGTTTAGTCGAATAATTAAAGTAGTCAAAGAGAAAGAGTTTATAATGATTAGTTAAGTTATAATTAACTGGTATTGTGTATGTGAATGGTATGTAGGATTTTTAATTCAAAGAACGAGTTAGTTAAAGTGTAATCTACAAGCAAGGCAAGTTTCTTAACCCTACTTTTTAATATCTTTCAAGGTTATTAATTACCTTGAATAAGTTATCATTTCTATTATTCAAGTTCAAGAATGATATTACAGATTATTTATATTGTCAAAGCATGATTCAGTTATACAATAATTGTTCTATTGTATACGTTTTAGATAATTATTCAAATTGAATATCGTTATTGTTGAACCTTATTAGACTAGTGAACCTTATTGATTCAACTAGTCCATAGTTGATGAGCGTTCTAAATTTCAGAACCCTTGATGAATTTATCCAAACCAAACTTCCTTTGGTGCGGACTCGAATGTCAAACTGAGATGAACAACCCTGTATAGGGGATTATTTACGCTTTAGCGTTAAGATATTGTGCACAGTATGGTACTAAGGGCTGATCCCCCTAAGTACGAGAAGAAGGTCCATAGTCTTATGACTGTTAAAGGTTTCAAGTATATTTCTTGTTAACCTAGGACATAGTTCAAGGTCTTATGACCCTCAGAATTCTTTTGATTCTTGTTATTCATTCTCGATTCAAAAGTTGAGCTTTTATTCAGATGTCTTTGATTTATTCGCATGTTATTATAATGTTATTTCATTATTATACTTGTGGGTATTGTGCTCACTCTTGCTTAATAATAACATTGCAGTTAAGAATGAAAGAAGCGATGAACCCTCCACTAGTAAGGGCAAGGGCAAAGTTAGCAAGTGATGTAGACTTGTTATTTTAATTGATGATGTATTTATGTTTAAGACTTATGTTGTTGTTTAAGACTTTTTTTGTTTAGAATTCCGCACAGATGTTTTAAGGTTAGAGTAACCTGGGATTTATTTATGATTCAGTTGATGTAACCCTTAAGGGAAGAGATTTTATTATGATTTCTATCTATTGTATGGTTTGATATTATTTATGGGTAGATAGATAGATGATGCTTGTACAGTGAACACCAAATCCCGTGGAATCGAAGTACCTGGATTTGGGGGTGTCACACCCCCCACTTTCTCATTTTTCAAAATCGTCGGGAGAAAGTAATATCAATTTTTCGTATATATATGTACTGCAGGCATATGATTATATATATTTATATATTATCTTTATGTTAGTGGCGTATGGTGGGGGTGGAATTAATGGTGATTTTAGTATATATTTAGATGTTAACATTTGGGTGGTGGTGGTTCTAGTAGGTGATGTGGCAGGTAGTAGTATTTTCTTTCAAAACCTTCACCTTATTGGCTAAATAATTTCTTATGCTATCAATGAGGCCATTTTTTCAACTTGACATATGATAGTTTTGTTTTCCTCTCTTTTAATTGGCCAACACCTTGACAAATGATGTATGGGTGGTAGAATTTTTCTAATATAGCATGTATTATATTATATATATATATTATAAAAATTTGGTTTTGAAAAATCTAGCGTATGATTTTAGCCAATGAATTAAACAGTATCCTTCCATTCTTCTATAAATAGAAGCTCATTCCTTCATTATTTCTTACGAATTCACTAAAACTCTAGAGAGAGAAAATTATAGAGAGAAAGAAGAAGAGAAGTCTGCTACCTTTCTTTTCCTATATTCAGTTTCTTTTACGGCAAGGGATATTATTTGTTGTACTCGTAAGGGGTATTATTTCTTTTGTATTCATGAAGAGAACTTCTGTTATTCCATTATTTATTATTTTGTTGGAATAACCTGTATACGCGGGCTACCCTATACTTGGTAAAATTCTTCTGTTATTCCATTCTTTATTATTCTGTCGGAATATCCTGTCTGTGCGTTTACGCCAGACCTGGTTCCATTATTTATTATTTTGTAAGAATATCTTGTCTGTGCGTTTACGTCGGACCTGGTTCCATTATTTAGTATTCTGTCGAAATATCCTGTCGGTGCGTTTACGCATGACCTGGTTCCGTTATTTATTATTCTGTTGGAATAACCTGTCTGTGCGGTAGTGCAGGGATGAATATTCTTGGCCGTAGTGCAGGGATGATGTGGATTATTTATTAAGCTGAGTTTCAGCGATAAAAGTGATGAAAAACCTTTTAAATTATAAAAGATAGTAGATTTTATTCTCTACTTGACTCTTTTAATGGATTGCTTGATCCGCTGCAGTTAAACTTGATGTCTATTGTATTTTATCAGTTTAACATTGTTGAAGACTAATGATAATTTATTTTGCATTATCTTTGTGACAACTCGAGAATTTTGAATATTTTTAAAAATTTTATTTATTGATTTAAGGTTCAAAATTAGAACCTAGACAGAAAAATAGTGTATGCATGTGATATTTTTAAGATGGAATTTTGAGGATTTCAAAATTCTGTGAATAATTTAGGTGAATTATTCAGGATTAAGAAATACGTAAATATGTTATGTGTATATGTTTACAATATGTGGTTAAGGGTCAAGGGTTGACCAGATAATTGATATCTGTAACAAACCCTAAGTATATATTAAGAACGTCAACGTTCGGTTAGAAAACCCTAGTGTTTAATAAGAAACCCTAAAACCGATTCTGAAAACCCTAATTTCAGTTCTGGGAATCCAAAACCCTAATTCGGTGCATGAAACACTAATCAGGGAATTTAAATGATTATTATATTGCATAAGTGTTATTTATTATAATATTAATTAGGGAAAAGCTTAATTATTAGCAAACCCTAATTTCACATTTTTGAAAACCCTAATTTCTGGGTTAGAAACTCTAATTTTATAATTCGAAAAAAACTAAGTGTTAATTTAGTGATTTAATGTTAATTAGAAAATATTAATCCTAATTTTATAGTTGTAAGTAATTAGAAAACCCTAATCTAATTACGAAAATTTAATTTCTATTTTAAAAAAAAAATAATTTTTCTATTAGAAACCCTAATTAGTGGTTTGTAAACCCTAATGACCTATTTGACCTTAATCGCCGAATTAACGATTTTAATTAGGAAATACTAATCCTAATTAGCAAGATTTAATTTGTGATTAAGAAGTTTTTATATAATTAGTAAATCCTAATTACAATTTAGAAATATTAATTTTCTGTTTTTTAAAACCTAAATTGGAAATTTTAGAAAATTAAATTTGTAAAACCTAAGGGTTTTAAACCCTAAACCCTAAACTTTCCAAACTCTAAACCATAAGGGTTTGGCTAATTGACTAGAATGCCATTAATATAAAATGTCAAATGTCTAGAATACCCTTTTTGTATTCTTTATTTAGGTAGTGTACAAATCTTGCCAAAATAATGAGTAGGTGACCAAGTATGTTGACCATGTGCTCTAAAACATCAGATATACTAGCCATCTTGCCCCTTGATCAGCCTCATTCATTGCATCATATCTTTTAAAATGAGAAAAGTAAGTAAAGTTATTCACTTTACTTGTCAAAATTGCCAAGACTTTCTCTCACTAGAAATTTCGAGATTTAGAGAGAGAGAGAAAGAGAGAAGCTAAGCCTTAATCATCTCTTAGCATTCCTATAACAGATTCAATGGTCAGATTCCAAGATCCAAGCTAGAAAAAGGTATAAACCCTAAATTTCGAAAATCATGTGCTCTTGTGTTAATGTTGTTGTTTGTTGTTTAAAGATGTGTTAGAAGGTGTCTTTTACTGATCTGGGTTGTTAAATCCCAGATTCAAAACATCAAAGTCCACGAATCAAGCATCTTTGAAGTCTGGAAAAAAATTTAAGAAATGGTCTGACAACCATATGTCAGTGGCCTTAGATCTTTATGTTTTTATGATTTGACTTGTTTTAAAGTTGTACTCGGTAGCTTGTCATGTGGTCTTTCATCTGGAAGTGGAATCACAGCCATGCAATGTCCAGATCGTGAGTTATTAACGGTCAAAGTAGGTTGACCAACGTTGACCGGGTAAATTCTGGGTAACCCAGAAAGGATTTTTCAGCGTCTGACAAGTTGTTCAAGCTCCTAGATCTGTCAGGTTGTAGTTGTTTTGTTGATGTATTTGTATTCGGTTTCTAGCCTGCCATTTGTTATTTAACTTTATGGCTTAAGATCATGTAAACAAGGAACATATTATGAGTAATAGGTGGTCAAAGTAGGCGAGTTGCATTGATTTACCGTTTCTGGAAAACCCAGAAGCCGGATGAACTTGTGTTCTGACAATCATTTGACCGGTCTGGATCTCTCAGTTATGAAGTTTTTAGGTTTCTCTAATGTACTAGAACTGTTCTATGTCATGTGGTCTGCAATTTTGAAGCATTAAAAGCTTTAAAGTAGCACATTTGTCACTGTTTGAATTTTTGGGTAGCCCAGAAATTCAAGAACATGCCTGACAACATATTCCGGAGCTTTAATCTTGTAGCTTGGTTATGTCATGACCATGAATTGAGTTTGTGGTTGTAGTACTACATCTGTACTACAATCCTAACACAATTAGCAGCCCAGAAAGTATCAAGAACACGGATTAAATTGTAGTCAAACATGGCACCTGGTAATCTGGGTTTGAAGGTTCTGACAAGCTCAAGAACACCTATAGCGACGGGTCTGTCTTTATAGGGCCCATTAGCGACGATTTCTATTTAATTTATTTTCTGATTTTTTGAAAATTATTTAAAAATAGATAAAAATATATTTTTATTATTAAAATTACATAATAAATTCCGAAAAATTATTTTAAAGTCTGAAAAATAGTTTTTTATTATTTTGAGTATATTTCAAAAATATTTAATATTTTTGGAATATAAAAGGTATTTATTTATTTAATTATAATATTAAATAAATTATTTAAAAATGATTTTAATTCATAAAAAAAATATTATGGTATAAAAAAATATTTTAAGTTATTTTTAGTGACTTTTAATATTTTGTGATGAATTTCATTAATTAATCAATATTAATGATAATTAGTTTATTTAATAAATATATTAAATAAATTATGGAAAAATAGAATAAATGGTTTATAAATCATATAAAAATGATTTAAGTGTTATAAAAATATTTTAAGATATAAACTATAACTTTTGATATTTTGTCATGAAAATATTAATATTTTAATATTAATAGTAATTACCGGGTAATAAATTTAATGGTTTAAAAATCATATAAAGGCGATTTTAAGGTATTAAAAATACTTTATGATATTATAAATATATTATAATATTATGACATGTATTTTATTAATATTTGATAATAAATAAATATTAATGATAAAAGAATTATGTGGTATTTAATTCATTTAAATACGTTTTAATGATTGAAAATTCACGATAAATGATAATAATTATGTGAAAATTATTATGAGACTTAGAAAAATATTTTGACTGATATTAAAATTATCTGAGTTAATTGTTAAGTGTTTAGGCAGAGTTTAATTGAACTTAGACTTGATAAAAGTCCGACTAGACCGTTGGAACGTTAGAACTTTGTCGAATTCAACTCAGACTACAATAGTTTGACTTGACACCGAGTCTTATGTGTGTTATAGACTGATAGGGTTATATGTTATGTGTTTAGGTTATTTTGTGTGTGTATATATACATATATATATATATATATATATATATATATATATATATATATATATATAATAGTATTATATTGTGATGATATTATTCTAATATTGGAGATCTATATTGCTAATATTAGGTCTTCAGATAAAACGTTATAAATTGTGTAGCGGTAATCAACAGTTCAGGAAAGTTTGTTTTTATTTAACTCTACTAAGAGTGTTTCATTCAGATAAGCTTATGGTTAATCATTGTTGGTTGCTATGAATTGTACTCTGTACATATTGCATGTATAAGTCAGGTATGAAAGGCTGATCACCTTCATTACCAGTTGGTTCAGATATATTTGTTCATGTATAATACTTGTTCAGTCAAAAGTTTGTTCCTGCTAGTTCACAATTATATTGATGAATTATTGCCAGCTTATTGTTCATACTCTTTCAATCATGATATATCGTTATATTATTGAACTAAAACTTGTTGCGCAATCCTTATGCTCACCCTTGCTATATCATGATAAAACATTGCAGATTAAGGCGAATGCGTCGGATACAAGGAAATGTTAAAGACAGTTCCAGCGTTAGGATATGTGTGCAGCTAAATTGTATAAGTATTGTATGTTAATAATGTTATATGTTAGAAAAGTTATGAAATGTGTATTAAGTTAAGGTTACTCGACCGTGGGGAATAGTGTGTAAGTTTAATGTATAAACAATTTATGTTTATATCTTCCGCAAATATAGTAATAGTTGTATAGAATGATCGAACCGGATCCGAGGTGATTTGGGACCTGAATTCGGGGCCCTCACAATCTTAGTCATAATATTTCTTACTGGGCTAGTTGAGCTCACCCTTTCTTTCACTGTTCTCTTCAGGAAATGAGAATATAGCTAGGACGAGTCGGGGAACGGAGTGATGGATCAGATGATAGTATTAGTAGTCCTCACTATTCTGTTAAATAGTGTGACAATAAATGTAATGATTACTTATTCTGAGAGTGGATATTGTCTAGAAGATAGTATTTGTATTGAAACTCAAAGCTCTCTTGTGGTATATTAAAGATTTTATTTATATTCTGTACCATGTATTTGGCGACTCAGAATAGGTGATGTATACCTATTTTGGGGGCGTCACATACGTGTTTATTAGGATTGATTGACTGCTAAACATTTGTGACAATTTGATTAGGTTATGTGCTGACTGCAAATAGCAGTACTATGTGCTATGATACATTATTCTAATGGAACGAATGATCTTATTAATAATAGGTTTCGATATAAAAGATTAAGCTAAGTTGCGTTATTGTAAGCAGCAGCTCGGGCAAGTATCTGAACTATCCTTTTATTGTGCAAGTGTCCTAACTTTGCATTTACTTTATGCAATGGACATGAGTAAGAAAGTTTTAGAATCATATTATTGTGCCAGATTATTAACTCTATTATTATCGATTATGTATCAAATCTTCATATTCATATAAGTTCTTAAATTATTCGATCATTGCTTATCAACACAGTATTAATGCATAATCCAGATATTTATTCTGTTCGTTAGTTTCTAAATATGGTTATACAAGTGTCCCCACTTAGATAATTATTGTATTTAATCACATGTTGATACATACCTATTGATTTACGGCATGTATACATTAATTAAAAGTTGTCTAAGTTACTTGATCCAGCTAGACACAGATGTTGTTGATCATGATAGAACTTTATTTATCCAACCAGATTGTTTTGATTCAGATTCCCGACTAAGTATGAACATCCCGAACGTGGGAAACTTTTGTGCACCTAAGGTGGATAGAGTGAACGATAATATCGTTCTTGCATGTAGTATTAATCAATACAGGGCATAACGAGCTGATCACCCCCCGTGCCCGTAAGTTATGACGGTTTACAGATGAAGTTCTATTTAACCTTTTCGAAAATAGAAAACAATGTTCATAGTCTGTTGACAAATCTCCAATTATAGTCAGTACGTAGTTTCAAAAATTTTATATAGAAGTGATATGTTGTTATTATTGGTTCAGCTTACTTCACAACTATTGATTCGTTGTAGAAGTGTCATTCAAAGAAAATATTTTATTCTTTCAGCTAATATCTATTGTTGTTATTACTTGCTGGGCAATCAAATGCTCATTCTTGCTTTAAATTTAAATGTTTTCAGCTAAGTATGATCAACCCGAAGGATCAGGCAAGAACAAGGGGAAAAGAAAGTTGTTCGAATGAATTTAATAATATTCTGTGTAATAGTTAAAGTTTATTAAGACAATGTTATTTATTATCTATGATGTAATGAATGTTTAAAGGTCTCGTACCTAGGATTTAGACTTTGATATATGTAAATTAAGTTTGATATTTATATTATTGTTATTATTATTAGTAATTTTCCACTCATAGAAATGGTATAGTGAAGCACCGAGTTCGGGTTTTAAGTACCTGAATTTTGGGGCGTCACAGTAGTGAAGTGGTGTCCAAGTACAATAGGGAAAAGAATAAGAAGAAGATGGAAGGTGGAAATCAGGGTGCCAGCAGTGGTGGCAGTAATAGCAAGAAACACAAGTGGAACAACAGTGGCAATGAATCAGGAACGCAACAAGGGAATACAAAGCTGAAGAAGCCAGCGTGTTCAAAGTGTGGAAAGAATCATTCAGGAGAGTGTATGAAAGGGAAAACTGTTTGTTATAATTGTGGTTAGGAAGGACATATTTCACCAAATTGTCCTAAGCCGAAGAAAGGTGGTTGTTTTTCTTATGGACGAACGGGGCATACATTCAAGGATTATCCATTGAAGAAGAATACAAATGGAGGAAGTTGAAACAAGAGTAGTTCTACAAAGTTAACCAGTGGAGGACCAGTTCAGCAGAGTAAGCTGACAGCAAGAACATTTAATATGGCTGTGCAAGATGCGGTTGCATCAAAGGAGGTTGTGTCAGGTGTAATTCTGATCAATGATATAAATGCCTATGTATTATTTGATTCGGGAGCTATCTGTTCATTTGTGTCTGATGAATTTGCAAAAAGACTAAATTTGCCCTGTGAAAAGCTAAAGAACCCAATGAATATAGAAGTTACAAACAAAGAAGTGATCCCTGTAAAGTATATCCATAGAAATTGTTGTGTGGAAATAAGAGGGCATAAGCTAAGTGTGAACTTGATTCCAATACACCTAGGAGAATTTGATATTATCCTGAGGATGGATTGGTTATTTAAACGTGAAGTAGTTATAGACTGTCAGAAGAAGAGTATACGCCTTAAGACACTGAATAAGTCTAAGGTTGTATTTTATGGTAACAAGTCGCCAAGACAAACGAGTTGTCTGACGATGATCCAGGCCAAGAGAATGATACGGAAAGGGTGTGAAGGTTATTTGGCTCGTGTAGTGGATACACGGATGGTGAATTCGGACATAAGACAGGTACCTGTAGTCAATGAGTTTGGGGATGTCTTTCCAAAAGAACTTCCTGGACTTCCAACAGATCGAGAGATAAAATTTGTAATTAATTTAGTACCGGGGACAGCACCGATATCGAAAGCACCATATAGGATGGCTCCGATAAAAATGAAAGAGTTAATGATCCAGCTACAGGAGTTATTGGATAAGAAGTACATTCAACCTAGTGTATCTACGTGGGGAGCACCAGTGTTGTTTGTAAAGAAGAAAGATGGTTCGATGATATTATGTATAGATTATAGAGAACTGAATAAGGTGACGATCAAGAACAAGTATCCGTTACCAAGAATAGACGATCTATTTGATTAACTTAAGGGAGCGAGATATTTTTCGAAGATTGACCTGAGAACTGGTTATCATCAGTTGAAGGTGATAACAGAGAATGTACCAAAGACATCATTTAGAACTCGTTACGGTCATTATGAGTTCTTAGTGATGTCGTTTGGACTGACGAATGCGCCTGCTGCTTTTATGGACTTGATGAACAGAGTATTTAAATCGTATTTGGATAAATTTGTGGTGGTGTTCGTTGACGACATTTTGGTGTATTCAAAGACTGAAGAGGAGCATGTTGAACATCTACGGATGGTGTTGGAAATGTTGAGAAGGGAGAAGCTATATGTAAAATATTCAAAGTGTGAGTTCTAGTTGAAGAGAGTTCAATTTTTGGGACATGTTATCGATAACGAGGGAATTTCTGTTGATCCGGCTAAAGTAGAAGCGGTGAAAAATTGGGGACAATTGAAGACGCCGACAGAGATCAGAAGTTTCTTAGGATTGGTAGGATATTACAGGAGGTTTATTCAAGATTTCTCAAAGATAGCGACACCATTAACTAATTTGACGAGGAAGACTGTTAAGTATGTGTGGACGAAAAAGTGTGAACAAAGTTTTTAGGAATTAAAGAAGCGACTAAGTGAAGCACCTGCGTTATCTTTACCAGATAGTACGGGAGGTTTTACAGTGTATAGTGACGCATCACATAAAGGACTAGGTTACGTATTGATGCATAATGGTAAAGTCATTGCGTATGCGTCACGACAGTTAAAGGATTACGAGAAGGGATACCCTACCCACGATCTAGAATTGGCTGCGGTAGTGTTTGCCCTTAAGATTTAGAGACATTATCTTTACGGAGAAAAGTGTGAGATATTATAACGACCCGAAAATTTATATAATTAAATTCTCTATTTCAGTCATTAATAATACATTCAACCTCAAATTTTACATCATTAAATGATAATACAACCACTGAAAATTTGCGGAATAATTAAAATTTTCTAGTACAAACTATCATTGTTCCCAAAACCTTCAACCTTTACATCTAAATATCTCATAATCAATTTAATACTACAATACTTTACATCGCGAAACGATATTACAATTCAACATTAATACATCATTCAGAACCTTAAACATGGTTCAAATAATAATAACACAGCTAAAGTGTAAAAATCTTCAAGTATCAAATCTGTTTCATGTCTTTCAAGTAACCCATAACTTTACCTCAAAATCTTGACCTGCAAAAATGGTTATTTGTAAGGTCGAGCTCGACAGCCCAACAAAATCTAATAGTTTTCATGCATTACATAGCACATAATAACATGCTCAACATATATTTCATAAACATTGGACTAACATAACATACATGCTACAGTTCACATAACAAGTATAAAGATTGAGTTCCTTACTCAATCATCATGCTTTACTAAATCAACGTAGTCATAAGTTGACTTTGACGTTTCATGCTTTCAACATAAATATAACACATCATGTTATTTGCAATAAAGACTTAAAACAGTTAATCATCAAGTTCACGTAGCAAATAGGAACTGAAAGACTTGCCTGATTTGTAGTTTATGAACTACGACTTAACTGCTTATCGCTTATCTGCAGTTTGTGTATTCCAACATAATTATATCATTATTCACATTAACTATTAGTTCCATAGTAATGGATAGTAACTATAATGTAAACTTTACTATACACAATGTACTAAAATCCTTTTTCCAACATAACACTCATTTCTAGTTAAACTTGTTATTTCGGTATAAGTCTTACATTACCATTTATATTTCAAAAATTTCAAGTGTTAACATCACAACACTTATCTAACATTCATTGTATAAACTAAGTTACGCATAACACGTTCGTAACTTACTAATCACTTTTAGAACTTTAAATTTACAATCCACCTAACATAACTCTATTTAACCTTGTTGTTACATGATTCTCACATTAACCTAACATTAAACTAAGTTACATTGAACGTCCAAAGTCTGCATAATTAGCGGACTTCACTGTCTGTGACAGGGTACTGGCGCGGCCGCACCAGTTTTATGCTGGATTGCAGCGCGCCAGAGCGACAACGCGCCCGCGCCAAGAGGCAGGGCGCCCGCGCGATGCATCAGTTTCAATTTTGCAGAACGTGATCCGACACAGTTTTTAGGCCAACTAACACGAATTTCACCCACAAAACAATAAAATCAACATGTACAATAAATATAAAACTGTCATAAACATGATTGCTAACATATTCATCCACCTAGCACAATTTAACAACACTTTTAACTATTTTAATTTCTCAAAATTCTCATTTTCATATGAAAACTCCATTCTTGACATCCTTCACGAAAATCAACACTGTGATTTCAATTCTTGTCCAAATTACTTCGTTCAAATTACGTTATGCTTGTGTCTTAATGAACTAGCATAATCAAGCTTCAATTTGAAGTTTAACATACGAATTTACCATCATAATTGGTACTTACACAAGCCTCATAAGAAAATATTCATACAAACATACACTGTCATTATTTTTCTACTGTTATCCGAAATTAGCATGCAATTTCCTTGTTTAAACATAAACTCTAGCGTTATATCACATATAACGACCATAATTTAGTTACATAACAACAATTTTGAAAGAATTAGAATTCACAGAACAAAATTTTGCCGTAACTAATAAATATATATATATATATATATATATATATATATATATATATATATATATATATATACACACACACACACACACAGGTTATGTAAAAATACCTTTTGTTGATTAAGAAATCCTTGCTAATCAACTGCTAATTACTTCGAAAACTCAGAGCTTTTCACAATTCTATCAAGCTTTCTCTCAGGTTTCTCTCTGAACTCTCAGACTTAGCCAAGTATGCTTACAGAAAATAGATATGGCCAAACGTAAAAATAAAACTGATAACCTTAATACGCATACTAATTGCAATATCAGTTACAAACTAACGTACACGTTATAAATATATTATATTTTATTATTTTATTTATTTTATTTATATTATTTAAAAATCCAAAAACTCAAAAGTTATAAGACTCCATTTGACAAAACCCTTTAAAATTAAAGACTTAATATTTTAAGCCTTGTTTGGCAAAACTAAATTAAACTCCATTAACTTATTTTAATAAACAATTTAGTTTATTATTTATCATCACTTATTACTTATTTGAATTTCCATATCTACATTAATCAAATAAATTAATCACATACTATTTTTTAAATAAATTTTCCACTTAAACAATTATCACAAAATTATAATATCATTATAATTTTTATTTAATAACTTATCATACTAAATTGTTATAATTTTTATTTAATAACAATTTAGTTTAATAAACTTAATATAATTTTTATTTAACAATTAATTAACCAAATAAAATTAAATCAATTAAACAAATATTAATTCAATGATAAACACATTCATTAAATATTTATATAATTTAATAAATATTAAATATTACAATTAAAATTCTGGAATGTTACATCATTCCCTCCTTACAAGGATTTTGTCCTCAGAATCACAATTCAAACAATCAAATCGTCACATATTTTAAAATATACAGCACATACATATACATACTCAAATTCAAAACATCTCATAATAAGAATTTTAATTATTAAATTCCTATTTTAATAACTTCTAAAAATTCGGGTTGTTACATCGTTCTCCCCTTACAAGGATTCCATCATCGGAATCACCGAAACCCTACCTTACTCGGTTTTCGCCAAATCTCTTTTCAAAAATTTATCATTGAATATCTTCAACACATTACCTTGATATAGGTTTTATATTTCTTACCCCCACCATTCCTGATAATATTTTTTTTGTAAGTTTTATTTCATAACTTTCACTTGGAGTCAATTATATTTTGAGTATTATATATTCTTTAACCCATTAATTTTCTTTTTTAAGGATCGATATCATAAACACTCGGGATATTACATTCACCTCTTCTTCTAAGAATTTTGTCCTCGAAATTTTATTTACTAATCCTCGTTCATTCAATCTATCAAAATAGTTTTTAAGCTAATACTTTATTCATTCATTGATTTCTATTACCACTTCTTCCCACAATGATCTTTCTACAATTATTAACTTTTCTATTAAAAGTTTTACATTATTCTTTGATAACTCATCTCTTTCTCATTTTAAAATTTCTTTTCTCACTTATTCAATATATTTATCATCCTGTGTCGCATTCTACGACTTACTTCTTTCTAAGGAATATCATCCTTACCACATTCACCTTTTAGAATAGCAAGAATCTTCCACAATTGTTCAATAATTGGGAAGTAGTATGAATAACTCCGGAATTTAAAAGATTCCAAATCATGCTGAGGGGTCACAAGACCGTGAACTCTATTCTCGGTTTACTAGTGCTTCAACTCAATCCTTCACACTGCAAACCAGAGTGTTTATCAATCACAAAGACTGAAAACACCCTCCACACGTACACTAGGTGCCCAGCCTATTGTACCACTACGTTGGGCCGCAACGTAGTGTTTTGTAACGACTATATGCGTTACGCTCGGAACCATTGTCCCCAAAAACATGTCCCCTTATAGGGCTATTCACCTCAGCTTTTCAACATCTGAATCCGTAACAAAATAATTTGGTTTGGCATAACTTTTCAATAAACACTTGAATTTCATGATCATCTTTCAATAATCGTCTAGCTGAATCAAATAGCATAGACTTCTACGAAAATTCGAACATCAATTGAAATATACACACACACGCACACACACATGCACACACACACACACACACGCACACACACACACACACACACACACACATATATATATATATATATATATATATATATATATATATATATATTCTCATATCTTAAAAAAATCTCAAAAATCTTTTTATGACGTCATGATACCGCACCGTATTTACAGTCTGATTGAGGATTCCGTCATTTGGTGATTTAATCATACTACATCATACCATAGTGGGTTGACGATCATTAGATCACATCCAACACTAAGTAATACTGCATTGACGACTCCATCATTTTATCATATATGCACCATGTTCCATGATACATTGATAATATATATAAAAAAAATATTTTGATATATTTCAAATCATTTTTGTCTAGCCAAAGTAATTAGTATAGACATACGAATAACGGTATTGTTTTTAAAACTCATTGGTTCCATCATTTGATCCAATATTTTTCAAGAAAATAGAAGTGCAAATATCAGCACGAAGTTAATAAATTTTGAAAATCTAGCATAGCTAGTAGATTTAGAAAACATATGTCTCCACCATCAACTCTACTTTCTATAATGATCCATTGCTTAATAAGTCTATCTATTCCTATCATCCTCAATACTCCATTCACACTTATCTATACCCCAGTTCATCAAACTTACCACGAATTGAAAGTTCAGGACTTACCACAATAATATGAGTTTAAGAACTTATCCTAGTCAGACCATAGGCGTCCATTAGCTGAGGGGTTCAAAACCTACCAAATTATTATGAGTCACGAACTTACCATATGCATTAGTTTTAAGAATCGCACCTAATCCTAATATTATCTGACTAATCTTAATAGTTTCTGACTATCAAATATACGCATGAGAAAAGAATCACCTTTTCGCCACATATACATTGATAGCGTGACACTAACATTCCAATGATTATCAATGTGATAAATTGAGTGCAAGCACAAAACCCTCGCCCATACAAAAATTTGTATAACTCAGCCATCATATGAGTCCTCAATTGAAATCCCACCTAACTCTATCTTACCCTTAACTTACTCTTTGCTCAATAAGAATTCCTCGTATCACATTATTTATAAGTCCTCGCGAGTTATCTTGTACTATTTCATAGTACAATATCTTCATAGCATCAAGCTATAACTATTCAAACATTATAGACCATCTTCCTTTTAAAACATAAACAGATCACGTCGTGATCTTATTCTATAATTATCTCCCTTACAATTCTTTTCTTAACTCGTGATCGTTTTGTTTTACGATCCCCTTTCTTTCCTTTCATTTACGATATTATTCGTTATCTTGGCTATTGGAGTTATGGAACTTGTGACACCCCCAAATCTGGTACTTCCATTTCCACAGGATTTGGTGTTCACGATACAAATATCATCTTTCTATCTACCCATAAAAATGCAACCATGCATTAAATAGAAATAAAATCTTTCTCTTAAAGGTTACAACATCAAATAATAATACAATCCCAGTTTAAACTAACCTTAAACATCTGTGCGGAATTATAAATAAATAAGTCTTAAACAACATCTTTAACTTAAGTCTTAAACAAATACATCATATAAAATAACAAGTCATATCAAATAACAAGTCTCCATCATTAGCTAACTTTGCCCTTGCCCTTACTAGTGGAAGGTTCGTCAGCTCTTTCGTTCTTAACTGCAATGTTATTATTAAGCAAGAGTGAGCACAAATGCCCACAAGTATAATAATGAAATAACAGTATAACAACATGCGAATAAATCAAAGACATCTGAATAAAAGCTCAACTTTTGAATCAAGAATGAATAACAAGAATCAAAAGAATTCTGAGGGTCACAAGACCTTGAACTATGTCCTAGGTTAACAAGGGTTATACTTGAAACCTTTTACAGTCATAAGACTATGGACCTTCTTCTCGTACTTAGGGGGATCAGCCCTTAGTACCATACTGTGCACAATATCTTAACGCTAAAGCGTAAATAATCCCCTATACAGGGTTGTTCATCTCAGTTTGACATTCGAGTCCGCACCAAAGGAAGTTTGGTTTGGATAATTCATCAAGGGTTCTGAAATTTAGAACACTCATCAACTATGGATTAATTGAATCATTAAGGGTTCACTAGTCTAATAAGGTTCAACAATAATGATATTCAATTTGAATAATAATAATCTCAAAACGTATACAATAGGACAATTATTGTATAACTGAATCATGCTTTGAAAAGATAATCAATCTTTACTATAACATTTGAACTTGAATAATAGAATTGATAATTTACTCGAGGTAAATAATGAATTTGAACAATAATGACAAGTAGGGTTAGAAAACTTGCCTCGTGCGTAGATTACACTTTAACTAAGCACGTTCTTTGATTTAAATCCTACATATCATTCATATTTACAATACCAGTTAATTATAACTTAACTAATCAACATAAACACATTCTCTTTGTCTACTTTGATTATCGACGATACTTAGTCAATTTATCTCATTATCACATAATTTGCACTTCATAAATAATAATCCAATTATGTATTTAATAATTTAAATCACATGTAATTATGTTATTTACATGTTTAAACAACTATTTTTATCATCACATTATACCTCTTACATGTTTACATGTTCATTACATTAATTCACGAACACATTGTTAGGCTTAAACATTTTTAATATCTCATTTCTGAATTTTCTGGGGAGTGGCGCTGCGGCGCCACGTTTGTACTGGCTCTTGGCGCTACGGCGCCGTGGCGCTACGGCCTGACACTTGACGCTGTGGTGCAGTGGCGCTGCGGCGCGTGACTTCAGTTCTGGAGTTGGCGCCGCGGCGTGAGACCCCAGGATCTGTTTCACGTAATTTCGAAGAACACAGAGTTCAGCGAAATCAACACATTTTTAACACTAATTTCACCAAATTACACATACCGACATGTTATAATTTATACATAAGCATAACTCAACCTTTGTAAAGTGATTTTAACCATTTAAAACACCCAATAACAGAATTAAATCATGTAAAATTGGACTGTTCTTGATGTTCTTGAAGTTTTTAACATAAATTCCTAAAATTCAATGCCACAGATTCGTTATAAGGCCAAATCCATTCATTTAAAGCTTGGTCTCTTCGTATTAACATACATAACAACATACAAGTGTAAAATTTAGGGATAATATATGATCAGTACCTAAAATATCACGTATAAGGCCATATGGCCAAAACCCAAACTATGTAATTTTGTAAAACATAAATACTACGTACTTTCATGAAACTGCTAACATGATTTACGTAATACATATAATTAAACATGATTTGATATAACATAACATATATATATATATATATATATATATATATATATATATATATATATATATATATATATAAACTTATAATCATATCATATCCCAATTACAAAGATTTACAGAAAACTGTGAAAGCCATTTTTTGAAAACTAAAAGACGTAACTTTGAATTTGGGAAGAAGGAAATTACCCTTTTGAATAAAAAGCGTAGATTTAGATTTCCTCACTTCTCAATTCTCCTTCACAACTCACAATTTTAATTATCTCTGACAAACTTTCTCTGAACTCTCTCTGTTTTTAGTTTTTTCTAGCCTTAGGAAAAATGAAGTAAAATAGAAGACGTCGTATTCAAATAGGAAGAAACAGACGCGCGCTGGTGGTCAGTTACCTAATCATGGGTTAATTGACCCTAACCCCTCTTAGTGCCATGTTTGGCTAGCAACTAAGTTAAAAACCCTTTATTTTAATAAAACATTTTATCATATAGTTTAATTCATGTCACACCCACTTGTACAATAATTCATATATCTTATTTAATTTAATATAAATAAAATATAATAATTTCTCATAATTTCACATAGTCACATAACTAAATATATCATTAATAAATAATGACAATTTATTAAATCTCTAATTAATAATTACATTAATTAAATAACGTCATGCTTAATTAAATATTTCATTTAATTTAATAAGCTCACATAATCACATACTTGAATAATAAAATTTTTCTACATTAATTTAATAAATGTAACACATATAATTAAATTAATCTACCACAATTGCATCAATTAATTATTTAATCCAATAATTAAATCATCGAAAAATATTTATTTAATTTAATAAATATTAAAATTAATTTACAAAAATCTCGTTCGTTACATCTTTCCCCCCTTAAAAGGATTCTGTCCCCAGAATCACGACTCAAAAACTTTCGACCCGTTATATTCTCTCCCTACAAAGATTCTGTCCCCAAAATCGCATACACATATTTAAGTAAATAAATGAGGGTAATTCTTCATCATATTATCTTCGAGTTCCCACGTAGCTTCTTCAGCGTTGTGGTTCCTCCAAATTACCTTAACAGAAGGTATAACTTTATTTCTGAGAACTTGTTCTTTTCGGTCGACAATTTGAACCTGAATTTCTGCGTAAGATAAGTCTTTCTCAAAATATAGGGGTTCATATTCAATTACATTGTGACGCACCCAAAATTAGGTATACATCACCCATCTTGGGTCGTCAGATATATAGTACAAAATACAAATACAACTTACTAATACAACTGTCGTGTACAATACGACAAAACATAAACTGTGAGTTTGAATACAAATATTATCTTCTAGAGAGTATTCATACTCAAAAGGAGTCCTCCTTACATTTATTAACACGCTATTACATAGAATAGTGAGGACTACTAACTAATACTATCATTCGAACCATCACTCCATTTCCCGACTTGTCCCAGCTACGTTCTCATTTCCTGAAGAGAACAGTGAAAGAAAGGGTGAGCTCAACTAGCCCAGTAAGAAATATTATGACTAAGATAATGCAGAATAAATTATCATTAGCCTTCAACAATATTAAACCGATAAAATATAATAGACATCAAGTTTAACTGCAGCGGAAAAAGCAATCCATTAAAAGAGTCAAGTAGAAAATAAACTCTACTATCTTTTATGATTTAAAAAGTTTTTCAACACTGTGATCGCTGAGACTCAGCTTAATAAAATAATTCACATCATCGAATCACCCCTGCACTATGGCCAAGGATATTCGTATATTCATTAATGGTCATGATCATGCCAACAACTGTCCATCAATGCACTACGGGCCAATGAGGACTTTTACCACATCATTTGTAACATTACGGTCATGATTATAGCGAATAATCCCTGGTCATAATCATACCAAGTCCATCTATGCACTATAGGCCACAGATGACTTTCAACATTTTATAAACATGAGGATGATGACAATGATATAAGAATTCAATAAAACAAGTTCAAGAATTAATTTATCCAAGAATTAACAACGTCCAAATTGTCAACATGATACTGCTTTGTGGAGTAAAATTCAAGAATACTTAGAAGAATGTTTTCATGAAAAGATACTGGATGAACCGCAATTATCAAGGATATTCCACAAATTTCATGGAGTATAAAAGTTAAAACTTAACCAACTGAGTATATTAAAGAATGTAATAACAAAAGAAATCACCCGGCATGCGATAGACCGCACAGACAGGTTATTCCAACAGAATAATAAATAATGGAACCAGGTCCGGCATAAACGCACGGACAGGATATTCCGACAGAATAATAAATAATGGAACCAGGTCCGGCGTAAACGCACAGACAGGATATTCCGACAGAATAATAAATAATGGAACTAGGTCCGGTGTAAAACACACAGACATGATGTTCACACACAGACAGGATGTTCCAACAGAATAATAATAAATATGGAACCAGGTCCGGTGTAAAACACATAGACAGGATGTTCCAACAGAATAATAGAAGAATATCACCAAGTATAGGGTAGACCGCGTATACAGGTTATTCCAACAAAATAATAAGAAATGGAATAACAACAGTTCTCTTCATGAATAAGAAATAATAACACCCCTTACCGTTTTAAAGAAGAGCTGAAGTAAGGAAGTAGTTAAGTAGCAGAATACTCTTCTTCTCTCTCTCTATAGTTTCTCTCTATAGTTTCTCTCTCTAGAGTTCAGTGAATTCGTAAGAAATAATGAAGGAATGAGCTGTTATTTATAGAAAAATAGAATGCATAGTAACTAATCCATGAACGGTCCATATTGATTACTTTAATCTGACGGTCCATATTTAAAGAAAAATCTTTTAAATAAAATATAATATATTCTATTTATAGAATAAATTTAATAAAGTATTCTGTTTTATATAAAAAGATGTTTCTGTTTTATTACGTTAATAATACGAATAAAATAAAACGTCATTATCGCTAAATAATTCATATTATTAACTGACAATAATTGAATCAAACTGAGTGACTTCTCACATAAGCATTAATAATCAATACCGTGTGCTACTATGCAACCACACGTATTACTGTACTTTTACTACCGAGTAGTTCAACAGTAACAATGGTAAAACTTCCGCCGTTATTTTTAATAAACTATTTTTGTCGTTTTCTCAATCCGACAATAATTTCGTTGTGGGGTCCACCAATGATTGTGCCATCGTACGAATATTTCCCGACAAAAAGAATATTCTCCGACCAAATGAATATTTTAAAACAACTTGCTTACTTTGTAAAATTTATAAATATTACCCACAACTATAACATTATATCAAATTAACTCCATAATATTCAAAAATGATATTTATAGAAAATTCATCTTTATTTATAAAAGTTGGGGTCTTACATACATGCTTGTAATCAGGCTTGTAGGGTCGCAACATAGAAAATGGTAGACGTTATGGATATTCTCGAGTGCTGGAGGTAAGGCTACCTAATACGCAACTTCTCCGATTCTTCTCAGTACTTCAAAGGGTCCAATGAATCTTGGGCTCAATTTCCCTTTCTTTCCGAACCTGATCTTCCCTTTCCAGGGAGAGACCTTCAAGAAAACATAACTACCTGATTCAAACTCGATAGTTTTACGATGTGGATCAGCGTATTTCTTCTGTCGGTCTTGAGCCGCTACCTGTCGTGCTCGGATTACTTTGACTATTTCTGATGTCTGCTGTATCAATTCTGGCCCTAGCAATTATCTTTCGCCAACTTCATCCCAATAAAGCGGAGTTTTGCACTTTCTACCGTATAATGCTTCGTAAGGCGGCATGCTAATACTATCGTGGTAACTGTTATTGTAGCCGAACTCTACTAATGGTAAGTGATCATCCCAATTTCCTTTAAAGTCCATCACACAGGCTCTTAGCATATCTTCTAATGTCTGAATCGTTCTCTCACTCTGTCCGTCTGTTTGAGGGTGGTAAGTTGTACTCATTCGTAATTGTGTACCCATGCATTCCTGAAGACGTTTCTAGAAATTTGATGTGAAGCGCGAATCCCTATCTGAAACAATTGATACCAGAACTCCGTGCCTCGAAATAATCTCTTTTACGTATAGCCTGGCCAACTGGTCTAAGTTGAATCTTATTTTCATTGGAAGGAAGTGTGCAGATTTCGTCAGTCGGTCAACGATAACTCATACTGCGTCGTAGCCTTTCTGAGTTGTCGAAAGGCCAACCACGAAATCCATTGCAATATGTTCCCATTTCCACTCTGGGATTTCTAACTGTTGTAGCAATCCACTCGGTCTCTGATGTTCCGCTTTCACTTTCTGACAGTTCAGACACTTGGCAACACATTCTGCAACATCACGCTTCAAATTCGGCCACCAGAAATGTTGTCTAAGATATTGGTACATCTTGGTACTACCAGGGTGAATCGAATATCGTGAACTATGAGCCTCGCTTAAAATATCCTCCTTAATCTCTTGTACTGGCGGTACCCAAATTCTACTCTCAAATCTCAGTATTCCTTCCTTATCCATCTTAAATCTCGGTTCGGTTCCTTCAGATATCTTCTTTGTCACCTTTTTGCATTCATCATCCTGAAGCTGAGCCTCCTTCACTTTATCTAGTAGAGTTGTACCAGATTGCATATGATATAGCTTCTCATCAATCTCCATTGGATACTTCACTTCCAATTCTAGTTTCTCTATTTCCACAATTAGCTCTTCCTGAGCAGTTAACATTATCAATTTCTCACGACCCTTTCTACTTAAGGCGTCGGCAACTACAATCGCTTTACCTGGATGGTATAAAATCTCACAATCGTAATCCTTAATTAATTCTAACCATCTTCTTTGACGCATATTCAAATCCTTCTGTGTGAAAATATATTTCAGACTCTTGTGGTCCGTATATATCTCACACTTCTCCCCGTAGAGGTAGTGCCTCCAAATTTTTAAAGCAAAAACCACTGCAGCTAACTCCAAATCATAAGTCGGGTATCCCTTCTTGTAATTCTTCAACTGTCGTGATGCATACGCGATGACTTTACCGTTTTGTATTAGCACATAACCAAGTCCTTTATGCGACGCATCACTAAAAACAACAAAATTGCCTGTATCATCCGGAAGAGATAACACAGGTGCCGTACTCAACCTCTTCTTTAATTCTTGAAAGCTCTCCTCACACTTCTCCGTCCAAACAAATTTCACAGCTTTTCGAGTTAAATTCGTTAACGGAGTTGCGATCTTGGAAAAATCTTGAATGAATCTTCTATAATATCCCGCCAATCTAAGAAAACTTCTTACTTCTGACGGCGTTCTCGGCTGTTCCCAGTTAATCACGGCTTCTACTTTGGATGGATCTACCGAAATTCAGTTTTTATCGATCACGTGACCATGAAATTATACTCGCTCGATCCAGAATTCGCATTTCGAAAATTTAGCATACAACTTCTCCCTTCTCAATACTTCCAACGTTAATCTCAAATGTTCTTCGTGTTCTTCTTTGGTTTTGGAATATACCAAAATGTCGTCTATAAATACCACCACGAATTTGTCCAAAAACGGCTTGAACACACCATTAATTAGTCCCATAAATGCTGCAGGAGCATTCGTTAGACCAAATAACATTACTAAAAATTCGTAGTGACCGTATCGCGTTCTGAACGCTGTCTTCGGTACATCCTCTGGTCTCACCTTCAGTTGGTGATAACCACTCCTCAGGTCTATCTTGGAAAAGTATCTTTCTCCCTTTAATTGATCAAACAGATCGTCGATTCTTGGTAATGGATATCTATTCTTAATCGTGACCTTGTTCAATTCTCTGTAGTGAATGCAGAGCCGCATCGATCCATCCTTCTTTTTCACAAACAACACCGGCGCTCCCCATGGCGATACGCTCGGTTGAATATACTTTTTGTCCAGTAATTCTTGTAGTTGGACCATCAGTTCTTTCATCTCTACTGGTGCCATTCGGTATGGTGCCTTCGATATTGGAGCAGTTCCTGGCGCCAAATCGATCACGAACTCTACCTCTCTATCTGGTGGAAGTCCTGGCAAATCATCTGGAAATACGTCGACGAAGTCCCTCACAATCGGTATTTCTTCTACTTTCGGATTCTCTTTTCGACTGTCGACTATGTAAGATAAGTATCCTACACAGCCTTTTCTTAACAACCTCCTGGCCTGCATCATCGTCAGACAACTCGCTTGTCTAGGCGACTTGCTACCATAAAACACAACCTTTGACGGAGTTATAAGGTTAATACGCTTCTTCTGGCAGTAAATTACCGCCCCATAATTGGATAACCAATCCATACCCAAAATAACATCAAAATCCCGAAGCCGAATAGGGATAAGATCTACGTTCATGATATTACCCTTAATATCCACCCTATAGTTCTTAAACACGTACTTAACAAGAAATATCTCTCTATTCGCAATTTCTATATTCATGGGATATTCCAACTCATCCATAAGCAAATCTAAACTATTAGCAAAGTCTTCGGATATAAAGGAACAAGTAGCACCCGAATCAAATAAAACATAAGCATTAATTTCATTGATCGGAATGATACTTGACACCACCTCACGAGACTGGATTGCGTCCTGTACTATCATATTGAAAGTTCTGGCGGTCGGTCGGTTTGTTGCGGCTGGTCCGGTGATGGTTAAGGAATTTCCACTATTATTTCCATGGTTACCTCCTGGTACTGCTCCTCCTGATCCCTTCTTAGGGCAGTCTCTTGCTAGATGATCCTTAGAACCATAGTTAAAACAAGCACCCTTCTTTGGGTTTGGACAGTTTGGTGCTATGTGGCCTTCCTGACCACAATTGTAGCACACTCGCTTCCCTTTCATGCAAACTCCCAGATGAGCTTTTCCACAGTTTGAGCATGCTTCAATTTTCTTCTTTTGCCCTCCTTATTGACTTCCCGCTGACGAGTTATCCGTCCACTTCCTCTTCTAATTATGACTACCCCCAGTGTTACTCCCACCAGTCTTGTTATTTCCTTCACCTTCACTCTTCTTCTTCTTCTGCTCTTGATTGTACTTGGTCACCGCATCGCTCCCACCTTCAGCGAGGATGGCCTTTTCCAGTACCCCGGCAAATGTGTTTATCTGAAACATTGACACCTTATTGTAAACACAAGGCTTTAGTCCTTGTTCGAATCTTCTGGCCTTTCTTTCGTCAGTGTGTACTTGGTACGGGGCAAACCTTGCCAACTCATCGAATTTAGCTGCATATTCAGGTACGCTCATGTTTCCTTGCTTCAGTTCCAGAAATTGAATTTCCATCAGATTATGCGAACTAGTTGGGGAGTACATTTTGAAAAACATTTCTTTAAATCTCTCCCACATAATTACACCTTCACCTCCTCGCACTTTGTTTGCTTGCCACCAATAACTAGCCTCAGACTTCAGCATAAACGTTGCGAAAGCGGTCTTCTGGTCTTCTCTAACCCTAGCAACGTCGAATACTTTCTCCATTTCCATGACCCACATTTGAGCCTCGATTGAGTTCCTGGAACCTTTGAATTCTGGCAGTCCCACCGCCTTGAAGTCTTTAAACGTTGTGTTTGGTGGAGCTTGAGGTTGATTGTTCATTGCTCCCGTCAGTAAGTTCACCAACTGCTGAACAGGATTAGCGTTGGCGTTATTGTTATTATTGGTTGACTCTTCCTGAGCCGATTGACGTTGTTGTCTTCTCCTTGGTGGCATTTTCTGTTAAATACACGCTTATTAGAACTTTATTTATTTGTCTAAATAGTTAAGGCATTACTCAACAATTTAACATACTCATCTCAAACAACTTAATATATTTAATTCAACTCAAAGTTTTAACATCAAACTATAGCATAACTGCTATTTACATCAACTATCCTAGAATAAAGAATCCACAGGATTTAAAATATTAACATATTCCTTCGTTCATAAACACATCGGAATTAACATATAAAAACTAATTAAGTCTTTCACATAATTGAACGGATTCTAATCATGTCTATCAAGGTGCTGAATAGCCTTGCCACGCTCCTCATCCATGATATGAAACATCGTCCTGCGATCCAGCATATACGATGGAAGTCCTTCGAACTGAATGGGGTATCTCAAAACTCGTTCCTGAGCCTCATTCATTGCATGAATAAGTGTGGAGTATGTCTCTTCAAGCTTTGCCTTCTTTGCACGACTATCATCTACTGCACGATCAGCTCGACGTGATTCTCTTGCCCATCCTTCCTCTGCTATTTTCAGTTTTCCAGAGGTTTCTTTCAGTTCCTTTTTCAGCTTCTCTATCTCCTCGGTCTTATCTTCGGTTTGTCCCTTCTCATGGACCAAATCCCATTCTACATTTCCCAATCGTGAGTGAAGAGTCGAAATCTCCCTCTCCTTTTCCTCTAAAGTAGACTGCTGAACAGTCGCTCACTCAGTCAATTCCTGAACCTCGTCTTGTAATTCCACGTTACGGCCGTATAACGTGTCATACATCTCCGCATCAACGGTGTACCATGGTAACTCCTCTTCTTCCTCTTCCTCATTAAACTCCTCTTCAGGATCCTCCTCAGGATCAGTCTCGGGCTCATGCTCCTGACCAACAACGGTAATCAATGGAGATGACTCCCTCTGAACTAACTGTTCCCTAACAACATGTATGTCTCTGGGCTCCTCCTCTGTAGGTACTATAGGTAATCGGGGTTCTTCCTCCCCAGCTTGACTAGCTTCTCCAACATTCGTCATCCTGACAATAAAATTTTAAGTTTTAGTTACTAAGTCGTACTAACGAGCACATAAATTAACACATAAACACATAATGTATTTTATTATCTTCAATGAATTACCCAAAAATTCATTTCTTTAGACTCGATAAGAGTTTTCCTTTACTATCTTCTTTCTATAAGGTTACTACCTAAGGTTGATCCCCCACCTAAGGTTCATAACCTATAGCTTTGATACCAACCTGTGACACCCCCAAATCTGGTACTTCCATTTCCACAGGATTTGGTGTTCACGATACAAATATCATCTTTCTATCTACCCATAAAAATGCAACCATGCATTAAATAGAAATAAAATCTCTCTTAAAGGTTACGACATCTGAATAATAATACAATCCCAGGTTAAACTAACCTTAAACATCTGTGCGGAATTATAAATAAATAAGTCTTAAACAACATCTTTAACTTAAGTCTTAAACAAATACATCATATAAAATAACAAGTCATATTAAATAACAAGTCTCCATCATTTGCTAACTTTGCCCTTGCCCTTACTAGTGGAAGGTTCGTCAGCTCTTTCATTCTTAACTGCAATATTATTATTAAGCAAGAGTGAGCACAAATGCCCACAAGTATAATAATGAAATAACAATATATTAACATGCTAATAAATCAAAGACATCTGAATAAAAGCTCAAGTTTTGAATCAAGAATGAATAACAAGAATCAAAAGAATTCTGAGGGTCACAAGACCTTGAACTATGTCCTAGGTTAACAAGGGTTATACTTGAAACCTTTAACAGTTATAAGACTATGGACCTTCTTCTCGTACTTAGGGGGATCAGCCCTTAGTACCATACTGTGCACAATATCTTAATGCTAAAGCGTAAATAATCCCCTATACAGGGTTGTTCATCTCAGTTTGACATTCGAGTCCGCACCAAAGGAAGTTTGGTTTGGATAATTCATCAAGGGTTTTGAAATTTAGAACACTCGTCAACTATGGACTAATTGAATCATTAAGGGTTCACTAATCTAATAAGGTTCAACAATAATGATATTCAATTTGAATAATAATAATCTCAAAACGTATACAATAGGACAATTATTGTATAACTGAATCATACTTTGAAAAGATAATCAATCTTTAATATAACATTTGAACTTGAATAATAGAATTGATAATTTACTCGAGGTAAATAATAAATTTAAACAATAATGACAAGTAGGGTTAGGAAACTTGCCTCGTGCGTAGATTACACTTTAACTAAGCACGTTCTTTGATTTAAATCCTACAAACCATTCATATTTACAATACCAGTTAATTATAACTTAACTAATCAACATAAACCCATTCTCTTTGTCTACTTTGATTATCGACGATACTTTGTCAATTTATCTCATTATCACATAATTTGCACTTCATAAATAATAATCCAATTATGTATTTAATAATTTAAATCACATGTAATTATGTTATTTACATGTTTAAACAACTATTTTTATCATCACATTATACCTCTTACATGTTTACATGTTCATTACATTAATTCACGAACACATTGTTAGGCTTAAACATTTTTAATATCTCATTTCTGAATTTTCTGGGGAGTGGCGCTGCGGCGCCACGTTTGTACTGGCTCTTGGCGCTACGGCGCCGTGGCGCTACGGCCTGACACTTGACGCTGTGGTGCAGTGGCGCTGCGGCGCGTGACTTCAGTTCTGGAGTTGGCGCCGCGGTGCGAGACCCCAGAATCTGTTTCCCAGTTCGCAAAGAACACAGAGTTTAGCAAAATCAACACATTTTTAACACTAATTTCACCAAATTACACATACCCACATGTTATAATTTATACATAAACATAACCCAACCTTTGTAAAGTGATTTTAACCATTTAAAACACCCAATAACAGAATTAAATCATGTAAAATTGGACTGTTCTTGATGTTCTTGAAGTTTTTAACATAAATTCCTAAAATTTAACGCCACGGATTCGTTATAAGGCCAAATCCATTCATTTAAAGCTTGGTCTCTTCGTATTAACATGCATAACAACATACAAGTGTAAAATTTAGGGATAATATATGATCAGTACCTAAAATATCACGTATAAGGCCATATGGCCAAAACCCAAACTCTGTAATTTTGTAAAACATAAATACTACGTACTTTCATGAAACTGCTAACATGATTTACATAATATATATAATTAAACATGATTTGATATAACATAACATATATATAAACTTATAATCATATCATATCCCAATTACAAAGATTTACAAAAAACTGTGAAAGCCATTTTATGAAAACTAAAAGACGTAACTTTGAATTTGGGAAGAAGGAGATTACCCTTTTGAATAAAAAGCGTAGATTTAGATTTCCTCACTTCTCAATTCTCCTTCACAACTCACAATTTTAATTATCTCTGACAAACTTTCTCTGAACTCTCTCTGTTTTTAGTTTTTTCTAGCCTTAGGAAAAAATGAAGGAAAATAGAAGACGTCGTATTCAAATAGGAAGAAACAGACGCGCGCTGGTGGTTAGTTACCCAATCATGGGTTAACTGACCCTAACCCCTCTTAGTGCCATGTTTGGCTAGCAACTAAGTTAAAAACACTTTATTTTAATAAAATATTTTATCATATAGTTTAATTTATGTCACACCCACTTGTACAACAAAATATAATAATTTATCATAATTTCACATAATCACATAACTAAATATCTCATTAATAAATAATGATAATTTATTGAATCTCTAATTAATAATTACATTAATTAATTCAATAAGCTCACATAATCACATACTTGAATAATAAAATTTCTCTACATTAATTTAATAAATGTAACACATATAATTAAATTAATCTACCACAATTGCATCAATTAATTATTTAATCTAATAATTAAATCATCAAAAAATATTTATTTAATTCAATAAATATTAAAATTAATTTACAAAAATCTCGTTCGTGTCATCTTTCCCCCCTTAAAAGGATTCTGTCCCCAGAATCACGACTCAAAAACTTTCGACCCGTTACAGAACTCCCATTTCTTATCTTTATGTCTCTTCAAGATTCTTCTTTGAATTTTCTTGTTTATATAACAATTCTTTCTTTAAGAATTTGTAACTTCCTTTACATCGTTCAACATTTCATTCAAGTTTTGCATTTTGATCATACGTATCCATTTCTATACTTGGTACAGATCGAGTCTCTAACAGTTTCAATATGGTAAGCTGAGTGGTTTCCCATAAACAACCAACAAACTAGGTTCTGAGTTGCTAGTTCGTATATACCTCCGCTCTATGAAGGAATCGTTTAGCCCAGATACCATATATCAACTATTAAAGAGTACAACTGTACCATACTTTAACTATAACTTTTTAACTTCTTAATTTCCTTACCAATCTCTTCTTATAGACATTGTATATTTGTTATCACCTTACATCCTTATTATTAGATTTGGGTAACCCCACATTCATACTCCTTACAACTCTGCGAGATTCTTCTTTGAATCCTTCCACGCATGTTTTAATCCCATCTTTATAAATTTCTTAAATTAATTCTTATTCTTCAAACTCTATTTGAGCTTATTCTTTCACTAACTTCACATCTCTTCTCTAAGGTTATAGCCTACGGTACTCCTACCTAAGGTTTATAACCTACAGCTTTGATACCAACTATAACGACCCCAAAATTTATACAATTAAATTCTTGATTTTAGTCGTTAAAAATACATTCAACCTCAAATTTTACATCATTAAATGATAATACAACCATTGAAAATTTGCGAAATAATTAAAATTTTCTATTACAAACTATCCTTGTTCCCAAAGCCTTCAACCTTTACATCTAAATATCTCATAATCAATTTAATACTACAATAGTTTACATCGCGAAACGATATTACAATTCAACATTAATACATCATTCGGAACCTTAAACATGGTTCAAATAATAATAACACAGCTAAAGTGTAAAAATCTTCAAGTATCACATCTGATTCATGTCTTTCAAGTAACACATAACTTTACCTCGAAATCTTGACCTGTAAAAATGATTATTTGCAAGGTTGAGATCGACAGCCCAGCAAAATCTAGCAGTTTTCATGCATCACATAGCACATAATAACATCCTCAACATATATTCCATAAACATTGGACTAATATAACATACATGCTACAGTTCATATAACAAGTATAAAGATTGAGTTCCTTACTCAATCAGCATGCTTTACTAAATTAACGTAGTCATAAGTTGACTTTGACGTTTCATGCTTTCAACATAAATATAACACATCATGTTATTTGTAATAAAGACTTAAATCAGTTAATCATCAAGTTCACGTAGGAAATAGGAACTGAAAGACTTGCCTGATTTGTAGTTTTATGAACTATGACTTAACTGCTTGTCGCTTATTTGCACTTCGTGTATTCCTACATAGTTATATCATTATTCACATTAACTATTAGTTCCATAGTAACGCATAGTAGCTATAATGTAAACTTTACTCTACATCATAACCCTTCTTATTAATCAATACACAATGTACTAACATCCTTTTTCCAACATTGCACTCATTTCTAGTTAAACTTGTTATTTCGGTATAAGTCTTATATTACCATTTATATTTCAGAAATTCCAAGTGTTAACATCACAACACTTATCTGACATTCATTGTATAAACTAAGTTATGCATAACACGTTCGTAACTTACTAATCACTTTTAGAACTTTGAATTTACAATCCACCTAACATGACTCTATTTAACCTTGTTGTTACATGATTCTCACATTAACCTAACATTAAGATAAGTTACATTGAATGTCCAAAGTTTGCATAATTAGTAGACTTCACTGTCTGTGACAGGGTACTGGCGCGGCCGCGCCAGTTTTATATTAGATTACAGCGCGCCCGCGCGGCAGCGCGTCCATGCCAAGAGGCAACGCGCCCGCGCGATGCATCAGTTTTAGTTTTGCAGAACGTGATTCGACACAGTTTTTAGGCCAACTAACACGAATTTCACCCACAAAATAATAAAATCAATATGTATAATAAATATAAAACTATCATAAACATGATTGCTAACATATTCATCCACCTAGCACAATTTATCAACACTTTTAACTATTTTAATTTCTCAAATTTCTCATTTTCATATGAAAACTCCATTCTTGACATCCTTCAGGAAAATCAACACTGTGATTTTAATTCTTGTCCAAATTACTTCATTCAAATTACGTTATGCTTGTTTCTTAATGAACTAGCATAATCAAGCTTCAATTTGCAGTTTAAAATACGAATTGAGCATCATAATTGGTACTTACACCAGCCTCATAAGAAAATATTCATACAAACATACACTGTCGTTATTTTTCTACTGTTATCCGAAATTAGCATGTAATTTCCTTGTTTAAACATAAACTCTAACGTTATATCACATATAACGACCATAATTTAGTTACATAACAACATTTTTTGAAGAATTAGAATTCACAGAACAAAATTTTGCCGTAACTCATATATATATATATATATATATATATATATATATACACACACACACACACACACACACACTAAGGTTATGTAAAAATACCTTTTGTTACTTAAGAAATCCTTGCTAATCTACTGCTAATTACTTCGAAAACTCAGAGCTTTTCACAATTCTATCAAGCTTTCTCTCAGGTTTCTCTCTGAACTTTCAGACTTAGCCAAGTGTGCTTAAAGAAAACAGTAATGGCCAAACGTAAAAATAAAACTGATAACCTTAATACGCATACTAATTGCAATATCAGTTACAAACTAACATACATATTATAAATATATTATATTTATTATTTAATTTATTTTATTTAAAAATCCAAAAACCCGAAAGTCATAAGACTCCATTTGGCAAAACCCTTTAAAATTAAAGACTTAATATTTTAAGCCTTGTTTGGCAAAACTAAATTAATCTCCATTAACTTATTTTAATAAACAACTTAGTTTATTATTTATCATCACTTATTACTTATTTGAATTTTCATATCCACATTAATCAATTAAATTAATCACATATTATATTTTAAATAAATTTTTCACTTAAACAATTATCACAACATTATAATTTCATTATAATTTTTATTTAATAACTTATCATACCATCAAATTGAAATATCAATATAATAATAATTTTTCTTAACTCATTAATTATTTTTTTAACAATTAATTAACCAAATAAAATTAAATCAATTAAACAAATATTTATTCAACGATAAACACATCAATTAAATATTTATATACTTCAATAAATATTTAATATTATTATTAAAATTCTAGAATGTTATATCATTCCCTCCTTACAAGGATTCTGTCCTCAGAATCATAATTCAAACAATCAAATCGTCACATATTTCAAAATATACAGCACATACATATACATACTCAAATTTAAAACATCTCATACTAAGAATTCTAATTATTAAATTTCTATTTTAATAACTTCTAAAACTTCGGGATGTCACAGATATACACTAATCACAAGAGTCTGAAGTAAATCTTTACACAAAAGAAATTAAATATGAGGCAGAGAAGATGGTTAGAATTAATCAAGAACTATGATTGTGATATTCTATATCATCCGAAAAAGGCTAATGTAGTGGCAGATGCTTTAAGCAGGAAGAGCCAAGAAAAATTGTTTGTATTAACAGAACAGGAAGAATTAGTAAGAGAAATGGAGAAAATGGAGTTGGAGGTGAAAAATCTGAAGGATTCAGATAGAATAATAGGAATGGAAGCAAGTCTAACTTTATTGGACAAGGTAAAAGATACACAAGAAAATGATGAAGAATGTGATTACATCAAGAATTAGTTAGATGAAGGTGAAGAGTTGAAGTATAAGATTGATGGCACTGGATTGCTAAGATTTGAAGGACGAGTATGGGTACCTGCAGTTCAAGAGTTACGAGAAGAGATTTTACAAGAAGTGCACAATACGAGATATTCAATACACCCGGGAAGCACGAAGATGTATCAAGATTTGTACCAACATTATTGGTGGCCGAACATGAAGAGAGAAGTTACAGAATGCGTCAGCAAATGTCTAATGTGTCAGAGAGTCAAGGCAGAGCATCAACGACCCAGCGGGTTATTGCAGCCGTTGGATATTCCAGAATGGAAATAGAAGCACATTATGATGGATTTTGTGGTGGGACTTCCAACAACACAGAAGGTTTACAATGCGATATGGGTAATTGTTGATCTTCTTACAAAGTCAGCACACTTTTTACTGATCAAGATTAGGTATAATTTGGATCAGTTAGCAAAATTGTATATCAAGGAAATTATTTTGAGACATGGAGTGCCGATATCAATTGTTTCTAACAGAGATCTGCATTTCACATCAAACTTTTGGAGGAGTCTTCAAGAAAGAATGGGGACACAGTTAAGGTTGAGTACTGCGTACCATCCACAAATCGATGGGCAAAGCGAAAGAACTATTCAAACATTAAAAGACATGCTCAGAGCCTATGTGATGGACTTCAAGGGAAGTTGGGAAGATCATCTTCCACTGGTAGAGTTTGTATATAATAATAGTTATCATGCAAGCATTGGTATTCCACCGTATGAAGCCTTGTATGGAAGGAAATGCAGAACGCCATTATGTTGGGACGAAGTAGGTGACCGAAGACTGTTGGGGCCAGAATTGGTACAAGCAAACAGTGGAGATCATTAAGGTGATAAGAGCTTTACTAGTAGCAGCTCAAGATCGTCAAAAGAAATATGCTGATATTCATTGCAAGAAAAGAGACTTCGAGGTGGGGAGTTATGCGTTTTTAAAAGTATCTCCTTGGAAAGGGAAGATTAGATTTGGGAAAAAAGGTAAACTAAGTCCAAGATTTATTGGACCATTTGAGATATTGAAGAAGATAGGAGAAGTGGCGTACGAGGTAGCTCTACCTCCTAAACTGGAACATATTCATAATGTGTTTCATGTATCAGTGTTATGTCCATACAAGCCGGATTACAAGCATGTGATATCGTATGAGTCGATTCAAGTCGAGAAGGATTTATCATACGAAGAAATCCATGTAGAAATTTTATATAGGAAGGAGCAGAGATTAAGAAATAAGGTTTTACATCCTGTCAAGGTGCTCTGGAGGAATCACAATGCTGAAGAAGCTACGTGGGAACTCGAGGAAAAAATGAGATAGAATTATCCAAATCTTTTTGAGTAACTTTATGTGAAATTCCAAGGACATAATTCTTATAAGGGGGAGAATGTAATAACCAAGAATATCAAATCACATTGTAAATAAGTATATTAATTAAATATTAATGATATTAAAAACTTTGTGACAAATAGGAATGAATAAGTGATTATGTGACTAGTATGCTATTTGTAATTTAGAAGAAGTTCCACTAATGAGATAATTGAATTAGTGGACTAACCTAAGTATTTTAATAATCTAGAAAATTTATTAAGTTATTGACCCCTAATTAAATATTCAATTACTTGAATATGGTAAGTCTAATTGGGTTATGTAAATTAATTAACATTATTGATTGATGAGAATGTGTAAATATCAATAATAATGAGTAATAGTTCAGGTGATAATAGATTTAATATTACTAAGATTGATAAGTAATTTAAACAAACCTAATAGTTTATTTAATCATTGGACTTATAGATAATTTGATTTAAAAGCAACTAAATTGTTAAACTAGCCCCATATTAAATTTAATGGGCAAGTATGCTAGTAGCACAATTATCTAATTATGGAGGCCCAAGTTCATTTTAATTAGTAGTCAAACTAATTAATTTCAAGCTCAAAAGAATTAAAGGAATGGCCCAATCCTAGCCCAATTAAAGAGGGGTATTATGGTCATTTAATGTAGCAAATTTTGCATTTAAAAATAAAGTAAAAATGAGGAAAATATGGGGAGGAGTATCCAACCATTTGTGTAGAGAATTGGCATGTAACTTATGTTTTTTTTCTTCATTTGGTCACCAACTCACTTAGGTGTCATTCCATGATTTAGCCACACTATTTTGCCAAGACTGCAAGCTATATGGAGAGAGAAGGGAAGAGATATATTAGTAGATTATGTATAGATATACTAAATATATCTATAAATTTTTTTCCAATATTTAAAACAAAATTCTCTTTCATCTTATCCTAAGTTAGCAAACCAAACAAAAAGGAAATAGAAAGAAAAAGTGAGAGAGATATAGAATTCGGTGGGAGAAAGAGAGAGTAGAGGTGTAGGAAATCCTAGGAGCAAGAGAGGAGGGTGTGATTTTACATGCATCCTAAATTTATTAATTACTTTGGAAGATTAAGAAGAAGTGCTCAAAGACCAAGGTATAAATCGTAAACTTGTGGATTTCCTATTTATTTTGTTTGATTTTTGTTATTTAAAGTTTATGATCTTGAGGTCTAAAAACCTCTATCTACATGGTTTATATTGTTTCATGTATGGTTCTAACATATTTGAGTGTTAGAAAGTAAATCAAAAGAATAAGAAAATAAACTACTGTTGTTTTGTTAGAAAACTCTAGTTTTTTTTACTTCCTTTGATCGACTACCGTTTTTGATCTACACCTTCTTTTTGTGATCCGTCAAAGAGGAGTGCTATATATGTAAGTTAACTACTAAACCCAAGTGGTAGTACTCAAATATATTGAGTACACAAGTGGTAGTGACTGTTTTAGCAAAAATAATTTTATTTTTAGAAAGAAAAATAAACTATTTTTGGACAGTCAATGCTAGGGGTAATTTTGTCATTTTTTTGATATTTAAAAATTCTAGAAAACTTTGGGATGATAATATGATGAGTTATCTTTCAAACCCAAATGGAATCACCGAAAAAGGAGTTCTAAATTTCCGTATGGACTGATTTTAACAAAGTAGGTAAAAGAGGAAACTTCTGAAAACAAACTGCTCAAGATTTTGCAAGGACAATTTCGGCAACTTAAATTTTGACATAAATTCCGGCCTTTTGGGACATGAAAATATATGACATAAAGTAGCTCATGTCCAAAAATGAGCTCATTCCGACTTAAAATGACCAAGTTAGGATCATTTCAATATTTGGGGTTTTCAGACGAAAATCGCTATAACCGAAGTTCTATATCTCCGATGGCCGCAAAATTTAAACTGGAGGGTCACATTTATGTGTATAAGATTATGCCAAGAGATGGGAATTTATGGAGTTGAGCATGATGGGGCTAATTTCTTAAGCCACACACTAAAAATGATTTTTGAAAAATACTAAAAGAAATTAAAAAATTACAGAAAAATACTTTTTGTGTATGAAATACATGTATATATGTATGGCCAAAAAGATAGAAAAATAATAAGTTGATTTGGTATTTTCGTTAAAGGAGATATGGAATCCAGTTTGCTGGATTGAAGGATTTAGAATCTAGTTTGCTGGATTGAAGGATTTAGAATCCAGGCTTGCTGGATTGAAGGAATTAGAATCCAGGCTTGCTGGATTGGAAGTTTGTTGAATCCAGTTTGCTAGATTAGTCAATCCAGGTGGCTGGATTGCATGTTTGAATAATCTAGACTATGATGTTAGTATTCGACTTATTAGATTATAAGGAAGAGTTAATAATAGGAAAGATTAATTGTTAAATCATATGGTATATGAAAAAGTAATTAAAATATTATCAAAAAATGATAATAATAAAGATGTTTTCAGGTAATTGATTATGTGGTTAAGTGTTAACTAAATTGCTAATAGAGTAATTGTATCATGATATAAAGTATGATATACTGATTTTAAGATCAATCTTAATAATGAAAGGTCTTTACAATAAAGAGATTAAATTAAATTATGTAGCAGTAGATCGCAGTCGAGGCAAGTTCTCTAACTCAAACTTGAGTTATTAATTTCAAAGCTTGATAGTGAATAATTATTGTTGATTATTCACATCTATATTGATTATTGATAATCGCATTCGGTGCAATTAAATTCCTGTTCTATTATTATTGAACTGTGAATTAGTTAAAGTTCTTTTATTTATGAACTGTTTAAGATATGGATCTATGCTCATTGTATCAGCTAGATCAAGTATGCTTAAATTTGTTAAATCAAATATGTCGTTAAAAGCTGTTCTTCACCAATTGACTTGTTAAGGACTCAAGACTGAGAAAAAGAACAATTTTATTAAAGTATTATTGAAAAATAATTATTGCTCGTACATTAAGTGTTTATGCATAATACACCGGGTATGAAAGGCTGATCCCCTTGATTACCAAAACTTATTAAAAGGATCAGTTTAAATACTGACAACCTTACCATATGTTCATGGTCAGTATGACCACTCAACATCTGTTATTTAACTATTTGAATATCCAGTTATCAAGACTCAATTCATGTTCTTTCACAATTAATTTCTATAGTTGAACATTGAACAATAAATTTCTTGTTAATCATGATATACCTTCTTCGTACTTAAACTTGCTAAGAAAATTTGTTGCTTACTCTTGCTATATCATGACATTTATTTCAGATAGGCCAAAGACGTCCAAGAGGGACAAAGGCAAAGGAAAAGTGCAAGAATAGATAATGAGAATGTTTATGTAATATATTATATTATGTACATTGGTAATGTAAACCTTTTGTGTTACTAAGGGTAACTTAATTAAGGTATGTATAAGTTAAGGTTAATAGACATTGGGATAATGTTGGAAGACTTTATTATAATAAACAATGTATGTTTATTGTCCCGCAATAGTTTATAGAATGCTTATGATGATGATGGATCGTGAGCACCAAACATGAGGTTTGAGAACCCGGATTTGGGGGTGTCACACCTACTCCATTCATGGACAACTTAATCACCATTTATGACCTTTATATGAGTCCCTAGTAACCATTTCTTGAAATCAAATGTTCACACACTACTACAAAACAGTAAATAGACAACGTTTAAAAGATAACGTTTTTTATAAAAACGTTATAGCATTTTTTTTTACAACGTTTTTTAATAAAATGTTGTAGATACATATAAAAAACGTTATCTATTTTATAAGGGTAATTTTTAATTTTAAATAGATAACGTTTTTAAAAACAAAACGTTATCTATCAACTAAAACACGGAGCAAAAATAAAAACATGGAGCACATAAACAATCCAACCCTTCGTTTCTTTCTCTCATTTTTCTCTCCCATTTTCTATCTCCAGTAGCAGCGGCGACAAAACTTCTTCCTCTCACTCCTCTTTTCGGCAACCTCATCCCTTCGTCGCTCCCTCGCCAGCAACCTCCTCCTCTTCCCCCTCCTTTATCTCTCTCTCTCTTGCTCTCTTATAGTAGATCGATAGTCACCTCGGATTCAGCCTCGTCCGCCAGATCGGTAGCGGCGACATCGGAAAAGTGTACCTCTGCCGTCTCGGGAGCAAGGAGAGCTGCTATTACGCCATGAAAGTGGTGAACAAGGAAGTTTTAGCTCTGAAAAGGAAGCCTCACCACCAATGGAAGCCTCGCAAAGTCCACATCGCCCATTCACTCATCGTGAGTTCATTTCTATCAATTGATTTTTTTATTGTTTATTTTTGCAATTTGTGTATTTTTGATGGGATTTGATTGTTGAATTAGGATTTTGGGTATGTTAGTGGGGAAAGGACGGTGAAGAAGATGAGGGTATCGAAAGCCCTAACAATTCCCGAGGGGACCACAGTTTATGATGCTTACCGGAGGATGACAGCTCACCGGATTGATGTAGTTCTATTGACTGATGCTAATGCTTTATTTTCGGGCATTATTACAGACAAGGTTGATTCCTTTGCATATCAAACTCAATTGAATTCACTTTTGACTACTATTCTTAATTAAGGGACTTGCTATTTGTAAATATTTGTACATGGTTAACTCAGTGTTAGTATGAATGAGTAGTGCATCAAATCATAATCAGTTTCTCTTGCTTCGTTTTATGTGTTGGATTAAGCACATGTCACTTGATAATGAAACTGGCTTGGATCCTCCTGGTATAAGAATCAGACCATTACTAAGATACAACATTGATCAATAAAAGAGCATTTGCTCAACCCCCTTCCCCCAAAAAAAACTAAAAAAAAATTAGCCTAAAATGGTTGCACTAATACTAGGCCCATTTGTCATAAATCAGAGTTGGGTATTATAATCAAGATATTAGGAGTTTTACCGATTTTGTTTGAGATTATGGCAAATGTTGGAAGTTTATTGAACTTGTGTGAGATTATGACAAGATATTTTGAGTTTTATTGACTAGGTCTGAGAGTCAGAAATTGAGAAAATTCATGAATTGATTGTATAATACAATAATTTGACTATCAACAACAATCAACTTGTAAATTGTGTCTTAACCAGTTAACTGTCTCCGTTAATCTATAGTCTGACTTTCATTTAGTCAGACTAAAGTACCTTCATTTAGTATTTCAATAAATTTCCCATCATTACCTTAACAGACTTATGGATCTCTTTGTAGCATTCTGATGTTCTCTCCTTTATGTGAATGTCATCTTGTGTAAATAAAGAATGGTTTTCATTTATGTAGCAATTCGGTTGTTCTCTTGTTACAGTTTAGCTTGTGATCTGCTTGTTGTTGCCTAAAGTGCCTTGATTTTTGACTTGCTATATTATTTATCACATATTCACATTATTGCCTATATTATATTATTACATGTGATGCTCTATTTCAATTGAATTCCATATTGAAATAAAAGTGGTTCCATTAATCTTGCTAGCTACTTTTGGATATGACTAATTGTTTTGTAGGAGCTTGTTTATGGTAAAAACAGTCCTAATGTGCACATATGAAAAACAATTATGGGAACATTGACCAATATATAATGTGCTTGAGGTTTTAGTTCTCTATTTCGCAGTGAACTTCCTTTTTCCCTCAAGTACCAAGTATTGTAACTATAACCAGAGGTTTCATTTCTCTGTGCGCCAGAATGAACTAATGTCATATCCTGACAGTATTATGCATATTGCAGGTTAATGATCCGCCTGTTAGAAATTCACAAGAAGCTTTCATGATGAAGATGCGTGCAACCAGAATGGTAAGAGGTTACCATTTCACACCCATATTACATAGATATAAAATATACACAAGTGCACACTTTTAATACTTTTATATATGTATGCATCACTGCATTTGAATCAAATAGGTGGATTTTCGAGGTCTTTGGCGAATTCAGCAACTGACTGGCCCCGTCTTTTATTGGAATTATAGTCTGCAGCTTCTGAAATTGATTACTTTCAGGTATATTTTTCAGAAATTCAAGTATCTTTTTTAGTTGAATACTGCAGAAGGTGGACTATTGAACTAAGAAATGTATCTGTTCAAGTAAATATTGAATTAGAAACATGAACTATTGACTAAACTTGAATTATTAGGTTCATTAGTGGTGTATGCATCTACTTTTAAGTGTTCCTAGAGACAATTGTGTCTGGTAAGACAATATATTGTTGTCTCTATTTAAAATGATATTAATCTCAAACATGGTGATTATTTTCTCTGGCATATTCATCTATATCCTTGTTAGTGTAGTGTTATAAGCTCATGAAGCTATTGTTGGGCTGAATACTGCCCTTTGATTTCTTTACATGTTTTGAAACTTTATTCAGGGGATATTTACTGATTGCTAAGTTTCTCATTATTATTTTTTCCTTTATGCTACCATTTTGTCATTATGTTGTAAATGATATTCCAGCCTTCATAAGGAACTAGCTGTTCTAACAAATTTTCACAAAGGGTAAATACAATAAGGTTTCAATACTTGTATGCCGAACTTTGTAAACTCGTTCATATATCTAGCTTATTGTTTGGTGATAACACACCAACATAGTGTAATTTAAGGTGTAAATTGGAAGGTCATATTTCATCCCAAAACAGTTTTGTCAATTAACAAGCTTCATGAGAAATGAAAAGTATTATGGAATGTGTAATTGTTTTTGACTAATGTCCTCTTCCCTGCTGCCTTTTAAATTGAGCAGAATCATGGAATTAGGAGTTTGTTAAAAATCCAAAATGTTTGACAGAATAGTATAATGTCTGAAAATCATCAATTTTAATATATAAGTAAGAGGTGTTGGAAATAGAACCCGAGTATGCTAGAGTTTTTCTAGGAAAAATGTTTTGAGCTTAAAATGGTGTAGAAAACATGATAGCTGGAAAACTATCCCAGTTAAGAATTTCAATTGTGACAACCCCAAAATAGGTCCATTCCATCCAACCTATTCTGAGTCGCCAAATACATGATACAGAAAATAACTACAACTTTATTACAATAATTGTCGTGCAAAATACAACAACACTTATGCTGTGAGTTTGGATACAAATATATACCAAGTGTGACTCATGTTCCAACCGTGGACATTACCTCACAATGACACCTTACATAAAGGTATAGTCAAAAACTGTTTTAGAAATTAGAATATTTGGGAAGTGCTCAAGGAAACCTTCGTACAAGGGAGGCCATGCGTCTAGGTTATGATAGATATCATATGGCCACAGAATTATCCTTGGTTGACCCAATAGACCCCAAAGAAAAACAAGAAGATTACTATCATATTCTTCCAAATGGTGAGTCTTCTCTTGACTTATCATTATCTCCACTGTCTTTAATCGTGAATTATACTTCAAACAAACACCAAGATTATATAGGTAGTGCTCATAGATATACTCAGCAAGTAGATGAGCACAACCCTGTCTTATGATGACACGAGATTGTATGTCATTAGACATCTTGTATGATAGTGACAAAACACCCTTCCAACGTTGAGTTCGCCTCACCCTATTTTCTTCACCAAATATAACTACTAAATGATGACCACCGTTCTATTCCCTTGTTACCCCCGCTCGACCCAGCTACACTCTTATTACCTGAAAGGAATTGTAAAGCAAAAGGGTGAGCACAACTAGCTCAGTAAAGAATATCATGACTAAAGATAATTAAATTATCAATAGCCTTCATCAATAATAAATCAGAGATTTAGAACATATGGTAAATGATAAAAATTTCAACCATAGTTGCAGCGGAACGAGCAATCCATTAGAAGAGTCAAATAGACTATAAAGTCTATTATATTCTCCATGTTAAAAATCCACCAACAATATTTGATCCCTGTAATATCAATCAACAATTCTGGTCCACAATCATATGAATAACTCATAATCATAACTGTAGTTCTAAATTTCTCTTCTCATCCAGGACGAAAATAATTTTCATCACCTATCTTTACCTGAAATATCAAAGATCATGGTTACACCAAATCACATTTCCTGTTCATAATCATACTAATAACTTCATCTTTTCACCACGGCCAAAGATATTCATTTGTATCACCAGTTGGTCATGTTCATCTCAACACCTGTTCATCTTTGCACTACTGGCCAAATATATTCAATAACATGTCATCTTTGCACTACGAGCCAAAGATATTCATCAACAATTCATCTTTGTACTACAGGCCAAACTTTGTACTACAGGCCAAAGATATTCATCAATAATTCATCTTTGCACTACAGGCCAAAGATATTTATCAACAGTTCATATTTGCACTACAGGCCAACTATATTCATATCTCAAAGAAATATATAATCATTTCAGAATTTATATAAACAATAATTATAACCATGTTGATCAATTCACCTTTGCACTTAAGCTAAAGATATTCACTTATAAATTCAATGGTCATGATCATATCAGTCACCAATTCAACTTTGCATTACTGGCCAAAGAGAAACCATAGTCATGATCATACCAAAAATTTACCCATCTTTACACTCAAGTCAAATAGAAATATCATCATTAGGGTTATAAAAATGTTATATATGATAATAAAAATAATATGATCAACATATAGTTTTAATTTCAAGAGTAATATTCATAAATCAACGATAATTTGGTCAGAAAAAGAAACCAATTTTTCTGTGAATAGTAACTCGTGAATAGTAACTCATGAGTAGTAACTGGTGAATAGTAACTCGTAAATAGTAACTCCGATATGAAAAAGGTAGAAATTCCACAATAAAATTCATACCAATATTTCGGTATAATGATATTGAAAGAATAATATTTCTTAAGCTTATAAACAATTTATTTAAATTGTTTACAGTTTACTAATTAATGCATTTAATCATCATAAAATGCCAACTCTTAAGATTTCATCACCAATAACCAAAACCCTCATCAAAAATCTGCATAAAACTCATATATGATTCTCAAGCTATAAAATCATATTTTCTAATTTTCTTACTTCACATAACATATTTAATTCAGTTACTCATAACTAGATCATTTTCATGAAAAATACCAAATCAGTCCCAAAAATATTTCTTTTCTGGAATTTAGCATAATATAGTCCCATAGTGAACATATATTTTTCTCAGAATTTTTAAAAATCATTTACTATTTTTCATATGGCCAAAACAGCCGAATATTTAGACATTTATCAAAAATTGTACTTTTATCTAAAAATTCTGAAATTCACAGAGTATACTCCTATCATATACATGTACTCCCAATAAAATTTTTATCAATTTTGGAGTTAGCCACAAGGAGTTATAAGCGGTTACTTTTAAAATAGTCTTTTCTAATAAAATTCATAACTCTTAATCTATACATCCAAAAATCACCATTTTTGGACACAATCAAGAAAACTCATAAAAATATCATTTCAAATTTTTCCAGAATTTTTGAAGGTCATAAAAATTACGAAACTGAAAAACATAACAACCCTTAAAATCCCTTACTATCCCTTACCTCAAAAGAGCAGTACTTCTGATCGGTATAAGGCCGAAGGAAACTTGCACTGATGAATATAAACTCACAGAGTATCTAAATACTCATAAAATACACTCAATAATCTAGAGAGAGAAAGTGAGAAAACTTATGAATTCTGGTGTGATTTTCAATTCTAACTTAGCCCTCTATTTATAGGAAAATGTTAGCACGCCGAAGCAGACTTAACCTGCAACCTGATGGCTTTACCTGGTACTATTACCACCCATCACATTTGAATAAAAATCTCAGTATATTTCTTCACCAACCAAGAGTGGGGCCTACCAATTCTAAAATTTTATACCAAAATGATTAACTCTGAAAATTTAATAATTTCTGAACCAGTCATTTCGTAAAATTCATAACAAATCATACGTTCATTTTTAACGGTTCAAAATTTGTGTACATATACTCAACTTATATATGTATAGCATATCCAAAAATTACCATGATCCAACGGTCGGATTAAAAATTATAACCATCGCAAAATTTCTCAAAAACCCTAATTTGATTTTTAATACCTCCGTTCCGACAAAAATACAGATAAAATACCTTAACATTAATTCCTTCATTTATAACCACATAAATAAATCCATCATTTATATCCACATCAAATAAATATTTCCTTATCATATGAATCAGTAATTAATTATTCATAAATAATATTACAGAATCACATTTATGACATCAGGTCGTTCCCAGGAAAGAGGGGGCTTTCCAATAAGGATTTCTCCTTACTAGCGCGCAATTAGATGACCAAACCTCTTATTAGACAGAACTTTCTAGACATTGCCAATAATGCTATCTAATAATATTATTCAAATAATATGAATTATTGATCTGATAATGGAAAATACTGTGCAGTGACAATTATTGAACAACAATAATATAAAATTTTAACGTAGCAATTATTGAATCAATAAAATAAAATATTAAACAGTAATTACTGTAACAATTATTGAGTAGTGCCTTCTTACGTAAGAATCAATAATTTCCAAAATACTGTGCAATACTGTGTGCTACTGTGCAATAACGCGTATTACTGTATTTTAACCACCGGGTATTCCAACAGTGTTAACGGTAACAACTACGCCGTTATTTGTAAAAACTCAAATTTGTCATTTTCTTCATCCGACAGTTATTCTGTTATGGGGCCCACAAATGGATGCGCCGTCGTACGAATATTCCCCGACAGAAAGAATATTCCACGACCAAACGAATATTCCCCGACAAAAATGAATATTTTATAACCACTTGTGTATTTTGAAAAAAAAATTCATATATCACCCTTAACTTTAATATTTATCAATTTAACCATTTACTGAATAGTAATTATAAGAAAAATTGAATACTTTTATTTCATAAAATTCAGGGTCTTACAATCTCCTCTCCTTATGAAATTTTGTCCCCGAAATTTACGTACCTAGTATTTCGAAAAGTTGAGAATACCTTGCTTTCATTTCAGATTCTATCTCCCGGGTCATCATGATTTCTCCATTGCTCATTTCCCATGATAACTTCATTTGGGTTCCTCATTTGTTGGGAAGTCATGACAACCGCTCTCCCTTGAACTACCCGTCTTTGACTTGTCTGGGGCAGCATTTGGCGTCATCACTACCGTTGGAATATACTTTTCTATAAGGCATATTCCTCCCTCAACTGCCTCGTCGTACTCCTGATTCATAATCTAAATCATCAATCTTCGATCCATATCGAATTCAGGTTGACCGCTCTATACAGGGTAATTCAAAACTCGATGTTGGGTTCTCCCAATTGCTTTCCAAAAAGAGAAATCCATATCATCTATTTTAGCGTTCTTAGATCGGACATCTCTTTCCACAATATCCACGTGTCGTGCGGCTTTTGCCCATGCATCACTTATTCTCACTCGTTCAGTTTTTTCTTCTTTCAGCTCAGATTCCATTTTTATCATCTTATACTCTGCCAAAGAATGCTTCTGTTCAAGCATCACATATCGGGTAACACAAGCTTGAATTGTTACATCCTTTTGTTCCACGACCGCCTGTCGTTCTCCAGCCTGCTCTTCTAACTCATGAATACGATTTTGAAATTCTACATTTTGATAATATAATACCTCTAATAAACTCTCTGCAGGTACTTCTTCTTCCTCTTCTTCCTCAGTCTCAGCTGTTACCTCTGCGACTATCTCGGGTGCAACTATCAATTCTTCACTCACCACATGGATATCTCTAATTCCTTCTTCGTCTGACATCACATTATCACGGTTAGTGATTAGAGGTATCCCCACAGTCTCATTCACTCTATTGTTAGCATTCTCAGCTGCCATTCTCAAATACTGCCATAAAACAAGGGTTAATTAAACAAATTAACATATCACATAATATCTCGATATTATGACTGACCAACAAATAAGCTTAGGTAGGACACACTAGCGAAGGATTTACCCATCTCTCCCCTCCTAGTTGTACTCCCCGATCTCCGCCAGAGATCATATCCCTAGGCTCTGAATTTCAATTGTGACAACCCCAAAATAGGTCCATTCCATCCAACCTATTCTGAGTCGCCAAATACATGGTACAGAAAACAACTACAACTTTATTACAATAATTGTCGTGCAAAATACAACAACACTTATGCTGTGAGTTTGGATACAAATATATACCAAATGTGACTCATGTTCCAACCGTGGACATCACCTCACAATGACACCTTACATAAAGGTATAGTCAAAAACTGTTTTAGAAATTAGAAAATTTGGGAAGTGCTCAAGGAAACCTTCGTACAAGGGAGGCCATGCGTCTAGATTATGATAGATATCATATGGCCACAGAATTATCCTTGGTTGACCCAATAGACCCCAAAGAAAAACGAGAAGATTACTATCATATTCTTCCAAATGGTGAGTCTTCCCTTGACTTATCATTATCTCCACTGTCTTTAATCGTGAATTATACTTCAAACAAACACCAAGATTATATAGGTAGTGCTCATAGATATACTCAGCAAGTGGATGAGCACAACCCTGTCTTATGATGACACGAGGTTGTATGTCATTAGACATCTTGTATGATAGTGACAAAACACCCTTCCAACGTTGAGTTCGCCTCACCCTATTTTCTTCACCAAATATAACTACTAAATGATGACCACCGTTCTATTCCCTTGTTACCCCCGCTCGACCCAGCTACACTCTTATTACCTGAAAGGAATTGTAAAGCAAAAGGGTGAGCACAACTAGCTCAGTAAAGAATATCATGACTAAAGATAATTAAATTATCAATAGCCTTCATCAATAATAAATCAGAGATTTAGAACATATGGTAAATGATAAAAATTTCAACCATAGTTGCAGCGGAACGAGCAATCCATTAGAAGAGTCAAATAGACTATAAAGTCTATTATCTTCTCCTTGTTAAAAATCCACCAACAATATTTTATCCCTGTAATATCAATCAACAATTCTGGTCCACAATCATATGAATAACTCATAATCATAACTGTAGTTCTAAATTTCTCTTCTCATCCAGGACGAAAATAATTTTCATCACCTATCTTTACCTGAAATATCAAAGATCATGGTTACACCAAATCACATTTCCTGTTCATAATCATACTAATAACTTCATCTTTGCACCACGGCCAAAGATATTCATTTGTATCACCAGTTGGTCATGTTCATCTCAACACCTGTTCATCTTTGTACTACTGGCCAAATATATTCAATAACATGTCATCTTTGCACTACGAGCCAAAGATATTCATCAACAATTCATCTTTGTACTACATGCCAAAGATATTCATCAATAATTCATCTTTGCACTACAGGCCAAAGATATTTATCAACAGTTCATATTTCCACTACAGGCCAACTATATTCATATCTCAAAGAAATATATAATCATTTCAGAATTTATATAAACAATAATTATAACCATGTTGATCAATTCGCCTTTGCACTTAAGCTAAAGATATTCACTTATAAATTCAATGGTCATGATCATACCAGTCACCAATTCAACTTTGCATTACTGGCCAAAGAGAAACCATAGTCATGATAATACCAAAAATTTACCCATCTTTACACTCAAGTCAAATAGAAATATCATCATTAGGGTTATAAAAATGTTATATATGATAATAAAAATAATATGATCAACATATAGTTTTAATCTCAAGAGTAATATTCATAAATCAACGATAATTTGGTCAGAAAAAGAAACTAATTTTTCTGTGAATAGTAACTCGTGAATAGTAACTCATGAGTAGTAATTGGTGAATAGTAACTCGTAAATAGTAACTCCGATATGAAAAAGGTAGAAATTCCACAATAAAATTCATACCAATATTTCGATATAATGATATTGAAAGAATAATATTTCTTAAGCTTATAAACAATTTATTTAAATTGTTTACAGTTTACTAATTAATGCATTTAATCATCATAAAATGCCAACTCTTAAGATTTCATCACCAATAACCAAAACCCTCATCAAAAATCTGCATAAAACTCATATATGATTCTCAAGCTATAAAATCATATTTTCTAATTTTCTTACTTCACATAACATATTTAATTCAGTTACTCATAACTAGATCATTTTCATGAAAAATACCAAATCAGTCCCAAAAATATTTCTTTTCTGGAATTTAGCATAATATAGTCCCATAGTGAACATATATTTTTCTCAGAATTTTTAAAAATCATTTACTATTTTTCATATGGCCAAAACAGCCGAATATTTAGACATTTATCAAAAATTGTACTTTTATCTAAAAATTCTGAAATTCACAGAGTATACTCCTATCATATACATGTACTCCCAATAAAATTTTTATCAATTTTGGAGTTAGCCACAAGGAGTTATAAGCGGTTACTTTTAAAATAGTCTTTTCTAATAAAATTCATAACTCTTAATCTATACATCCAAAAATCACCATTTTTGGACACAATCAAGAAAACTCATAAAAATATCATTTCAAATTTTTCCAGAATTTTTGAAGGTCATAAAAATTACGAAACTGAAAAACATAACAACCCTTAAAATCCCTTACTATCCCTTACCTCAAAAGAGCAGTACTTCTGATCGGTATAAGGCCGAAGGAAACTTGCACTGATGAATATAAACTCACAGAGTATCTAAATACTCATAAAATACACTCAATAATCTAGAGAGAGAAAGTGAGAAAACTTATGAATTCTGGTGTGATTTTCAATTCTAACTTAGCCCTCTATTTATAGGAAAATGTTAGCACGCCGAAGCAGACTTAACCTGCAACCTGATGGCTTTACCTGGTACTATTACCACCCATCACATTTGAATAAAAATCTCAGTATATTTCTTCACCAACCAAGAGTGGGGCCTACCAATTCTAAAATTTTATACCAAAATGATTAACTCTGAAAATTTAATAATTTCTGAACCAGTCATTTCGTAAAATTCATAACAAATCATACGTTCATTTTTAACGGTTCAAAATTTGTGTACATATACTCAACTTATATATGTATAGCATATCCAAAAATTACCATGATCCAACGGTCGGATTAAAAATTATAACCATCGCAAAATTTCTCAAAAACCCTAATTTGATTTTTAATACCTCCGTTCCGACAAAAATACAGATAAAATACCTTAACATTAATTCCTTCATTTATAACCACATAAATAAATCCATCATTTATATCCACATCAAATAAATATTTCCTTATCATATGAATCAGTAATTAATTATTCATAAATAATATTACAGAATCACATTTATGACATCAGGTCGTTCCCAGGAAAGAGGGGGCTTTCCAATAAGGATTTCTCCTTACTAGCGCGCAATTAGATGACCAAACCTCTTATTAGACAGAACTTTCTAGACATTGCCAATAATGCTATCTAATAATATTATTCAAATAATATGAATTATTGATCTGATAATGGAAAATACTGTGCAGTGACAATTATTGAACAACAATAATATAAAATTTTAACGTAGCAATTATTGAATCAATAAAATAAAATATTAAACAGTAATTACTGTAACAATTATTGAGTAGTGCCTTCTTACGTAAGAATCAATAATTTCCAAAATACTGTGCAATACTGTGTGCTACTGTGCAATAACGCGTATTACTGTATTTTAACCACCGGGTATTCCAACAGTGTTAACGGTAACAACTACGCCGTTATTTGTAAAAACTCAAATTTGTCATTTTCTTCATCCGACAGTTATTCTGTTATGGGGCCCACAAATGGATGCGCCGTCGTACGAATATTCCCCGACAGAAAGAATATTCCACGACCAAACGAATATTCCCCGACAAAAATGAATATTTTATAACCACTTGTGTATTTTGAAAAAAAAATTCATATATCACCCTTAACTTTAATATTTATCAATTTAACCATTTACTGAATAGTAATTATAAGAAATATTGAATACTTTTATTTCATAAAATTCAGGGTCTTACAATCTCCTCTCCTTATGAAATTTTGTCCCCGAAATTTACGTACCTGGTATTTCGAAAAGTTGAGAATACCTTGCTTTCATTTCAGATTCTATCTCCCGGGTCATCATGATTTCTCCATTGCTCATTTCCCATGATAACTTCATTTGGGTTCCTCATTTGTTGGGAAGTCATGACAACCGCTCTCCCTTGAACTACCCGTCTTTGACTTGTCTGGGGCAGCATTTGGCGTCATCACTACCGTTGGAATATACTTTTCTATAAGGCATATTCCTCCCTCAACTGCCTCGTCGTACTCCTGATTCATAATCTAAATCATCAATCTTCGATCCATATCGAATTCAGGTTGACCGCTCTATACAGGGTAATTCAAAACTCGATGTTGGGTTCTCCCAATTGCTTTCCAAAAAGAGAAATCCATATCATCTATTTTAGCGTTCTTAGATCGGACATCTCTTTCCACAATATCCACGTGTCGTGCGGCTTTTGCCCATGCATCACTTATTCTCACTCGTTCAGTTTTTTCTTCTTTCAGCTTAGATTCCATTTTTATCATCTTATACTCTGCCAAAGAATGCTTCTGTTCAAGCATCACATATCGGGTAACACAAGCTTGAATTGTTACATCCTTTTGTTCCACGACCGCCTGTCGTTCTCCAGCCTGCTCTTCTAACTCATGAATACGATTTTGAAATTCTACATTTTGATAATATAATACCTCTAATAAACTCTCTGCAGGTACTTCTTCTTCCTCTTCTTCCTCAGTCTCAGCTGTTACCTCTGCGACTATCTCGGGTGCAACTATCAATTCTTCACTCACCACATGGATATCTCTAATTCCTTCTTCGTCTGACATCACATTATCACGGTTCGTGATTAGAGGTATCCCCACAGTCTCATTCACTCTATTGTTAGCATTCTCAGCTGCCATTCTCAAATACTGCCATAAAACAAGGGTTAATTAAACAAATTAACATATCACATAATATCCCGATATTATGACTGACCAACAAATAAGCTTAGGTAGGACACACTAGCGAAGGATTTACCCATCTCTCCCCTCCTAGTTGTACTCCCCGATCTCCGCCAGAGATCATATCCCTAGGCTCTGAATTTCAATTGTGACAACCCCAAAATAGGTCCATTCCATCCAACCTATTCTGAGTCGCCAAATACATGGTACAGAAAACAACTACAACTTTATTACAATAATTGTCGTGCAAAATACAACAACACTTATGCTGTGAGTTTGGATACAAATATATACCAAATGTGACTCATGTTCCAACCGTGGACATCACCTCACAATGACACCTTACATAAAGGTATAGTCAAAAACTGTTTTAGAAATTAGAAAATTTGGGAAGTGCTCAAGGAAACCTTCGTACAAGGGAGGCCATGCGTCTAGATTATGATAGATATCATATGGCCACAGAATTATCCTTGGTTGACCCAATAGACCCCAAAGAAAAACGAGAAGATTACTATCATATTCTTCCAAATGGTGAGTCTTCCCTTGACTTATCATTATCTCCACTGTCTTTAATCGTGAATTATACTTCAAACAAACACCAAGATTATATAGGTAGTGCTCATAGATATACTCAGCAAGTGGATGAGCACAACCCTGTCTTATGATAACACGAGGTTGTATGTCATTAGACATCTTGTATGATAGTGACAAAACACCCTTCCAACGTTGAGTTCGCCTCACCCTATTTTCTTCACCAAATATAACTACTAAATGATGACCACCGTTTTATTCCCTTGTTACCCCCGCTCGACCCAGCTACACTCTTATTACCTGAAAGGAATTGTAAAGCAAAAGGGTGAGCACAACTAGCTCAGTAAAGAATATCATGACTAAAGATAATTAAATTATCAATAGCCTTCATCAATAATAAATCAGAGATTTAGAACATATGGTAAATGATAAAAATTTCAACCATAGTTGCAGCGGAACGAGCAATCCATTAGAAGAGTCAAATAGACTATAAAGTCTATTATCTTCTCCTTGTTAAAAATCCACCAACAATATTTTATCCCTGTAATATCAATCAACAATTCTGGTCCACAATCATATGAATAACTCATAATCATAACTGTAGTTCTAAATTTCTCTTCTCATCCAGGACGAAAATAATTTTCATCACCTATCTTTACCTGAAATATCAAAGATCATGGTTACACCAAATCACATTTCCTGTTCATAATCATACTAATAACTTCATCTTTGCACCACGGCCAAAGATATTCATTTGTATCACCAGTTGGTCATGTTCATCTCAACACCTGTTCATCTTTGTACTACTGGCCAAATATATTCAATAACATGTCATCTTTGCACTACGAGCCAAAGATATTCATCAACAATTCATCTTTGTACTACAGGCCAAAGATATTCATCAATAATTCATCTTTGCACTACAGGCCAAAGATATTTATCAACAGTTCATATTTGCACTACAGGCCAACTATATTCATATCTCAAAGAAATATATAATCATTTCAGAATTTATATAAACAATAATTATAACCATGTTGATCAATTCGCCTTTGCACTTAAGCTAAAGATATTCACTTATAAATTCAATGGTCATGATCATACCAGTCACCAATTCAACTTTGCATTACTGGCCAAAGAGAAACCATAGTCATGATCATACCAAAAATTTACCCATCTTTACACTCAAGTCAAATAGAAATATCATCATTAGGGTTATAAAAATGTTATATATGATAATAAAAATAATATGATCAACATATAGTTTTAATCTCAAGAGTAATATTCATAAATCAACGATAATTTGGTCAGAAAAAGAAACCAATTTTTCTGTGAATAGTAACTCGTGAATAGTAACTCATGAGTAGTAACTGGTGAATAGTAACTCGTAAATAGTAACTCCGATATGAAAAAGGTAGAAATTCCACAATAAAATTCATACCAATATTTCGATATAATGATATTGAAAGAATAATATTTCTTAAGCTTATAAACAATTTATTTAAATTGTTTACAGTTTACTAATTAATGCATTTAATCATCATAAAATGCCAACTCTTAAGATTTCATCACCAATAACCAAAGCCCTCATCAAAAATCTGCATAAAACTCATATATGATTCTCAAGCTATAAAATCATATTTTCTAATTTTCTTATTTCACATAACATATTTAATTCAGTTACTCATAACTAGATCATTTTCATGAAAAATACCAAATCAGTCCCAAAAATATTTCTTTTCTGGAATTTAGCATAATATAGTCCCATAGTGAACATATATTTTTCTCAGAATTTTTAAAAGTCATTTACTATTTTTCATATGGCCAAAACAGCTGAATATTTAGACATTTATCAAAAATTGTACTTTAATCTAAAAATTCTGAAATTCACAGAGTATACTCCTATCATATACATGTACTCCCAATAAAAATTTCATCAATTTTGGAGTTAGCCACAAGGAGTTATAAGCGGTTACTTTTAAAATAGTCTTTTCTAATAAAATTCATAACTCTTAATCTATACATCCAAAAATCACCATTTTTGGACACAATCAAGGAAACTCATCAAAATATCATTTCAAATTTTTCCAGAATTTTTGAAGGTCAGAAAAATTACGAAACTGAAAAACATAACAACCCTTAAAATCCCTTACTATCCCTTACATCAAAAGAGCAGTACTTCTGATCGGTATATGGCTGAAGGAAACTTGCACTGATGAATAGAAACTCACTGAGTATCTAAATACTCATAAAATACACTCAATAATCTAGAGAGTGAAAGAGAGAAAACTTATGAATTCTGGTGTGATTTTCAATTCTAACTTAGCCCTCTATTTATAGGAAAATGTTAGCACGCCGAAGTAGACTTAACCTGCAACCTGATGGCTTTACCTGGTACTATTTCCACCCACCATATTTGAATAAAAATCTCAGCACATTTCTTCACCAACCAATAGTGGGGCCCACCAATTCTAGAATTTTCCACCAAAATGATTAACTCCGAAAATTCAACAATTTCTGAACCAGTCATCTCGTTAAATTCATAACAAATCATACGTTCATTTTTAACGGTTCAAAATTTGTGTACATATACTCAACTTATATATATATATATAAAATATCCAAAAATTACCACGATCCAACGGTCGGATTAAAAATTATAACCCTCGCAAAATTTCTCAAAAACCCTAATTTGATTTTCAATACCTCCGTTCCGACAAAAATACAGATAAAATATCTTAACATTAATTCCTTCATTTATAACCACATAAATAAATCCATCATTTATATCCACATCAAATAAATATTTCGTTATCATATGAATCAATAATTAATTATTCACAAATAATATTACAGAATCACATTTATGACAACCAGGTCGTTCCCAAGAAAGAGGGGGCTTTTCAATAAGGATTTCTCCTTACTAGCGCGCAATTAGATGACCAAACCTCTCCTTAGACAGAACTTTCTAGACATTGCCAATAATGCTATCTAATAATATTATTCAAATAATATGAATTATTGATCTGATAATGGAAAATACTGTGCAGTGACAATTATTGAACAACAATAATATAAAATTTTAACGTAGCAATTATTGAATCAATAAAATAAAATATTGAACAGTAATTACTGTAACAATTATTGAGTAGTGCCTTCTTACGTAAGAATCAATAATTTCTAAAATACTGTGCAATACCGTGTGCTACTGTGCAATAACGCGTATTACTGTATTTTAACCACCGGGTATTCCAACAGTGTTAACGGTAACAACTACGCCGTTATTTGTAAAAACTCAAATTTGTCATTTTCTTCATCCGACAGTTATTCTGTTATGGGGCCCACAAATGGCTGCGCCGTCGTACGAATATTCCCCGACATAAAGAATATTCCACGACCAAACGAATATTCCCCGACAAAAATGAATATTTTATAACCACTTGTGTATTTTGAAAAAAAAATTCATATATCACCCTTAACTTTAATATTTATCAATTTAACCATTTACTAAATAGTAATTATAAGAAAAATTGAATACTTTTATTTCATAAAATTCGGGGTCTTACATCAATAGCCTATTGAAACTTAGGATTCTAATCTGAGGTTTTTTTAGTATTAATAACCTAAAGAAAAATCTTTGAAGAAATCCCACAACATTTTGTGTACCGTCCTTCCTTTTTGGAACAGAAAACACTAAGATTATTTTTTTTAGCAAGCTCTGTAATCCATTCAAGCTAAAGTACATATATGTGATTTTTAATGGGAAGACATTGTTCCTTTGTTCCTGATTGCAGGCTTTGTACATCTTATGCACTATTAATGAGATTAATACTTGATGATTTACAACCAATATGCTTTCAGGACTCTTAGGAAGTTATTTAAGGTGGATCCAGCTGATTACATACTTACTGTTGAGCAGATGTTATGTAACATCTACCATTATTGTTGAGCAGATATACACTGAGATGGCTTCTCGCCACAGAGTCTGCCATCACTGCATCCAGATCATTAAGACAGCGACCGTCCCTGCCAAGCTCTGCAAGAGGGAGAGCACCAAGCAGTTCCACAACTCCAAAATCAAGTTCCCATTGGTGTTTAAGAAGGTTAGGCCACCAACTAGCAAGCCGAAGATAACATACAAGGCGTCTAGGCCCAATTTGTTTGTGTAATTCTTGTTGGAGTGGTTATGCAATTTTGTTGCTCAAGTGAAACATAACATTGTCATTTACTTGTTGTTGGATGTTTTTTTAAAATTTGATATTATGGTTTCGAAGTCTATGATTGGACAAAATATTATCTTTTTATTGGATTTTGAGCACTGTTGTTCTATTCAAGTGTTGGAAGTTGTATTACTCATTGTGCTCCTTTTAGCTATATTGGCATTAGCATATTACAGGTTCATTGGTAATGTAGGTGAACCATATTTTTTTTTCTTTTTTTTTAATCAACAACATTTTAAAAACGTTGTGTAAATGTGCTTAAATGTTGTCTGATATACTAAACAACAACGTTTTTATTCAAAAAACGTTGTGGAATCATACCTACAACAACGTTTTTAAGCATCTATTAATTTTTGAAAAATAAATCTACAACGTTTTTTTCCTAAAAAACGTAATGTATTGTGCTTAACTACAACGTTTTTAAAACGTTGTGTAAGGGTGTCAAATAGATGACACCCTTAACCACGACGTTTTTCTGACTGAAACCACAACGTTTTTTCCGCGTTGTCTATTTACTGTTTTCTGGTAGTGACAACTTACTCAAAATTTTCTACAGACCGGCGCAGCTGCGCTGGTCATAGGCTTGGAAATAGAGCAGCTGCGCTGTTGGGTAAAATCTAATTACGTACAACACGCAAGTATACATGGTCAACAAGTAATATAATAGTAAGTAGAGTACCGTTCCCACAGAGACTTTAGTAAGAAATTAACCTTTACAATTACCAATTTCCTATTAATCCTAATTTTATTAAACTAATTAATTTTAAGTTTGTACTAAAAGTATTAAAAAATATTAAAATTACCAAACAATCAACAAACCCTAAAAACTAAATTTTTCAAACAAATATTGGAGAATTAGGCTTACGACATCACTCTAAGCATCACTCTGATTATCACACCTTTATTCTAGTTTAATTCACTGTCTCAGTTTATTAATCAAAAACATGTATGTAGAACTAGCCACCTCTCGATGTACTAATACCGTATTAACTCAAATCCACAAATTAGATAGAATCAAGTTAAACACCTTAATCAACTAACTCACTATATCTCTATGTGAATTACAATCAAAGAAGGTTTAAGTTCAAGCTCTTCATCTGATTACATGTGATGTCAAGAATATCTCTACCTTAACATTCATCAAGATTATGTTCTTTCACAAAATTAAAGAACACATGCTATATTAACTATGTCTAGACTGTACTTCCTCTCTCGAATCCATACAAGTCCACAAAGAATTTTTGATCAGACAATTCATAAATTCAAGCTCAAATTAATATAGATAAATTGAATAATAGCTTATTAAAATGAAAATCAAAGCTACATAACCATCGTTCCACTTAAAAATCAGTCATAAGCCTAAAAAGTATTTAGTTCATTATCAATGAAATAATAACTAAATAAATTAAAGAAAACATCTTTCCAATTACAAATATAAGTCTAGAGATGAAAAATAATTCAGAACACCCTTCACTTTAGCCTCAATCTACAATTGATATGAAAATCCTTCAATATCTTCACTCCAATGCTTGCTCCAAAATCTATCCTTAATCTCTGTCAATTACCCTTGCCTTGAACAATGATCTTGTTATTTGATGTAATTATATATCCAATACATGTATTCTGGTCACAATCCCACGCCATCTAGAGTCCTAAAGCATTCCAAGTACTAAAGCTCACGTCCTAACATTGTTTGAAACAACTTAGGACTGTTATGATTCGGGACCCCCCGCCTTGGCGGGGGTATTGGCTTGCAACATGCCTGCCCCGGCGGGCTTAGCTCCTATAATCTTAAGTCGAAGACCCCCCGCCCTGGCAGGGGTGTAAGGCACAAAAACGCCCACCCCGGTAGGCTAGGCTCCTGTCTTCTGATTTTGTTTAAGCTCCAAACTTGATAAAATTTTGCCTTAATTGCCTCCTTTTTGATCACTTGCCACACCAACCAACCTACACATAAAACAACAATAAACAAGTCAAAACAAACATGAGAACAAGGAATTAACACCGATTAAGCTTGAATTAGGAACCGATTCGCGGGTATCAAACCCACTTATCAAAATCCTCCAAATTAAAACGTGCTAGTCCTCGAGCACAAAATAAACTAACATGCTATGCAATGTAATGCAATAGTATGTGATGTATCTAATCTATATGTCTACGAATCCAACAGTATCATAGAATCAAAATTATTCCTTCGGCCTCAGAGAAATCAAGCAAACACTACAACACTTCATATCAAAACTAGTCAATAACTCCTTATCAATCCTCGAATCTTAAACTGTTATTACTGATATAGTGTGTGTGTGCTCTACCTTCATGCTAACCGACACAATTGCAAATTTAATACATAACAACTCCCTTAAAATGTATCATATAGTGTAAACTCAAGAAATCCAAAAATAAGCTAGATCCAACTAAATTCAAACAATTACTAATATCGAGGGTCAACATGGAATACTTATGCTTTATTTTTCATCTACAGGGGCTTTTTGCTCTTATTTTTCGTTTTATTCATGTTTTTTTTCAATTTTTTTATACACATAGCTATGCAATATATTATTCCCTTAGATTTTTCAATGCTACCTTAACTAGCTTTCGACCAACGACTCCCAGACCATTAAGACCTTAGGGAGCAAGGTGTAAAGATAATTCCATCGGACTTACTTACTCAAGTAAAAAAGGCCACAAAACTAGACAAGCACGCCACGATGTTTATTCGTAAATTATTTTATTTTATTTTTTTAGATAGCTTATATACCCCAAATATTCTTGTCTAACTTTAGCCATCACTACTTATTTCTGTCATTCTTTCATTCAAACTAGCATTATCGTTTAGAACATCATTATGTATCAATTTGAACTAATCAGTCCACATAAGTGTTATTGAAGTGAAAACCTTTTATACCAGTGTCAAACATGCAAAAGATTCAATTCATAACTCAAAATCACATCAGAGTTCTAATAATTGGTACTGTATTTATCTGCTTAGTCCCAATCTCATCATTGGCCAAAATAACAATGAACTGATTGAAAATATACTTCAGACTTTTGTGGTCTGTGTAGATCTCACATTTCTCTCCATACAGATAATGTCTCCATATCTTGAGAGCAAATACCACTGCAGCCAATTCTAAATCATGAGTCGGGTAACCTTTCTCGTAATCCTTCAGTTGTCTTGATGCATAGGCAATAACTTTACCGTTCTGCATAAGAACACAACCCAACCCTTTGTGTGAGGCATCACTATACACCACAAAATTTCATGTATTATCCGGCAGGGTTAACACAGGTGCCATACTTAGCTTCTTCTTCAAATCTTGGAAGCTCTCTTCACATTTCTCCGTCCACACAAATTTTACAGCTTTCCTTGTCAAATTTGTTAGCGGAGTGGCTATCTTAGAAAAATCTTGAATGAATCTTCTATAATAACCGGCCAGCCCCAAGAAACTCCTCACCTCTGAAGGTGTTCTTGGTTGTTCCCAATTGATTACAGCTTCCACTTTCGATGGATCTACTGAAATCCCATCTTTGTCAATCACATGACCCAAAAATTGTACACGATCGAGCCAAAATTCACACTTAGAAAACTTCACGTACAACTTTTCCTTTCTTAGTGTCTCCAATGTCAGACGTAAATGTTCCACGTGTTCTTCTTAAGTTTTGGAATACACCAGAATGTCGTCGATAAATACTACTACGAACTTGTCTAAAAATGGTTTAAACACCCTGTTCATCAAATCCATGAACGCAGCAGGTGCATTGGTTAAACCAAAAGACATCACCAGAAACTCGTAATGTCCATATCGAGTTCTGAATGCCGTTCGTGGTATATCCTCCTTCCTCACTTTTAACTGGTGATACCCACTTCTCAAATCAATTTTTGAAAAGTATTTAGCACCCTTCAACTGGTCAAACAAGTCATCTATTCTTGGCAACGGGTATTTGTTTTTAATAGTGACTTTGTTTAACTCCCTGTAATCAATGCAAAGACGCATTAACTCGTCCTTCTTCTTTACGAATAAAACTGGCGCTCCCCACGGCGATACACTTGGTTGAATATATTTCTTGTCTAGCAGTTCTTGCAACTGTACCATCAGTTCCTTCATTTCTACCGGAGCCATTCTGTACGGAGCCTTTGATATCGGTGCTGTTCCCGGTACTAAGTCGATCACGAATTCAATTTCTCTGTCCGGCAGAAGTCCTGGCAAATCTTCTGGAAACACGTCTTCGAATTCTCTCACTACCGGTATTTCTTCTAATTTCACACCTTTCTTCTGAGTATCGACTATGTAAGCTAAATAGCCCACACAACCTTGACTCAACAACTTCTTGGCCTGCATAGTCGTCAGACATTTCATTTGTCTTGGCGACTTGCTACCATAGAATACTACCTTTGAAGGAGTAATAAGGTTTACACACTTCTTTTGGCAGTCAATTACTGCTCCATAATTGAACAACCAATTCATTCCCAAAATTACATCAAATTCCCCAAGTCTAATCGGAATCAAATCTACTAACAAGATATTCCCCTTAATGTTCACCCTACAGTTCTTGTAAACGAACCTAACAGGGATTATATCCTTATTCACAATTTCTATGTTCAAAGGAAAATTCAGTTATTCTCTAGGCAATTCTAACCTCTTAGCAAATTCATCAGATATAAACGAGCAAGTAGCACCCGAATCAAATAATACATATGCATCAATATCATTTATTGGGATAATACCTGACACCACATCCTTTGATTGCACAGCATCTTGCACAGTCATGTTGAAGGTTCTGGCTGTGGGTTTGTTTGATGCTGCAGGTCCTGTAATGGCCCATGGACCTCCATTGTTATCTCCATTGCTTCTGGTTGTCCCTCCCTCCTTCTTCTTAGGGCATTCACGAGCAAAATGCTCCTTGGATCCGCATGTGAAGCACGCCTTCTTCTTCGGTTGAGTGCAGTTTGGGGTGATGTGACCCCCCTGGCCACAATTGTAGCAAACTCGTTTCCCCATCAAGCACGCACCCTTGTGAAATTTCCCACATGTCGCACATGCTTCAAACTTCTTATTCTGCTGGTTACCCTGCTGGTTTCCAGTACCCATACTTCCATTCCACTTTCTCTTCAAGTTGTTGTTGTTGTTGTTGTTGTTGTTATTTCCACTGCTACCACCTCCATTCTTAATCTCATTCTCATTCTTTTTCTTCTTTTGTTCCTGATTGAACTTTGTCACTGCCTCACCTCCACCTTCAGCGAGTACTGCTTTCTCCATCACCGCTGCAAATGTCTTCAACTGGAATAGGGAAACCCTACTGTACAGCCAGGGCTTCAGTCCCTGTTCAAATCTCTTCGCCTTACGTTCGTCTGTGCTGACTTAATATGGCACAAATCTTGCCAATTCGTTGAATTTTGCGGCATACTCAGATACTGTCATCGTTCCTTGTTTTAGTTCCAGAAACTGAACCTCTAACTGACTCTTAGAACTCTCTGGGAAGTAGGTCTCGAAGAACAACTCCTTAAACCTATCCCAGGTCATCACTCCTGGCCCTTCACGAGTTTTATTGGCCTGCCACCAATAACTAGCTTCTACTTTCAACATGAAAGTTGCGAAAGCCGTCTTCTGGTCATCCCCTACCCTAGCGACATCGAACACCTTCTCTATCTCCATAATCCAGGTTTGAGCTTCAACTGGATTCATGGACCCACGGAATTCAGGTGGTCCAACCGCCTTAAACTCCTTAAACGTTGTACCATGGTTTTGAGGTTGATTCTGCAACGCTCCTGTTAGTAATGTCACTAGTTGTTGAACGGGATTCACATCAACATTGTCGTTAGCTTCTTCGGTGGTTCTCTGTCGTGTTGGTTGACGTCTGGGAGGCATTTTCTGTTTAAAATAAAATATTTATTAAACCATTACTCAACTTCTTTAAGTATTTCTAATTAACTTACCTCTAAAAAAGAAATAACCACATAGCACATAACACTTTGAATAAAATAATAACTTTTATTTATTCATAAACTTTTTGAAAACATAACACAATAGCATATCTGCTATCTACATCCTTTCCTGAAATACAAAAGTTTCAGGATAACACCATTATTATCATATCCCATGGTTACTTAACACTAGGGATTTACACATTATTTAATACATATTACGTGCATTACAGGCACACTTTCTACGATGATCTATTAAGATACTTCTTAGCCCTATCACGTTCTTCCTCCATGACTCGAAACATCGTTCTTCGATCTAACACAAATGATGGCAGCATCTCGAACTGAATCGGATATCCCATAACTCGATCTTGAGCTCGATTAATTGCGGTGTCGAATACTTTGACCATTTCTTCCATCTTCATCCTTTTTGCCTGTGAGCTCCTTACTACTCTTCCAGTTCGTTGATAAGCTTCCTCGTATGCATATTCAGCTCTTGCCCTCTTAGCCGCTTCTTCTCTCAGCCTGCTCTTCAGTTCAGCAACCATCTCGATCAATTGTTCCTTCTCTCCTTCAGTCTGTGTTAGTTTCTCCTCGGCGTTTGTCAATCGTTCATCACGATCCTGGATCTCGCCGTCTTTTTGTGTAATTGTAGTATGTTGTTCAGCTACTATCTCCTGCAACTCCTCCACTGTATCTTGTAGTTCCACGTTAAGGTCGTGCACTTCATCATATACACGGCCAGCTATCGAGTTAAGCGGAATCCTTTCCTCCTCATCCTCGTCATCCTCATCCTCCTGCGGTAACTCAATGGGATCCTCCTCGTCTGTCTCCACATCAGCATCCTCATCCTCAACTACTGTGACCAACGGGGCTGACTCCCGTGGCAATAGTTGTTCCCAAACTACCTGAACATCGCGAGGTTCCTCCTCTATAGGCATTTGAGATCCCTCCTCACTAGCCTGACTGGACTCTCCAACATTAGTCATCCTGACAACAAAGTTTTAAAGTTTTAATTAATAATCATTACTACTCGACACTCACGAGTACATAAACATAAACACATAAGCACATAAGTGTTTTATTACTTCTTTCTTAAAACTCGATAAGAGTTAACTCCATTATCTTTTCAAAAGGTTACTTCCTAAGGCTTTTTCCCCACCTAAGGTTCATAACCTAAAGCTTTGATACCAACCTGTGACACCCCCAAATCCCGGTACTTCATTACCTCAAGATTTGGTGTTCACGTAATCAAAACATTCATTTCTAACTACCCAATCATAATAGAATTGAATAATAAAAGAAAACCTGCCCATACAGGATTAAACTTAAATAAAAGAAATCTCCCATGTTATCCAACCTTTAACAACAATCATTCAAATGCGGAAAATTAAATAACTTCATTACAATCTTTAAATCAAATTCTGAAAGTAAACTATCAAAACTATTACAAGTCTTCAGCATTTATTCATCTTTCCTTTTCCCTTACTGGTACTAGGTACGTCACCCGTTTCAACTTTAGCTGTAAGAAATTTTACAAGCAAGAGTGAGCAAACAATGCCCACTTGAAATAACAATAAGTAAATCTTTAAACTTTCACATCAATTGCCAATAATAGGCTCAATAGAACTGAACAATATATTCTATTAACTTTCTGAAAATTTTTACATTCACTGAGGGTCTAATGACCACGAATCATGTCCACAGTTATAAGTAATCTTTCAACTTTAACTTTAACAGTTATAAGACTATAAGGACTTCACGTACTTAGGGGGATCAACCCTTCGTACAATGTATTGTGCACAACCATTTCAACGCTAAGCGTAAACCTCTATTAAAAGAGTTGTTCATCTCAGTATTTAGAATACAAGTCCGCACCAAAGTAAGTTTGGTTTGGATAAGCTTTCAAGGTAATTTGGAGTTCAACGGACATCAACTAAGGATTAGTTGAATACAAGATAATAACACTATGTTATTGAATGATCATACCGAATAAACATTTCGTTCTAAGTTCGTGCTTTAGGAATAATTTAATAGCATAACAATTGAATAACTCATCATACCTTGCTTTGAACAACGTTAAGCTAAGGTTACATCTTAGAATTTAATATCAAGCATGCACAACAAATAATAACTTGAACGATAAACTAAAGGTACTTGCATGCTAATATAACAACTTTAGAGTTAAGAAAACTTGCACAATTATAAAAGTAGAGTTAGAGAACTTGCATAAGTGTAACATAACAGTGAAAAGTAACCTTACTAAATAATAAAGTAGCAAAGGTTAGGGAACTTGCCTCGTGTGTAGGTTAAACAATTACTATTCACGTTCACCCCAAGTCCTACATATACCATATGCATTGACAATACACATTAGTTACACTAACATTACCTTTATGAGTTCCTTTATTACTCTTAGTATAGCTACTAACTAAGTTTAAGTTTAAACAACAACACATCTTTCATGAACATTACTTTTTAGCTTTATTACAACTACTTAAATGATCATGCCATTGCACCACGTTTACATTAACAACTTGATACAACAACCTAATACATGTCCAACATGTTATCATTAAGTTATACTAATACCCAAAGGGTTGCACTTGCATTCGTGCATCCCGACGCCCTCCGATTGGCTCCAAATACACAACAGTCCTAAAGATGGCCATTTTGACTACTGTTAAAGACCTCAAATTAAAAAAACTTAAAGCATGAAAGTTGTAGGTCTACTCGTCCTCTTTCCGAATCATCTTGAATTACCTCAATTGGAGTTCGTATGAAAAAGTTATGGCTGTTTTACTACAGGAGGTCAAAACTGCCCAACTAGGCCACTTTTCCGGCGCCGGGGCGCGGAAGAGTGGCGCTGGGGCGCGAGCTTCAGCGCTGGGGCGCGAGCTACAGCGCTGGGCGTGAGCTACTGGCCCATTTTTGGTGCTGGGGCGCGAACCTTGGCGCCAGGGCGTGAAATTTGGCGCTGGGGCGTGAATTTTGACGCTGGGGCGCCAAAACTCACAGAACCAACCCGAAAGACAGAGCAAAGCTACTGTCTAAATTATTTTTAACAACCAATAGCATCTAACAACATGTATAACTTCATAAAAATTACACATAAAAGTTATGAAGCATTTGTGTACTAATTTTACACAACTAAACAACAATAGCAGAGAACTAATTCTCTGAAAACACTGTTATTAGATCAAAACTCCATGGTTGACAAATAAAAATACAGTGAACTGAAATTCTACTGCTATCAACCAAATTTGATTCCTTTGAAATACAAGTATGCCAACATATAAATCAATTCACATGTGTAGTTCAATTTCTCAGTATTAGTTCACAATTTGCATAATCACATACCAATTTTGTTATTTTGCAAATATACGATTCATACATGTTTTTCACAGTGAAAACCAATTTCTCAGTTACGTAATTTAGCATACCATCATATTTATATAGTAAACATACAATTATATATAAATACTGACAATTGAATAACAGTTTATATATAAACACATAATTACCTAACCAATTATACCAACATAGCTTTTACATAAATTTTGGTAAAACTCTTATACACAGTGAAAAACCAGAAAACAGAGACTACCAAGTTCATAGGAAAATGGCTTAAAACACATCTACGTACATATATTAAGGTTTTAGGAACCTACCTTTTTGTTGCTCTAGAAAACTTGTCAATCAAAACTTGTTTTGGACAATCTTGCACTTGGTTTCTTCTCAAACTCTCTGACCTTTTCCTTTCTCTTTTCTTACTTCTCTCAATAATAAACTAGGTACTAACAATGAGCGTAAACCAAAACTGATACACGTAGAATAAAACTGATATGGCAATAATAAGCCTACTTATTATTATCAGTTACCAAACATATAACATATAATCTTATAAATATATATTTTATTTATATACTTGTTTTATTTATTTTATTAATAATTTAAAAATCAAAAGAAATCTAAAAGCCATAGGCTTTGTTTGGCAACTATTAAAAATTAAATGATTAAAATACTTACACCTTGTTTGGCAAAAACTAAATTAAAATTACTTTAATTTATTTTAATAACTCTTTATAACATAGTTATTTGTTATACTTTATTTAATAACAATTTATTAAATAAATTACTTAATCACATAATTCAATCCACATAACACATTAATTATTTAACAAATAAATAATTAACTAATCACATTAATTATTTAGCAAATAAATAATTAACCAAATAAACTCAATCAAATTGAACAATTACTTATTCAATAATAAACATATCCAATAAATATTTATATAAATTAATAAATATTTATAACTTACATTTTTAAAAAATATGAAATGTTACATCATTCCCCTCATATAAGGATTCTGTCATCAGAATCACAACTCAAACTACACATTCGTTACAGTTAACGTTAGAGGCTTTAAGAAAGGAGAAATTGTATGCCAAGTTTTTGAAATTCGAATTTTGGATCGAGCAAGTACAATTTCTTGGGCATCTGATTGATAAAGACGGAATTTCGATAGATCCATCCAAAGTCGAAGCTATAATAAACTGGGATCAGCCGAGAATGCCGTCATAAGTACAAAGTTTTCTTGGATTGGTAGGATATTACAGATGGTTCATTCAAGACTTTTCCAAGATCACAACTCAATTAACAAATTTAACTCGAAAAACTGTGAAGTTTGTTTGGACGGAGAAGTGTGAGGAAAGCTTTCAAGAACTAAAGAAGAGGTTGAGTACAGCACCTGTGTTATCTCTTCCAGATGATACAGGAAATTTTGTTGTTTATAGTGATGCGTCGCATAAAGGACTTGGCTATGTGCTTATGCAGAACGACAGAGTCATTGCGTATGCTTCACGACAATTGAAGGATTATGAGAAGGGTATCTGACCCATAACTTGGAGTTAGCTACAGTGGTTTTTACTTTAAAGATCTGGAGGCACTATCTCTACGGGGAGAAGTGTGAAATATATATATACAGACCACAAGAGTCTGAAATATATTTTTACATAGAAGGACTTGAATATGCGCCAAAGAAGGTGGTTGGAGTTAATTAAGGACTATGATTGTGAGATTTTATACCATCCAGGTAAGGCAAATGTGGTTGCCGATGCCTTAAGTAGAAAGGGTCAGGAGAAATTGATGACGTTGACCTCTCAGGAGGAGCTAATTTCAGAAATGGAGAAACTAGAGTTGGAAGTGAAGTATCCTATGGAGATTGACGAGAAGCTGTTCCAGATGCAATCTGGTACAACCCTACTAGATAAAGTTAAGGAGGCTCAACTTCAGAACGATGAATGTAAAAAGGTGAAAAGGAAGATATCCGAAGGAACTGAACCGAGATTCAAGATGGACAAGGAAGGAATACTGAGATTTAAGAGCAGAATTTGGGTACCGCCAGTACTAAAGATTAAGGAAGACATTTTGAGCGAGGCTCATAGTTCACGATATTCGATTCACCCTGGTAGTACTAAGATGTACCAAGATCTTCGACAACATTTCTGGTGGCCAAATTTGAAACGAGATGTTGCAGAGTGTGTTGCCAAATGTCTGATATGTCAAAAAGTGAAAGTAGAACATCAGAGACCAAGTGGGTTACTACAACCTTTAGAAATTCCAAAATGGAAATGGGAACACATTACGATGGACTTCGTGGTTGGCCTTTCGATAACTCAGAAAGGCTATGACGCAGTATGGGTTATCGTTGACCGATTGACAAAAACCGCACACTTCTTTTCGATCAAAGTTAGATTCAACATAGATCATTTGGCAATGTTATATGTGAAAGAGATTATTTCGAGGTACGGAATTCTGGTGTCAATTGTTTCCGATAGGGATCCGCGCTTTACATCGAACTTCTGGAAACGTCTACAGGAATGTATGGGTATGTAATTGCGAATGAGTACAGCATACCACCCTCAGACAGATGGGCAGAGTGAAAGAACAATCCAGACATTAGAAGATATGCTAAGAGCCTGTGTAATGGACTTTAAAGGAAATTGGGATGATCACCTACCGCTTGTAGAGTTCGGCTACAACAACAGTTGCCACGCTAGTATTGGCATGCCACCTTATGAAGCGTTATACGGCAGAAAGTGTAGAACTCCGCTATAATGGGATGAAGTTGGCGAAAGACAATTACTAGGCCCATAATTGGTATAGCAGACAGCAGAAATAGTCAAAGTGATCCGAACAAGACTGGTAGCAACTCAAGATAGGCAAAAGAAATACGCTGATCCACACCGTAAAAATGTTGAGTTTGAATTGGGTAGTTATGTGTTCTTGAAGGTCTCTCCTTGGAAGGGAAAGATCAAGTTCGGAAAGAAAGGAAAATTAAGCCCAAGATTCATTGGACCCTTTGAGGTACTGCGAAGAATCGGAGAAATTGCGTATAAGGTAGCTTTACCTCCAACACTTGAGAATGTCCACAACGTTTTCCATGTTTCTGTTTTACGACCCTACAAACCCGATTACAAGCACATGATTGAATATGAACCCCTATATTTTGAACCCCTATATTTTATTTTCTAAGAAATAAAATAATACCTTCTGTTAAGGTAATCTGGAGAAACCACAACGCTGAAGAAGCTACGTGAGAACTCGAAGAGAATATGATGAAGAATTATCCTCATTTATTTACTTAAATTATGTTTAAGCGATTATGGGGACATAATCTTTGTAAGGGGGGGGGGAGAATGTAACGGGTCAAATTAATTGAGTCGTGATTTTGAGGACAGAATCCTTTTAAGGAGGAAAAGATGTGACGAACGAGATTTTGTAATTTAATTTTTAATATTTATTGAATTAAATAAATATTTTTCGATGATTTAATTATTAGATTAAATAATTAATTGATGAAATTGTGGTAGATTAATTTAATTATATGTGTTATATTTATTAACTTAATGTGGAGAATTTTATTATTCGAAGAATGTATTTATGTGAGCTTATAAAATTAAATGAAATATTTAATAAACATAATGTCATTTTAATTAATTTAATAATTAATTAGAGATTTAATAATTTGACATAATTAGTCAAGGAGAAAATTAATTATGTGATTATGTGAACTAATGAGAAATTATAATATTTTATTCAAATTAAATTAAATAAGGTATTTGATTTATTGTGCAATTGGGTGTGACATGATTTAAATTATAGTATAAGAGAATCATTAAATTAAATGGTTTTAGAGCCTATTATTGCCAGCCAAACGAGGCCCTGAGAGAAGTTAATAGTAGTTAACCCATGATGGGTTAACTGACCACTATAACGCGTCAGTTCTTAAACCTTCATACGCCTTCTTCTTTTATTATCTAAGTATGGGAAAAAGAAGACAGACTTACAGAGAAAATTTCAGAGAATTAGAGAGAAACAGTGTGAGTTATTGTGATATTGTAGAAGAACATGAAAGTCAGAAGAATTGTTTTAAGGGTAATCTGTTCAACCCAATTTCTATTTTACGATTGTTAAAGTTTTCATGAAAATGGCTTTAAGTTTTGTTAAGACCTCTGTAATTAGAAAAGGGTAATGATTATGTGTTATATATGTGATAAGATGTTATAATAACATGTTTTTACTATATATTGTATATTTCCATATCATCAGTTTCATAAAAAAAAATTATGTCGTACATTGTTTCTTCAAAATACAAAGTATAAAAAAATGGCCATATGGCCTTATGTACCAAATTTGATATGTCAATCATATGTTATATCATAAATTTATACTTGTACAGGATTATGTATATTAAAACGAAGAGGCCAAACTTTGAATGGACAGATTTGGTATTCTAACGAACTCGTAGTGCCAATCTTCATGTTTGTTTTCAAAACTTTCAAAAACATCAAGAGCAGTAAAATTACATGTTTTGATTCTGTAAGTTATGTGTTTTAACTTGTTCAAATCACTCTATAAAGGTGGGATAATGATTATGTATGAATTCTAGTATATGGGTAGGTTTAATTTAAGGTATTTAATGATTATGTAAGAATAATTGTCCTGACTCTGTGTTCTTCGCATACTGGAAAATTGAAGTCTGGAGTTTCGCGCCGCGGCGCCAACTCCATGCTTTATGTGCCGCACCGCAGCGCCACCGTGCCACAGCGCCATAGCTTAAGCCACAGCGCCACCGCGTCGCAATGCCGAGAACTAGCCTTACAGTGGCGCCGCAGCGCCACTCTACAGATTGTCCAGAAATGAAATTTTTTAAAGTGTTCAAGTCCATGAATGTGATAGTAACCTAATATAATGAACATAAATATATGTTAGAAGTATAATGAGATGTTAAAATAGATTCGTAGCATGTCAATAACGCATTTACGTGTGAATTAAATTATTGAACGCATAGTTAGCTTGTTGTTCGTGTAGTGTAATATTATGTGACAATAAGTGTGTTAATTTGACTAGTATAGTCATGACCAAAGTTTAGACAAAAGAATGAACTTGTGATGACTAGTTACATTTTAATTAGCTGGAATTGTGAATGGAAATGATATGTAGGATTAAATCGAAGAACGTGTATAATTAGCATATAATCTATGCACAAGGCAAGTTTCCTAACACTACTTGCTATTGTTATTTCAAGTTTATAAACTTACATCAAGAAATTCTCCGTATTATTAATCAAGTCCAATTTGTTATACTAAAGATTATTGATATTTTTAAAGTATGATTCTGTTATGCAATACTTAATATATTATATACCTCTTGAGATTGTTGTTCGATTTAAATATCAGTTATTTGTTGAATCTTGTTAGACTAGCGAACTCTTATTGATTCGACTAGTCCTTAGTTGATGAACGTTCTAAATTTTAGAACCCTTGTTGAATTATCCAAACCAAACTTCCTTTAGTGCGGACTCGAATGTCAAACTGAGATGAACAACCCTGTATAGGGGATTACTTATGCGTTAGCATTAAGATATTGTGCACAACATGGTACTAAGGGCTGATCCCCCTAAGTACGAGAATAAGAGTCCGTAGTCTTATGACTGTTAAATGTTTCAAGTATAAACACTTGACAACCTTGGACATAGTTCAAGGTCTTATGACCCCCAGAAGTTCTTTTGATTCTTGTTATTCATTCTTGATTCAAAAGTCGAGTTCTTATTTCAGAAGTCCTTGATTCACTCGCATGTTATTATATTATTGTTTCATTATTTTACTTGTGGGCAATCATGCTCACTCTTGCGCAATAATAACATTGCACTTAAGAATGAAAGGTCCGATGAGCCTTCTACTAACAAAGGCAATGGCAAGATTAACAAGTGATGAAGACTTGTTGTTTTATGTGATGATGTATTTATGTTTTAGACTTATGTTAATGTTGTGTAAGACTATTAATTGTTTATGTTTCAGCAGTTGAGATTTAAGGTTAGTATGACCTGGGATTTATGTATTTATTCAGTTGATGTAACTCCTTAAGGAGAGAATTTATTTCTATCTATGTATGCTTTCATTTATTATGGGTAGATAGACATATGATGTTTGTTTAGTGAACACCAAATCATGGGGAAATTGAAGTATCCGGATTTGGGGTTGTCACATCGGCAAGTCAAGAAATGATTTCTTTGGGTTATCAACCTGGACAATGGTTGGGCAAAGACCATCAGGGCATTAAGCACCCAATTTAAGTTCCCAGTCAAACAGGGACATCCGAACTAGGTTATTCTGCTAGCTCCAGTCATAGGAATCCTCACAAACACAAAAAAGTTCCTTCATTTTCAGCCATACGGCGATTGGCTGCACCTACAGGAGATCTACACAGACTTCAGTAAAGGTTCTTGCACGTGTGATGACTATGTTATTTCCTAAGCCGATACCGGTTAAAGGAAAAGAGGTCTTGATACCAGATCCGGAGGCAGAGGCGTAAGCAGGATATTGTCAGGCACTTATCAAACATATGCATCATCGTCCATACGGATAGTACAAACAGAATCACCCCAGACGATGATTGCCCAGATATCATGGTCATCATTCGGGATAAGGAGGACGACAACAACCCCTCCATCACAGCCGTCCACCAGGACTTCACCCTTGGCAATTGGAGTAGCGCTCCTTACATTTACTGACGAGGGTAAAAAGGTCAAAAACTCCCTTTGTCCTATAGATAACATTAACTACTTACTTTTTTTGTATAGTATTAGCAGTTGTTTTGTCATTACATGCTAACACTTTGTATGATTAAACAGTTTCATATATTAAGTGAAAGCATTTTGTTTCAGGACTCTAAAGTTAGATGTGCCTATACTTGCTGATAAGGTGCCTTTTCTCCACAAGGACTGTAACTTTGATGTAAAGTTGGATTCAGACTTGATGGAAATATAAGAGGACTATGAGATACATCAGGAGATCACAGAATGGGTCGAAGACAAACCCAAGCCAAATCTTGATCAAACCACCTCTTTTAACCTCGGAACCTTAGAAAACCCCAAACAAATCCAGATTGGTACAGACCTCACTCCAAACCAAAGGACTGACATGGTTATACTATTGACCCAATTCCAGGATGTGTTTGCATGGTCTCATGAAGACATGGTCGGTTTATCTACTGACATTGTTATTCATCGCCTCCCTATCAAAGAGGGATTCAAGCCAGTCAGGCAGAACCTCAGGCGATAAAAACCTGAGTGGAGTTTAAAAGTTAAAGAAGAAATTGTGAAACAATTTCAAGCAAGCATCATCATGGTGTCAACATACCCTAAATGGCTATCCAACATAGTCCTCATGCCTAAACCCGGAGGAAAGGTGTGAGTTTGCTTGGATTACCAGGACCTGAACAAAGCTTGCCTCAAAGATAGCTTTCCCATGCCATTCATCCACATACTCATTGACAATACTGCTTAATACGACATGTACTCTTTTGCTGATTACTTTGCGGGGTACCATCAAATCATGGTTGCTGAAGAGGATCGTGAGAAAATAGCATTCATCACTCCTTGGGGAACCTTTTGCTACAGACGGTTGCCATTCAGCCTCATCAATGCTGGAGCTACCTATCAGCGAGCCATGATGGCTCTTTTCCACGATTTAATGCATAAAGAGATATAGATCTATGTGGATGACATCATTGTCAAGTCCTGAAGGGAGGAAGACCATCTAGACCATCTCAAAAAGATTTTTAACGGGTTACATATGTACAACTTGAAGTTGAATCTAGCCAAATGCGCCTTTGGCGTCAAATCAGGAAAGTTGCTAGGTTTCCTAGTCAACCACAAAGGGATTGAGCTGGATCCCACCAAAATCCAAGCCATTACGGAAATGCCTATTCCTCAGATAAAGAAAGAAATACGGGGATTTTTGGGAAGAATCAACTTCATCATCAGATTCATCTCCCAACTCACAGCAACTTGTGAGCCTATCTTCAAGTTGTTAAGGAAGAACTCCTCCATGAAATGAAATGATGAGTGTCAGAAGGCCTTCCTTATAATCAAAGAGCAGCTAGTCAAAGCTCATATTTTGGTACCACCCAGGGATGATGTTCCCCTGTTCATGTACATGTCCATTAATGACAATGCCATGGGCAGCATGTTGGGATAGAAAGACGATAGAGGCCAAGAGCGAGCTATCTACTACCTCAACAAAAGATTCAGCAGAAGTGAACACAAGTATACTCTGATTGAGAAAACTTGTTGCGCTTTAGCATGGGCTTCCATGAAGTTACAACATTACCTCCATGGTCACACAACCCATCTCATATCTCGCGTGGATCCTCTCAAGTACGTGTTCAGTAAACCCATGCTGAGTTGCTGACTATCCAGATGGCAGTTGATCCTACAACAATTTGACATCGTCTACGTGACGCAAAAGTTTATCAAAGGTCAAAGAATTGCTGATCAACTGGCTGCCGCACCTTCAGGGGATTTCAAACCCTTGGAAACATACTTCCCCGATGAAGGGGTAATGATAGTTTAGCAGCCCCATCAGGACGATACACACCAATCATGGAAGATGTATTTTGATGGAGCTGTAAACATCGCAGGCTCTGGAGCCGGAGTAGTTCTAATATCCATAACGGGGGAGCAGCATCCCATCACCGTCAAATTGTAGTTTGCCAACACCAACAACACAACTGAGTATGAAGTCTGTATCATGGGGCTAAAACTTGCTCAATCAATGGGCATCAAATGGTTAACTGTATTTGGGGATTCCGAATTGGTAATTAGATAAACCACAGGAATCTATCACGCCAAAGAGCTACATTTGCTGCCTTACCATCGGCAGGTTCTACAGACGGCTTTGGAGTTCGAAGAAATATCTTTCCTCCACATTTCTCAGAATAGGAATGACTTTGCGGATGCACTAGCAACCTTGGCCTCCTTTATTAACATGCTTGATAAGGAAAATGTGCCAACCCTCACATTTGCCCAACAAAAGGCACCAGCCTATGGGAATTATATTGGAGAAGTATCAAATGAGATACCTCCCACCCAGCACCCTTGGTATCAGCATATCTAGGAGTACTTACAAGATGGACCTACACCCGCTGAGGCGAGCCCGACTGAAAGAAGGCGGATCCATCGACTGGCTATGAAATTCTACTTGAGCGAAGATGCACTCTACAAAAGAGATGCAAGACTAGGTCTCCACAGATGTCTGGACATGGACCAAGCTCAGAGGCTCATGGATGAAATCCATGGTGGAGTATGTGGCCCACACATGAGCAGCCCCCTACTTATAAAGAAGATCCTAAGAACAGGGTATTACTGGCTTTCTCTTAAAGCTGAATGTGATGATCACGTCAAGAGATATTACCAATGCCAAATTCATGGGAATGCTATCCACGCCCCTCCAAGGGAGCTCCATAATATGAGTTCACCCTGGCCCTTCTCAATATGGGGAATGGACGTGATCGGGCCCATGGAGCCCAAATCCTGTAATGGGCATCAGTTTATCTTCACCATGATCGACTTCTTCACCAAATGGGTAGAAGTAGCCTCCTTCCCTAGGGTCACAAAAGAAGTTATCATTGCTTTCTTCAGAAACAATGTCATTTGTCGATATGGACAACAAGAGGTAATTATATCCGACAATGCTAATAACCTCAACAATAGAATGTTGGAGGGTTATGCAGTAAATTCCACATCAAACATCTTAACTTCGTCATCTACCGTCCAAAAATGAATGGTGATGTTAAAGCGGTTAATAAGAACATCAAGAAGATCATCCAAAAGATGTCCGCCAATCACAAAGAATGGCCTGACTTATTGCCTCTGACTCTGTTAGCCTACAAAACATCAATGCGCACTTCCACTGGGGCAAACCCCTACTCATTAACCTATGGGATGGAAGCAGTGCTCCCCATAGAAGTGGAAATGGAATCCCTCAGAGCATTGATAGACGCTCAGCTAGATAGAGACCAATGGTTACAAGATAGGTATCACCAATTGTCTCTAATAGATAAAAGGCGAACCGCTGCTATCTTCCACGGTCAATTATATCAACAAAGGATCGCCAGATCCTACAATAGAAAAGTCCAGCTACGATAGTTTAAACAACATGACTTGGTTTTGTAGAAGATCATTGACAACCAAGATCAATCTAAAGAAAAATTCACCCCGAATTGGGAAGGCCCATTTATTGTCAATGAGGTATTGAAAGGAGGTGCTCTTAGATTACAAGAGGTGGATGACCATAAATTTCTGCAACTCATTAACTCGGACACCGTGAAATGGTACTATGTCTGAAATTACCATCAAGCAAACATTCTGGTTATGGTTCACCAGATCCCCAGTCAATTCAGGTTTTTGAAACCTTCATTACATACATCTTCCCTCACACCCATTTGCCCCATCAGGGACAAACACACTTTCCAACCAGTAGCCTAGTTTTTTTTTGGATCACTAGATCCTTCACTCCTCGCAGGTTTTCAAAAACCTTTCACACCTTTAGGCTATCCCACCAGGAATTAAACCCTTCACACCTTTAGTTTATCCTGTACATGGGATTAAACTTGTCAGCTACAAACCGCCCTGTACATGGGGCGAACTACGCCGACCTGATCTCCCCAATACACGGGAGTTCGTAGGCAGCCATTTTATATGGTCCGGTCGCAATAAAACAAAAATAACAAAAACATTTCTCCACCCTTCTCACTACAAAAAAAAACATCTCTACACCCCTTTGCCACATACAACGTTCAACCTTTACACCAGGTTCGAACTACGCAGACCTGATCTACTCTTCAATAGGAGTACGTAGGCAACCATTCATGGTTCGATCTTACCCCCTACCAAAACACAAAAACTTGTCAAATGGCACTAGGATCATCCTTCAATCCATCACACTTCATCGGCTTCAGACCAAAGGGATAGAACTACCTGACCTCCCCATATAAACGGGAGAATCGACGACCATCTAAGCTGTGGTTGGGTCCTCAAAGAGAAACACCAATCCATAAGAGATGGAACTAACTGGGCTCCCCCATACAAAGGAGTATCGGCAACCATCTGTGGTGCAGTCAACCTCAGAGAGGAAAGCCACACTCCTCTCCACATCTACATACAGAAACCAGTCCTAAGACAACAAAGAATGTAGGGAATACACACATATCAACGATCCATTCTGAAAGATCCTGAGACAGCTCAATGTCCATCCATCAAGGGGAAGTAAAGAATACATCAAGATCACAAGCCCTGGAGAAACATGCAAATATCAAGCAAGCAATAAGGCATGACTAAAAGGGAAGTGATCAAAATATGTTTCCCTGCTATATATAATGTTGTTTGATATATACAATGTGTACTGTACATGACAAAATAGCTAAGCTATTCTGTGTAGGAAAATACAAGCCCATCTACAAGTCAGTGTGTATGCAGGCTATTAAGCCTAACATGGCATCCCTCTCAGAAGAAGGAGGTAACGCTGTGATTTCCTGCCCAAGGGTCTCTACACGAGTCAATAGAATTAAAGCCAATTGCATGTTAGCATTATGCTCATCAATATACGTGCTCATCTCTGTAATGATGCCAGAAGTAAGGGACCTCACTACAGTACTATCTATAATAGCGATATCTCGGGCAGATATAGCGCTATCCTGCTCCACAATTACTGCATCTCTAGATGATCTGGCCTCATCCTACTCAGGAACAGCGGCATCTCTATGTGCTAATGCCTCGTGTCTCTTTGACAGAGAGACGTCTCTCCCATCAAGAGCTATCAACATCAAGGCCCTAGCCTGATCTCTCTCGAAAGTCATCAAATGGAGACTCTGCTCGAAATACTGTGCTAAATGCTGGATCAGAGTAGCACTCGTACTGGGAGAATCTACAAGAGTTACTGGCAACCCAGTGAATGGCTCCTCCCCAGTGTGAGAATCAATGTCCTCCATGGGCTCTCCACCGTCTAAAACAATCCCCGACACTGTGGATACTACCGCAGTCGAAGCAGTCTAAGCAGTCTCTATCTCCAACTACACAGAATACTTCGTCGAACAGCCCGGATGGCTAACAGAAAACTCAGCACTCTCACGATGATCCCAACAGGCATACACCCTGGATCTGTCCTCTACTGACAAATGGCGAGATAACAAACGCTGACCCGACGCCCCAACAAAAGGATGTACCTCCTAAAACTGGTCAAACTGTGATATCACAGCCAGTGAGTGATATGTGGTCATGCCCCTCAAACCAGCCAGAGGGAGATAGTCCATGCCCAGTGCATGAGTAATTAAGCTATAGGGTGAACTGAGCCCTATATAAGGCAGAATGTCAAAATATATCTTTAATCCCTGCCAAGAACACCGATCAGGAAGCAGCGTCTACACACTCCGCTGGCTGAAAGGAGTAAGACATGGCTATCTTATGGGAAAAACAATACCCATGCCATCGGAATGTGCCATCCGGTCTCAAATGTGACATGAACCGCACGTACAACAAGATCGAGCTGCCTATAAACACCCCTACAGGATAGGTGTGGTAATACGTGGATGACCTCAGTGTCTCTGCCAAAATCATTGGAATAATGGTATAACCCTCCTTGAGAGCTCTCACTGCCATGACAACTCTGATGTCCATCTCATCCATATACAGTAGCATGTACAAATAAGCCACTACGCACATCACGAGTACATCTACTCTGGCCACATGCCACTAATCCTCTGGTGTGGTGAAATCACCGGAGTATCGTGCGTAACTGTCCACTGAGCCAAATCTGTTTATAAGAAAATGCTGGGACAATACATGGCCAGAAATAATCTCATCCTGCACTACTCTACGCCGCAACCCGGTGAGGGTTATGAACTGCTGGCACATATCTTCGACAGCCATCTGAGCGCAAGGCCTGTCCAAGGGCAAAGTCGTCAACCGCTCATACTCCTCTAAGGTAGGAGTAAACTCATGGGTACCAAATCAGAAAACCTGCCTCTCTGGTACCCAATGCTCTAGTATGCCATCTACGAAGCCCAATGGAACCTGGAATGTCAGGAGGGTTATGGAATGTTGTAATAGATGGTCTACAATCACCCTGTCTGAAGGGGATACACTATCATTCCAAGATCTCAGACGAGAGGCCACCAATACTGGTGGGGTATGATCAATACGGCTAACTATCGAAGAAGACATCTGTGTGAGCCGTATCATAAGACCATCCAGGGGTTAATGCTGAATATCTCTGGACATACATATGCATGACATAATACGTGCATAACAGATAATAGATGGTACTATGATGTAGGGAATAGAAAACAGTACATACATTCCTAAGTACATTATCATCTAAATACATCATCTCTGTACAGCTGAAAAATAAAGGGAAATGGTGCACAGACGCCGTACAACTAACAGAGGCCTATCAAAAGATATAACGAGAATGGGGCACAACCACCCGGTATCTAACAGATGCCTATCAAAAGATAAAGTGACAATACACATCAGAAGAAGATAATGGTGTCTATATCTACATCATCAATCCTGTCCACCTGATGTAACTCCTCCTGAGTCACTTGATCTCTGCCAAGAGGGATGTCAGGCCTATACAAGGGATGATCTGCACCAGCAAAGCCATATGGGTCATCCGAAAGGCCAGCCCCCGAGCTGGAAGGATCAAAAGTATACGCCTTTGAAGGATCTCCACCCAAATATCGGATGAAAAAATGTGCTCGGCCTAACTACTGGGTCAAACTGTCAATCTTTGTCAAATGATTCGGATCTCGGACATAGGTCATCCAATCCATCATCATTACGGATCCAGGAACCATATCCCCCATGAACTGAGTGGCGCGGGTCTGGGCTCTAATGGTACGAGGGGACCACCAACGGTATAATGCCTCCTGTGTAAACGGACCCTCTGACAAAGTGTAGCCGTCAACGCCCATCAATGGGATATCACTGATAGGCGACTGCAACACAGGCTAATAACACCTGGCAGGAGGCAAGATCGGTACACGAATCTCTCATGTGGTGTTCCTAATAGCACGCTCTCCTAAATAGAGCTCCTATCCTCCATTTGTGATGAGAGGAATCTTACGGGTGGATATCACATACTCGACACCAGTCAGGAATCCATCCTCAAATCCAACTGTCAAATGTTCCCCAGAGTAGGGAACCTAATTGATAGCATCAGCTATCAACAACTCTAACTGTAAGCGATAATAGGTGAAACCCTCAGCTATAAGAACCTCCACCAATATAGAGTGATGCCATCACCGTCCTCGTGGATAGGTATCTAAACCTAACACACTAATAGGACGTAAACATGGAAGCCTCTCATAGGCCCAAAACTGCCAACACAAAGGAAAACATCTACGATCAGTCAACACTTTTAACTTGTATATGGGAAATCAAAAGAGAAATAATCACCAGCAGAAACAGGTAAAATCCTAGTCAAGCCCTACGAACGCATGCGCATTCCCCTGAGGAAATAGGTAAAGGTATAGGAGCCCCAATCATACTTTCCAATACGGTCCACCTCCCGAGTAGTGATGATCAAAGCGAATGACACCATGAAAGAGTTGTCGGCTATGAAACAACCCCTGATAATAACCAGGAATAATAGACAAAGAATGTGATCCCTGACTCTCACATTAGCGGGTATGGGCTCACTCAACAGCCCACTCATAGCATCTACACTCAAAGGACCCGTACGGATGGTTCTGCCCTTGAGCGCCTTAGCCGGAACTCTTAACAAGGATCAAACAGCAGTTGGGGTAATATTTAACGTATATGGCACTAACGTCCCTCCAAACTCCATACCGGTGATAAACCGCCAATCCATCGATGTCATCATCACCTCACAATCCAACAAATAGATAGACTGAGTTTGGTGAAACTAGCACTCAGACAATGTCGTGAGGTAACCCCAGGGACAACGGCGGGGAAGAATGGAAAAGAACACCCCAAAGCCCCAACCATGCACAATACCTCGATAATCTGGATGTAGAGCCTGATACAGGGAATGTATGCTGAACTAGTTCCCTCGAGGCTGTGTAAAGTTGAGAACCTACACCATAAATGCAAATCAATGTCAAAATCTTTGCTCCTCATCAATAGGAAAAAGGAAGGTTAAACCTAGTTTTTACCTCATTTGCCTGCAAGTAAACTGAGGGGTGGCGACTCAAATCACCCAGAAGATCTGGAATTATCACAACAATGCCTGAAAGTTCCCTGTGAGGAGCATGAGCAGCAGGAGATGGAGTCACAACCGGTACATCCTCCTCCTCATCCTCAACATCTGGTACATCAACCCGGATAGGATGTATCACTGCCTCTGCGAAATGACGAGGCTGTCTGACTGAACGGGGTCAAGATACTTCAGAAGCCCTCCTCCATACACCTGAAGTGGTCCTGCGGGAACTACTCGGCTGATCTGGATCTATAATATCTGGACACAAGTCTCTAAATCACGTCAGAAAGGGTGTGGTAAATTCTAACCTGGAGCTTTTCAAATGCATTTTATGACTACATGCATGCATGCATTACTTTAACATACGCCTACAATAGAGTTAAAAATGCATGTCTACCCAATGCCTAGACTTTTAGAAAATTTTGCCAGAGTCTCCTTTGTAAATAGGACTATCCACATGCGTATAGGCATGACTAGGTGGCCATTCAGTAGCACACCTACCCATAGTCATAAACATCCTATAATGCATGAACATGTTAAAGTTATAATCCGTAAGGGTAGCCTAATTACCAAGATTACTTTGTTTTACTACCTTTGCTCATTTATTCTCAAATAAGATAAGAAATAGCAGAAAAAAGGTACCAATTTGACTGTTTTAAAACTCAAAATTTTCACATCATTGTGTTTAGCATGGTTTAATATTAACATTTACTATGTTGAATATTTTTTTATCAAGTCATATGAGCATGCATATTCACTACTATGTGTTTAGACGCATTTCATATGATAACTCATTTTCCAACGGATGAAAACTGGAAAAGAAGGCATGCATACGTTGCCAAGATAGTGTGAAACACTTGTATTGTGACAGAATTTATAGAAAGACGCCCGAACTCAGTAAATCTGAAGAAGAGCTCTCAGATTTCCTGTGTAGCGTAGTATGAAAATGACTTGTGATAGCAACAGGTGCCTTAAAACCACCCACGGTTGGCCGCAGGTGTACCTGCGACTGTCGCAGATGTACCTGTGACTCCCCTAGGTGGGTCCCACCCCCTCAGCTCGGTCCAATTCGAGTTGCAAAGGAGGTCTCACAATTTGAAACAGTAAAATTAGGAGAAAAATGCTACGTGATTGAGCGGAAAAGCTGGAAATCCTGGTTCTCATAGACCAACCTGCGGGTCTTTCTATCACTCATTGGTATTCGCTTAAACACAGGGTTCACTATACCGATGATCACAGTTGTTGTAAACTACGATCGATAATACCTCACAAAGGACCGATGCAATCAATACAGGGTCGTAACTCCAAAGCACTGCTCCCAAGCGGGGATTTCATACGACATATAGCCGTTGGCAATTAAACCCAACGAAGCATCAGACGACATCTGATGACATCAGGTATTAATGCACGTGTCAACGAGGGTCAGGTAACCCTGATAAGCCCAGACTGTTGGCAGTAATTCTGACAGATCACTTAAAGGACCTGGCGATACAAGCCAGGGAAGGCCATCCTCTTCGGGAAGGACCGATGATGGAATCTGTTATACATAATCTGCATCAGACAAATGCTCATTCCCCCAGAGTCTCTTGTACATAAGAGGAACATCTATGGTAGAAAGTATGTACCAAGGATTAAGGACTTTGGTGATAACTCCAACGTCAACATCCTGGAAGTTCCTGAAAACTTTGGAGCACATATCCAAGCAGTTCATCAGAGTTATCAGTGATCTCTCTAGTCCCCATCAGAAGTAATGGGAGCAAACAATCATCACATCCCATTGGAAAACAGTCCAACAAACCACATACATTTGCATCATGTTGCAGTACATTGCATCATAAATATCTTATCATGTTTCAAGTGTCTAGTGCTCTTTATTCTATCCATGCACCTATCCATGCCATTACACTACATGAACATGATAAAGAGGGGCATCTATAGACACTAAAATTTTTGCATTCCTATTACTAACCTTGCAGGAGGGCAAAGTCGTCTTCCAGAGATAACCCTGGGAGTCAACGCAGAATCGTCCCAAAGACAACCCCGGGATATTCAGTTGGCCATCTCGGAGACAACCCCGAGATATTAAGCTCCAGTCCCGGAGACAACCCCAGGAGATTCAGTTTCAACCTCAAAGATAACCCTGAGGAATGTAGTTCCAGTTACGGAGACAACCCCAGAATCCTCAGTTCCATATCGGAGACAACCCAGAGATCTTCATTTCCAATCCTAGAGACAACCCCAGGATATACAATTCAAACCTCAGAGACAACCCCAAGGCATGCAGTTGTAGTTCCGGAGATAACCCCGAAAATACTTATTTCAAACCCCTACGACCAGTTTTAACACTCGGGGATAGCCCTGAGGCACTCAGTTCTAAACCCAACGATGAACCCAAGAGGACATGCACACCTCAGAGATAACCGTGAGGACATTCAACACATGCAGCAGCCCAATCTCAGAGATAACCCTGAGCAACGACTGTTAAATCAGCTTAAACCGGACATAACCCCTGTGAGGGGAAAAATCATCATTTTGCCACCTCGATCCCACATGGCGCCATCTCAACAACATTTCCACATGCAATACACCCATGAATGCCCTACAAGAACTAAATAGCTCTAATCCCGAGTGGCTACTACACATGACATCACACCGGATAGAATTTGAAGACTTAAAGACTCAGGGCATGGTCCCATCTTCCTAACTTTGTACAACCTCGATCAGATGTCTGGATTGAAGTCCTAAAAGTTTGAGCAGACATCCCATTGCATGTGTGCATGTACTTCAAGATGGTGGGGCCCGCAGAACCCGGGGCTCCCCGGGCAGCCGCAGGTACACCTGCGGCTTCCCCCTCTATAAATAGAGGGCTTGGGGTGTAACGACCCCAAAATAGGTCCAATCCAACCAACCTATTCTGAGTCGCCAAAAATATAGTACAGAAAACAACTACAACTTTATTACTACAATTGTCGTGCAAAATACAACAACACATATGTTACGAGTTTTGATACAAATATATACCAACTGTGACTTATATCCCAACATTGGATAGTACGACACAATGGCACCTTACATAAAGGTACAGTTAATAACTATTTTAGAAATTAAAATCTTTGGAAAGTGCTCAAGGAAACCTTCGTACATGGGAGGCCATGCATCTTGGTTATGATAGATATCATATGCCCATAGGATTATCCTCGGTTGACCCAATAGACCCCAAAGAAAAACGAGAAGATTACTATCATATTCTTTCCAATGGTAAGTCTTCTCTTGACATATCATTATCTCCACCGTCTCTAATTGAGAATTATACTTCAAACAAATACCAAGATTATATAGGTACTGCTCGTAGATATACTTAGCAAGTGGATGTGCACAACCCTGTCTTATGATTACATGTGGTTGTATGTCATTAGACATCTTGTATGATAGTGGCAAATCACCCTTCCAAAGTTGGGTTCGCCTCACCCTATATGATTCACTAAATATAACTACTAAATGATGTATAAAATACAACACACTATTTCAAAGTTCTCAATAAAATTATTTCCATACTGTTTAGGGAGAACCTTCACAGCTAGAGATCACCGTTCTATTCCCCTGTTATCCCCGCTCGACCCGGCAACACTCTTATTACCTGAAAGGAATTGTGAAGCAAAAGGGTGAGCACACTAGCCCAGTAAACAATATCATGACTAAAGATAATTAAATTATCAATAGCCATCGTCAGAAATAAATCAGAGATTTAGAACATATGGTAGATGATAAAAAATTTCAACCATAGTAGCAGCGGAACGAGCAATCCATTAGAAGAGTCAAATAGACCATAATGTCTATTATCTTCTCTATGTTAAAAGTCCACCAACAATGTTTTATCCATGTAACATCAATCAACAGTTCCTGTCCACAATCATATGAATAATTCATAATCATATTTGTGGTTACAAATTCCTTTTCTCATCCAGAACGAAGATAATTTTTATCACATGTCTTTACCTGAAACATCAAAGATCATGGTTATACCAAATCATAGTTCATGTTTATAATCATACTAATAAATCCATCTTTGCACTACGGGCCAAATATATTTATTAACATGTCATATTTGCACTATGGGCCAAAGATATTCAACAACATGTCATCTTTGCGCTACGGGCCAAAGATATTCACCAATAATTCATCTTTGTACTACAGGCCAAAGATATTCAACAAGTCATCTTTGCACTACGGGCCAAAGATATTCATATCTCAAAGCAATATATAATAATTTCAAAATTTATATAAACAATAATTATAATCATGTTGATCAATTCACCTTTGCATTTAAGCTAAAGATAATCGTTTATAAATCCAATGGTCATGATCATACCAGTCAACAATTTATCTTTGCACTACTGGCCAAAGAGAACCCATAGTCACGATCATACCAATAATCTACCAATCTTTACACTTAAGTCAAAGAGAATTATCATCACTGGAATTATAAAAATGTTATATATGATAATAAAAATAATATGATCAACAACTGCATTTAATTTCAATAATAAGATTCATAAATCAATAATTTCATAACACCTTAATCCAAATGTTATAAATCACTTAATAATCTCATAATCTAATATTATTAATATTACCACAATATCTTAATCATTTCTTAAACTTATAAATAATTTATTTTAGTTGTTTATACTTTACTAATTAATGCATTTAATCATTCTAAAATGTCAAACTCGTAAGATTTCATCACCAATAACCAAAACTCTCATAAAAAATCTGCATATATCTTATATAGGATTCTTAAGCCAAAAAAATCCTATTTTTCAAATTTCTTACTTCACATAACATATTTAATTTATTTACTCATAACTAGACTATTTTCATGAAAAATACCAAATCAGTTCCAAAAATAATTTTTTTTTGAAATTTAGCATAATATAGTCCCATATTGAACATATATTTTTTCAGAATTTTTAAAATTCATTTACTAATTTTTTATATGGCCAAAACTGCTGAATATTTAGACATTTATCATAAATTGTACTTTTTTCCAAAACTTCTAAAATTTACATAGTATACTTCTGTTATATACATGTACTCTCAATAAAAATATCATCAATTTTGGAGTTAACCACAAGGAGTTATAAGCGTTTACTTTTAAAATAGTATTTTCTCATAAAATCCATAACTCTTAATCTATATATCCAAAAATCGCAATTTTTGGACACAATCAACAAAACTCATCAAATTATCATTTCAATTTTTTTTCAGAATTTTTGAAGGTTCGCAAAAATTTCGAAACTGAAAAACATAATAACCCTTAAAATCCCTTAATATCCCTTACATCAAAAGAGCAGTACTTCTGACTGGAATGTAAAATATAACGTTGAACGAATTTGCACTGTATATCAACACTCAAGATATCTAAATACTAAGAAGAATATGCTCGATAATATAGAGAGAGAAAGAAAGAGAAAACTTCAGTTTCTGGTGTGATTTTCAATTCTAACATAAGCACCCTATTTATAGGAAAATGCTTAGAACACCAAAGCAGAAAATTTAATAAAATAATAATATAATTAACAAAATTCAAGCACACCTTTGAAATTTGATTTCAGCCCATTTAAATCACATGCGAGGCCAACTTAATTGCAAAAAACTTTTTTCTTTAAAAATATAATTAAAACTTCCAAAAATCAATTATTATGAAACTTCGGAACTTTTATAATTCATAATAAATACCCCTTTTGTCAGAAAAATTCGAACCTCATGCCTTTTTCTTAGGAAATTCTATTATCTACAACTTTGCAGAAGAAAGTTTTTCTAAATTCCAAACAGAAATTGACCGAAATCCACAAACGCGCGATTGTATAGGCTATAATCAAATTTCAGTCAAGAAATAGGGTCCACAAATATGAAAAACATGTTTCAATCATTTAATGCAATAAAAATACTCTTCTTCCTCATATACTCGTATATCCCACATTCATTGTAAAAATATCATCATTATTATATTATAATAATATAATAAAATATTATTTTATTAGAAAAGATAAAATATTGATTTTCAACAATTGTCACTTAAAAAAATTTCTTCATTTATATCCACATAAAATGAATATTTTCCTCATTATATAAATAAACAATTAATTATTCACAAATAATATTACAGAATCACAATACTGACAACCAAACAGTTCCCAAGAAAGAGGGGGCTTTCCAATAAGGATTTCTCCTTACTGGCGCGCAATTAGGTGACCAACCCTCTCCTTAGACAGAACTTTCTAGACATTGCCAATAATGTTACCTAATAATATTATTCAGATAATATAAATTATTGCTCCGATAATGGAAAATATTGTGTAGTGACAATTATTGAAATAATAGTAATATAAAATATCAACGCAACAATTATTGAATCAATAAAATAAAATACTGAACAGTAATTACTGTAACAATTATTGAGTAGTGCCTTCTTATGTAAGAATCAATAATTGGTGCAATACCGTGTGCTATTGTGCAACAACGCGTATTACTGTGTTTTAACCATCGGGTATTCGAACAGTATTAACGGTAACAACTACGCCAATATTTATAAACAACTTATACTTGTCATTTTCTTCATCCAATCGCTTTCCGTTATGGGGCCCACAAAAGGCTGCGCCATCTTACGAATATTCCCCGATAGGAAGAATATTCCACGACCAAACGAATATTCTCCGACAACAATGAGTATTTTATAACCACTTGCCTATTTAAAATATTTACATATATCACCTTTAACTTTAAACTTTTATCAATTTAACCATTTACTGAATAATAATTATAAGAAAATTGAGTACTTTTATTTCATAAAATTCAGGGTCTTACATGGGGTGGGCATTTTGCATAAGAAAACGGCGAGAAAACCCTGTCCAATTTTCTATATACACACTATAAATTGAGTGCTTTGTCATTTCAAACACTTGTGAGCTTATATTTAGGCACTTTTTACCGGTGGGACCCGAGTGTTCATCCATTTAAAGCTATTGAAGTCTTCTTTGGCAGTCCACTGTACGCCTTCCTGCTTTATTTAAAGCCTTTTCTTCACTTCTTGCACACACTTTTATTCATGTTGAAAGTCGCGTGTGTGTGTATGCCCAGACCGTCGGTCCGTGATATATATATATATATATATATATATATATATATATATATATATATATATATATATATATATATATATTATCGAGTTATCTCGATTGAGTCAGAATATAATATTCGGAGCGTTTATTGCTTTTATTTATATATATATATATAAATACTTATATATATCTCCTGTCATCAAACTCTATTTGATTGAACCTGGATTTACATCCGGAGCGTTTACTGCTTTTATATATATATATATTGTAAGACCCCAAATTATTAATAAATGAAATTTAATTTCCTCTATTTATTATTTTGAAATAGTAAGGGTTGATTTGATTAATGTGGTTAGTTATGGGTAAAATGCGCAAATATTTCAAATAAGCAAGTGGTCCTAAAATATTCATTGTTGTCAGGGAATATTTGTTTAGTCGTGGAATATTCTTGTTGTCGGGGAATATTCGTACGACGGCGCAGCCTTGTGTGAGCCCCATAACGGAAAGCGATTGGATGAAGAAAACGACAAAAATAAGTTGTTTATAAATAACGGCGTAGTTGTTACCGTTAATACTGTTGGAATACCCGGTGGTTAAAACACGGTAATACGCGTAGCACACGGTATTGCACCAATTATTGATTCTTACGTAAGAAGGCACTACTCAATAATTGTTACAGTAATTACTGTTCAATATTGTATTTTATTGATTCAATAATTGCTGCGTTGATATTTTATATTACTATTGTTTTAATAATTGTCACTACGCAGTATTTTTTATTATCGGAGTAATAATTCATATTATCTGAATAATATTATTAGATAACATTATTGGCAATGTCTAGAAAGTTCTGTCTAAGGAGAGGTTTGGTCATCTAATTGCGCGCCAGTAATGAGAAATCCTTATTGAAAAGTCTCCTCTTTCCTGAGAACGGCCTGGTTGCCAGTACTGTGATTCTGTAATATTATTTGTGTATAATTAATTATTGATTTATATGATGAGAAAAATATTGATTTTATGTGGATATAGATGGAGAAAATTTTTAATGTGACAATTGTTGAAAATTAATATTTTATCTTTTTCTGATAAAATAATTCATTTAAATATATTATTTTAATAATATATTGATGGTGATATTTTTATAATGAATGTGGAATATATGAGTATATGAGGAGGAAGAGTATTTTTGTGGCATTAAATGATTAACACATGTTTTGTGTGTTGGTGGACACAATTCTTGACCGAAAATTTATTATTGACTATAAAATTGTCCGTTTGTGGATTTCAGTCAATTTCTGTTTGGAATTTGGAAAAACTTTCTTCTGCAAAGTTGTAGAGAATTGAATTTCCTATAACAACTCGCGTTATTCGAATTTTCTGATAAAAGGGTTATTTATTATGAATTATTGAAGTTCTGAAGTTCCGAAATAATTGATTTTTGGAAGTTTTATTTATTAGTTTGAAGAAAAACATTTTTTGTATTTTGTTGGACATCATTAACATGTGTGGCTGGTGTTTTTGACCAAAGGTGGGCTAAGGAAAATTTGTATAATTATATTAATATTATATTCAATTTTCTGCTTTGGTGTTCTAAGCATTTTCCTATAAATATGGTGCTTAGGTTAGAATTAAAAATCACACCAGAAACACAAGTTTTTCTCTATTTCTCTCTCTATATCGAGCGTATTCTTGTGAGTATTTGATACTTTGAGTGTTGCTATACGGTGCAAGTTTCCTTCAGCACTATATCTAGTATTTCAGTCAGAAGTACCGTCTTTCCGAGGTAAGGGATGTTATTTCTTCTTAAATGATATTATTTTCTTCAATATCATTATGCCGAAGTATTGATCTGAACTTTTTATCAAATTTGGAACTTTTTATGTCGGGGTTACTATTCATGAGTTACTATTCATGAGTTACTTTTCACGAGTTACTATTCACCGAAAAATAAAATTTTCTTCTTTTCGTCCAAAATATCTATTTTGGGTACTAGCTTTGATTGTATCCATGTTTTGATCATTCTTGAATTTTACTCCACTATGATTATTTATGAGGTATTTTTGGACATGGAATAGCTGAAATACGAATCCTTAATATTTATTATTTTGTTTCACTGGATTCGTTTTCTTTAAAATATTTTTCATCATCCTCAGTCTTAAATGATGATATAACTGAATATCTTTGGCCTGTAGTGCAAAGATGAATAATTTCTGATGAATATCTTTGGCCCGTAGTGCAAAGATGAACAGGTGTTGAGGTGAACATGACCAACTGATGAATATCTTTGGCCTGTAGTGCAAAGATGACTATTTGATTCAAGATATTTATTGATTGATGTTACAGGGGTAAAATGTTGATGATGGGCTTTTAAATTCATAGATAATCGTAGATTTCATTCTCTACGTAACTTCTCTATGAATTATTATTTTTCGCTGCGAATATTGAATTAAAACTTGTTGTCTATTGTATTCTATTAAATTTTTCCCTGTTGAAGACTAACGATAATTTGTTGTATATTATCTTAGTCATAATATTCTTTACTGGGCTAGTTGAGCTCACCCTTTTCCTTGTTGTTCCATTTTCTTCTCAGGAGGCGAGAATGTAGCGAGTACTAGTCGGGGTGTGGAATGATGGTTCAAGACAGTTGTTTTAGTAGTCCTCACTATTTTGTAAAATAGTGTATCAATAAGTATAATGAGTTCTTAATTGAGTATGAATACTGTCTAGATGACAATATTTGTATTTAAACTCACAGTATAAGTGTTGTCGTATTTTGCACGACAATTGTAATAATAAAGTTGTAGTTATTTTCTGTACCATGTATTTGGCGACTCAAAATGGGTTGGATGGATTGGACCTATTTTGGGGGCGTCACAGTTGGTATCAGAGCTTAGGGATATGATCTCTGGCGGAGATCGGAGAATAGGACTAGGAGGGGAGAGACGAGTAAATCCTTCGCTAGTGTGTCCTACCTAAGCTTATTTGTTGGTCGGTCATAATATAGGGATATTATGTGATTTGTTAATTTGTTAAATTAACCCTTGTTTTATGGCAGTATTTGAGAATGTCGACTGAGAATGTTAACAGTGGAGTAAATGAGACTATTCAATGACAAGTACTTTCCTGAAAGTATTCGTCTTATGAAGGAGGTAGAGTTTATTAGACTGGAGCAGAATAACATGACGGTGTCCCAGTACGAGGCGAAATTTGCAGAGTTGTCCAGGTTTGCACCTCATTTGGTGGAGAATGAGGAACGTATGACGCGGATATTTCTGAGAGGTTTGAAACCCGGCATACGTCAATATCTCATTTCTCATAAATTTTCTCTCTATTCAGATGTTGTCAACAGGGCTCAATTATTAGAGCAAGATAACGAGTACGGTCAACCGAGGAACCACAACCAGGATCATATCGGTGACAACAGTCATCAGAACAATGATAACTAGCGGAGAAAGAAAAATACAGACAAGAACGACAACCACTCTGGTGGTAATCGTGGCTATGAAAATAGAAGAAGCGAGTCGGGAGGAGATTTTAAAAAGAGGAGATTCAACAATGACAATACGAAGACGTCAGCACCAGCAGCAACTGGTTCCAAGGGAGGAGAACGACCACCGGTCATATGCTATAAATGTGGAAAAGAGGGACATATCAGCCCAAACTGTCCACAACAGTTCAAGGTATGCTATAATTGTGGAAAGGAAGGACATATCGCTCGAGATTGTACGATAGCGAAACCAAGTTCAGCGGGGACGGTGACTCAAAAGGCTGCCCCAGAAAAGTCAAAGTCAACGGTTCCTGGAAGAGCGTTTGTCGTGACTGGTCAACATGCGAGGAACCCAAACGAGGTGATCACGGGTAAGCTAATCATAAATTCATGTGAAGTTTATACCTTACTAGATACCGGTGCTACCCATTCATTTATTTCTCCTGCTTGTGCTCAACGTTTAAACTTGACTCTGGAGAAATTAGACTTTAACCTATCTGTGAAAACTCCGTTAGGAGAAACTTTCGTTACATCCACTGTTTATAAATCTTGTTTGATCCAAGTTAGCACCATCACATTACCTGTTGATCTTATCTCTTTAAAGATACTTGCATTTGACGTGATTTTAGGAATTGATTGGTTAACTACTCATCATGCCAAAATTGATTGTTTTCGTAAGGTGATTAGTTTTCATATTTCTAATCAACCTGTTGTTCGAATTCAAGCAACAAAGCCATTAAAATCAATCACTGTCATATCAAGTCATAAAGCTATTCGTTTATTGAAAAACGGATGTCAAGCTTTCTTAGCCCATGTTATGGATTTGAATAAAGACACGTCAAATTTGAATAATATTCCTGTTGTTAGTAACTTTCCTGACGTATTTCCTGAAGAACTTCCCGGTCTACCCCCGGAACGTGAAGTTGAATTCTTTATTGATCTTGAACCTGGTACAAAGCCTATTTCTAAAACCCCATATCGAATGGCTCCTATTGAACTTCAGGAGTTAAAAGTCCAACTACAAGAGTTGTTGGACATCGGTTTCATTCGTCCTAGTACATCTCCTTGGGGTGCTCCTGTTTTATTTGTAAAGAAGAAAGACGGGAGTATGCGACTTTGTATCGATTACCGGGAATTAAACCATGTCACCATCAAGAATAGGTATCCGCTACCTCGTATTGATGACCTGTTTGACCAGTTACAAGGAGCACAATTCTTTTCAAAAATCGATCTTCGTTCTGGATATCATCAGCTGAAGGTTAAAACTGAGGCTATTCCGAAGACTGCCTTTAGAACTCGGTACGGGCATTATGAATTCTTAGTCATGTCTTTTGGATTGACTAATGCTCCTGCGGCTTTCATGGATATGATGAACCGAGTATTCAAGGATTATTTGGATCAGTTCGTTGTTGTTTTTATTGATGACATCCTCATATATTCCAAAAGCCGTGAAGATCATGAGCACCATTTAAAGCTGGTACTCCAAAGGCTGCGTGAAAACAAGCTATATGCTAAGTTGAAGAAATGCGACTTCTGGCTTGAGGAAGTAGCATTCTTAGGGCACGTGGTGTCGAAACATGGAGTATCTGTGGACCCGGCGAAGATTGAAGCAATGCAAAGCAGGGAGCAACCGAAGACGGTGACCGATGTACGTAGTTTTCTGGGCTTAGCTGGTTATTATCAGAGATTCGTAGAAGGGTTTTCTCGAATCGCTACCCCGTTAACTCAGCTGACTCGGAAGGATATCAAATTCGTATGGAAGGAAGAATGCGAGAAGAGTTTCCAAGAGCTTAAGAGGAGACTCATTTTGGCACCTGTTCTGACAATACCATCTGGTTCAGATGGTTTTGTTATCTACAGCGATGCTTCAGGCAAAGGGTTAGGATGTGTTCTCATGTAACGTGGGAAAGTCATAGCCTATGCCTCGCGACAACTTAAAGAATATATGAGAGGAATTATCCTACTCATGATCTAGAGTTGGCAGCAGTCGTTTTCGCGCTAAAGATCTGGAAGCACTATCTATATGGGGAGAAAGTGGAGATATATTCAGGCCATAAAAGCCTCAAATATTTCTTCACTCAAAAAGAACTCAACATGCGACACCGACGTTGGCTCGAGCTGTTGAAAGATTTCGATCATACTATCCAATACCATCCTGAAAAAGCGAACACGGTAGCTGACGCATTGAGTAGAAGATCATATGCAGGAACGAGTGCGATGATGTCAAGTATACGCGTAGAACTAACTTTAATCGATAAAGTTAAAGTTGCTCAAGCTACAGACCCGGAGCTTATGCGTATGAAGAAGAAAGTGCAAGAAGGTGCTATTCCAGAAGCAAGAATCGATGAAGAAGGAATACTTCGAGTCCACTCCAGACTTTGTGTTCCTAACGATTCTGATTTAAAGTACAAGATCATGATGGAGGCACACAATACACCATTTCCAATCCATCCTGGAAGTACTAAAATGTATCGTGATCTTCGACATACATTTTGGTGGAACAATATGAAGAGAGAGATTGCAAAGTTTATCTCGAGGTGTTTAACTTGTCAACGTGTAAAGGCGGAGCATCAAGTACCAAAGGGTCCATTGCAGCCACTTGAGATTTTGAAATGGAAGTGGGAACACATTACCATGGATTTTGTTACGGGTCTTTCCACGGTTTCTCAAGGTATAAATGTTATTTGGGTTATAGTTGATAGATTAACCAAGTCTGCTCATTTCTTGCCGATACGGGAGACTTATTCCCTTGAACGTCTTGCTAGTATGTACGTGAATGAGATTGTAAGGTTGCATGGCATGCCAGTATCCATAGTTTCGGATCGTGACCCAAGATTCACTTCAAGATTTTGGGTTAGCTTGCAAAAAGCTATGGGCGCGGATTTACGGTTCAGTTCGGCATACCATCCTCAAACGGACGGGCAATCAGAGAGGACTATACAAACTCTTGAAGATTTATTAAGACTTTGTGTCCTAGATTTCAAAGGAAGTTGGGATAAGTACCTACCATTGGTGGAATTCTCCTACAACAACAGTTATCAGGCAAGTATAGGTGTGGCTCCCTTTGAAGCATTGTATGGACGAAAGTGTCGCTCTCCAGTATGTTGGGATGAGGTGGGAGAAGCAACATTGTTGGGACCAGAGTTGGTACGAATGACTACAGAGAAGATCCAAACGATTCGACAACGTATACAAACGGCACAGGATCGACAAAAGAGTTATGTGGATCTTCATCGAAAGGACGTGGAATTTGACATTGGGGATCATGTATTATTACGTGTAGCTCCATGGAAAGGAGTTACAAGATTTGGGAAGAGAGAAAAGCTCAATCCAAGATTTGTTGGTCCATTTGAGATTCTTGAGCGAATAGAAAATGTGGCATATAGACTCGCATTACCTCTAAGCATGTCTCGTGTTCATAATATTTTTCACATATCTATGCTTCGTAAATTTGTTAAAGACCCAAACCACATTATTGAGTTAGAACCAGACGAGATAGCTGAAGATTTAACGTACGAGGAGGTACCTGTTAAGATCTTAGATAGGAACGAGCATGTCCTACGCACGAAGGTCATACCACAAGTTAAAGTTTTGTGGAGAAACTATGCTATTGAGAAAATAACCTGGGAGTTGGAAACGGAAATGAGAGCGAGGTATCCTCATCTTTTCGAAATACCAAGTACGTACGTCAATTTCGAGGACGAAATTTCATAAGGAGGGGAGGTTGTAAGACCCCAAATTATTAATAAATAAAATTTAATTTCCTCTATTTATTATTTTGAAATAGTAAGGGTTGATTTGATTAATGTGGTTAGTTATGGGTAAAATGCGTAAATATTTCAAATAAGCAAGTGGTCCTAAAATATTCATTGTTATCGGGGAATATTTGTTTGGTAGTGGAATATTCTTGTTGTCGGGGAATATTCGTACGACGGCGCAGCCTTGTGTGAGCCCCATAACGGAAAGCGATTGGATGAAGAAAACGACAAAAATAAGTTGTTTATAAATAACGGCGTAGTTGTTACCGTTAATACTGTTGGAATACCCGGTGGTTAAAACACGGTAATACGCGTAGCACACGGTATTGCACCAATTATTGATTCTTACGTAAGAAGGCACTACTCAATAATTGTTACAGTAATTACTGTTCAATATTGTATTTTATTGATTCAATAATTGCTGCGTTGATATTTTATATTACTATTGTTTTAATAATTGTCACTACGCAGTATTTTTTATTATCGGAGTAATAATTCATATTATCTGAATAATATTATTAGATAACATTATTGGCAATGTCTAGAAAGTTCTGTCTAAGGAGAGGTTTGGTCATCTAATTGCGCGCCAGTAAGGAGAAATCCTTATTGGAAAGCCCCCTCTTTCCTGAGAACGGCCTGGATGTCAGTACTGTGATTCTGTAATATTATTTGTGTATAATTAGTTATTGATTTATATGATGAGGAAAATATTGATTTTATATGGATATAGATGGAGAAAATTTTTAATGTGACAATTGTTGAAAATTAATATTTTATCTTTTTCTGATAAAATAATTCATTTAAATATATTATTTTAATAATATATTGATGGTGCTATTTTTATAATGAATGTGGAATATATGAGTATATGAGGAGGAAGAGTATTTTTGTGGCATTAAATGATTAACACATGTTTTGTGTGTTGGTGGACACAATTCTTGACCGAAAATTTATTATTGACTATAAAATTGTCCGTTTGTGGATTTCGGTCAATTTCTGTTTGGAATTTAGAAAAACTTTCTTCTGCAAAGTTGTAGAGAATTGAATTTCCTATAAAAACTCGCGAGATTCGAATATTCTGATAAAAGGGCTATTTATTATGAATTATTGAAGTTCTGAAGTTCCGAAATAATTGATTTTTGGAAGTTTTATTTATTAGTTTGAAGAAAAACGTTTTTTGTATTTTGTTGGACATCATTAACATGTGTGGCTGGTGTTTTTGACCAAGGTGGGCTAAGGAAAATTTGTATAATTATATTAATATTATATTCAATTTTCTGCTTTGGTGTTCTAAGAATTTTCCTATAACTATGGTGCTTAGGTTAGAATTAAAAATCACACCAGAAACATAAGTTTTTCTCAATTTCTCTCTCTATATCGAGCGTATTCTTGTGAGTATTTGATACTTTGAGTGTTGCTATACGGTGCAAGTTTCCTTCAGCACTATATCTAGTATTTCAGTCAGAAGTACCGTCTTTCCGAGGTAAGGGATGTTATTTCTTCTTAAATGATATTATTTTCTTCAATATCATTATGCCGAAGTATTGATCTGAACTTTTTATCAAATTTGGAACTTTTTATGTCGGGGTTACTATTTATGAGTTACTATTCACGAGTTACTATTCACCGAAAAATAAAATTTTCTTCTTTTCGTCTAAAATATCTATTTTGGGTACTAGCTTTGATTGTATCCATGTTTTGATCATTCTTGAATTTTACTCCACTATGATTATTTATGAGGTATTTTTGGACATGGAATAGCTGAAATACGAATCCTTAATATTTATTATTTTGTTTCACTGGATTCGTTTTCTTTAAAATATTTTTCATCATCCTCAGTCTTAAATGATGATATAACTGAATATCTTTGACCTGTAGTGCAAAGATGAATAATTTCTGATGAATATCTTTGGCCCGTAGTGCAAAGATGAACAGGTGTTGAGGTGAACATGACCAACTGATGAATATCTTTGGCCTGTAGTGCAAAGATGACTATTTGATTCAAGATATTTATTGATTGATGTTACAGGGATAAAATGTTGATGATGGGCTTTTAAATTCATAGATAATCGTAGATTTCATTCTCTACGTAACTTCTCTATGAATTATTATTTTCCGCTGCGAATATTGAATTAAAACTTGTTGTCTATTGTATTCTATTAAATTTTTCCCTGTTGAAGACTAACGATAATTTGTTGTATATTATCTTAGTCATAATATTCTTTACTGGGCTAGTTGAGCTCACCCTTTTCTTTGTTGTTCCATTTTCTTCTCAGGAGGCGAGAATGTAGCGAGTACTAGTCGGGGTGTGGAATGATGGTTCAAGACAGTTGTTTTAGTAGTCCTCACTATTTTGTAAAATAGTGTATCAATAAGTATAATGAGTTCTTAATTGAGTATGAATACTGTCTAGATGACAATATTTGTATTTAAACTCACAGTATAAGTGTTGTCGTATTTTGCATGACAATTGTAATAATAAAGTTGTAGTTATTTTCTGTACCATATATTTGGCGACTCAGAATGGGTTGGATGGATTGGACCTATTTTGGGGGCGTCACACACACACACACACACACACACACACACACACACACACACACACACACACATATATATATATATATATATATATATATATATATATATATATATATATATATTTCTGTCATGCCTGGAGTTTACTTCGTGGCCCTTTACTGCTTTATTTACATTTATGTCAAACTTGGAGTTTACTTCGTGACCTTTTACAACTTTATTTACTTTTCGTCCTACCTGGAGTATACTTCGAGGCGGTTGATTGTTCATATATATATATATATATATATATATATATATATATATATATATATATATATATATATATATATATATATATTTACAGCTTTTATATATATAGCTGTTTACAGCTTTCATACGAATTGCTACATCATGTGAGCCTAGGAATCATATGATCATAGATTCAGTTTACTAAATCTAGATTCGGTTCCCGTGATGGACATTTTCAACTATACATGGCTTGTAATTTATTCGTAGTGTTTGAATGTCCTAGATGGTTCTCATGCCCACAAGGAATTCGACATTACTTTTTATCTTATTTTCTCGAAGATGCTTTGCATCTCGAAATTAAAAGCGACTAAGATAAACACTTAATAAAATGGAAGTATCAAAGGCCTCAATTACTATTAAGCACAAGGGTTTGAAAAACCTCTTTTACAAAACAACATTTCTATATCTTGTTAAAATTAAACTTTTATTCAAAATTCAAACTATTTGTATATAGGTTCAAACGAGGCATAGCAATACTTCCAGATAATTGCACATTGATCTACACACACACATATTCAGATAACAGTTAAAATTGTAAAGTGGCGGTCACCGTGGTAACACGGATGTCGGGGGGTGCCTAACACCTTCCCTCTACATAATCAAGCCCTTGACCCTAATGAATCTCGGTTTCACAGACCAGTTAAATAGTGTGACATCGCTAGGTCAATGTGCAAACCTTTTCTTGGTTGAGTTGGTGCAACCATTTAAAAATATCAACTGGCAACTCTTATAGTCCAATCGTCGACATATACATGTCGGACCTTTTCACAACTTGTTTTTTCAAACAAATCTCACCTAACATGAGAACACCAAAAAACAAGAACAGAAAACGGACAAATAAGAATCCCGACGTCAACAATGTATATAAATATAAACCTGCTGAGTATATCATAGCTCATTCTTGCAAATCATTTCCTTTGTAGTATTAGATGGTAACCCTGACACGTCTGGAACAAACAATGGGAAGAGCCCATGCTTAGATTAGTTTAACTTACTATCTAGACTTTTGTAATAAGGAATTCTTTATGAAGAACCATGTAATTAAACCTTTATATATGATATAATATCGTCCTTTATTTCCGCAACCGTGTTTCCTTTACATAAATAGATGTAATTAGGACTGTTAATTTATTATGAGATCCTTGGGAACTATACATATGAGTGAAAGTATTGGCAATATGGATTTTTCATGTTATTGTTGATACTCTAAATTTCAGATAGATAGATACTATTGATACAATAGAGTAATCCGCAAGATGTAGACTATACATCTGAGTGAGGGTATTGGTAATATGGATTGTTCATGTTATTACTGATACTCTGGATTTCAGATAGATAGATATTATTCGTAGATACAGTCTATACATCCAAGTGAGGGTATCCAAATACAACAATAGTTCTATAGTGAATTATTATCTATTATAGGATACTGTGAACCTTGAATAGATGGGAAGTGTATCTTGGCATATATGTATAGTTTTTTGATTAGGTATAAGCACTGAATCAGATACCGCATGTGTATAGATCTGGATGCGTTATATTAATTGATTAGTTATGAACACCAGATCGGATACTATGGGCGTATAGATTTAGGGGCGTCATAGGGTCTGTTTCACATTACCTCCAGACAACGCCATCAGAGCAGTGGTCCGTAAATTCTATACAAATGCCAATGTTGAGGGACCCGCAGAGGTGATAGTGCGAGGTCAGAAAGTGGCCTATGAAAGAGCGGTGATTAATGCCTATTTCCACTTACCGGCCCATGATAAAGACTACCTAAAAATTGGATTTCAAGCTACAATTAGACGACACCATCAAATGCATGTGCAAGCCTGGGAAAAACCAGGAAACAAACCAATACACGGGGAAGAGGATAAGTTTCCCTCAGGCGGTGTTCAACAAGCTTGGCAAGGCTTGGTACAGCTTCATCTGTGCCAACATCATGCCCACCCGCCACCTCAGTGATGTCACCAAGGAACGGACCATACTTCTCTTTGCTATCGTCATAGGGTTAAAAGTGGATATTGTCATCGCTATCCAAGACTCCATTCTAAAGGTCATTAAAGGTAGTTTGTTAGGAGGGCTCCCATACCCTTCTTTAATCACCCAGCTATGCAAAATGGCATGAGTTCAGTGGTGTGCAGAGGAGATGGTAGACTTTCACATGGCGACCATTGATCACACCCTCATCTAGCTCTATAGAGTCTGGGACATAGCTGATTCTCACCCCCGCGGTGAAGGGTACTTGCATGTTGCTTAGCCGCCACCTTTTGTGGCTGGACCCTTCACTCAAATTCCCGAGCTTGGAGCCTTATCTGCTGGTCTGCTGGCAGAGATCTTGGTATCTTTGAACCTTTTACACAACGAATCTAGGACATCAACAGTAGGATCGACACAGTTACCCAGAGACAGGACATGTTCACTCAATACCACTCTGAGTTTGCCACTACAGTGGCGAACATCTATTGGTAGTTCTGCGGAGATGATCCTAAGTTAGTGCCATACCAGTTCCCCAAGATGCCACTATATCCTCCATATCCACCACTATCTCCTGAGGCAGATGGTGATGGCAACGGTGAAGACCAAGGCAACAGCGCCAAAAACATATTGGTCGTCTTCACGATCAATAAACTCACGCAAGTATATGCGGTCTAGCAAGTAATATTATGAAAAGTAGAGTGTCGAACCCACAATGACAAAGTAATATTCTCTATTCAAATATAAAAATTATATCAATTCGATCTTATCTAAACTATTAAATAAGGATGGTGTGTTTAAAACTATATGAATAAAACAGTAAAATATGAGATCGAGTTGTATAAAATATGGCAAACTAGGATTACAACTCCCCTAATCCATCATCATATATCTCCATCTCTCTAACTCTCTACCACATCCTTAGCATAATTTAGTTTATTTTCTTTTAGTATTGTATATAGCTTTTGATAACACATAGATTAGGGAGAGGATTGGAATTCAATGGAGCTCAAGAGGAATTAGCAACATGGACTGGAAGGCAAGTATTGATTGAATTCTTGGAGATTGAAGAAGGCTTGACAGAGTTTATTCTTCTTTATTGATTTCCTTTAATTTTGTAATCTAAAAGTGTTGTATATATTGCTACTTATGTGTAGTTTAAGAGCTATGAACTAATTATTAACTCTAAGATTATAATGGAACCCGTTCTTAATTTGAATTGATTATCTTATCTCTTTGGTTGGCACCATATGGTTTGGTTCAATATAGTTATGCTTAATGATTCTTGCTAAGGAATTAGTGATTACTTTGGTAATCTATAAGAAATTGGGAAATGAATTGTAGATGCACACCTTGATATGTTGGCATGTGATTATGATGTATTCTAAATTAGACTGCATAATTTATGTATAGGATATGAATATACTTGTGCGCCATGTGTGACCTGATTGAGAACCTATGCTTTAATTCCTTGTCTATAATTAATTCGCATAGGAATGTGTCAGATTATTATCTAGCTAGGATGTTCTTTTATGTTCTATTCCCTTTTGGATAGATCTAGAGAGGATATGTTTATACATACCTTGGAAGAGGTGTATGAGTACTTGTAAGTTCTTGGTCAACAATCCGTCGTGACCATTAGACCAAAGAGAGAAAGTTAGGATGCTTGATGAAATATAGCACACCAAGTGTTTGACAAAATGCTTGTGTCAGGGAAAGTTATGATCTTAGCTTGTAGTGCCTTAGATACCAATCATTATCCATTTATTTGCTTTGATAATTAGAATTAACTAGATTAATTACACATCTTCTATTTAACTATTTAAATAAGACTTAAGCAATACAAAGTCAGTACGTAGTAAATATTAGCAATAGTTTCTCCTGGGTTCGACACTCAACTTATCATTATATTACTTGTTAGACTGCATATACTTGTGCGTGTTTTATTGATTGTGAAATTGACCAACAAGTGATTGGATCCCCATGGAAGGCCCTCACACACCTATTCCTGCATTACTGGCCAATGAGGGCATTGCCTATTTCAAGTCTAGGGGGAGATTTCCTTTGTTTTTTATATATGAGTTGTTGTGTATGAACTGTAGTTTGATATCTTTTGGGCTTTTGTAGCCCCGAACTTATTATATTTTGGTTTTATTATATATGGATGTATGAACAACTTTTTAATATTATATAGCTTTATTTAGTTATGTATGGATGCATGAACAACTTTTATTTTCAACATGTTTGGTTTATAGCCATCTTTTGGGACTTACACAGATTGGTACACTTGATGCCATGTTACGGCCTTATTACCCTATTTTGAGTTGATATTAGTGAAATGGTATACATTATCTTTTGTCTTGCCATGCTATGGTTTTTTATTAACCTTATCTTGAACTGTTTATATTTTGGGAATAGGTTATATAGATTATTAATTTTTTATCGTTGCTAATGATAAGCATGTTGGTTTATAGCTATTTTAAAGAGATATGTGTTAAGCACGTGTGGATAAGGGTTTAGTTTAGTTGATAGTTGAGACTGTTATTGATTTGTTCTTCTTAATGAGCACTGACCAACTATTCTAGCTAGTTATCTTTCAGCTAGAGTTTGTGTGGTTATTGTTTTGAAACTACGTTGCCTCTGTTGAACTTAAGTAATTACAAGGTAATAAAAGACTTAGGCACTTATGCAAGTTCCAATCTTTTTGATTTTGGCATGTTTTCGTGTTAAAAAAAATAATGAAAAGAAGACTAATAATAACCTTAGTTGACTAAGCCTAACTACGTGGCCTTTGTTGCTTGAGTTATTAGATCCTTAGGGGTGTTCTACACTTAGTTCCCTAAAACCGTTTGGCTTGGGAGTCATTGATCAAAAGCTCGTAAACGGATAACTTTGAATAGCCTAATATAATTAAGCATTGCACGTTCATTCTAAAGGTTTTTTTTGTTAAAATGTATAAAATAAAAGGCTAATTTGGCTTAAGTTTAATTATGTGGGTTTTGTTGGTTGAGTTATTAGATCCATAAGGGTGTTCTACACCTAGTGCCCTAAAGTCATCTGGTTTGGGAGTCATTAATCGAAAGCTTATTGCATGGGTAACTCTGAATATCCTAAGGTAATTAAACATTGCACAAGTCAAATTTAGATGTCTTCATGCTAATGCCTTTTCATTCTTTCTTGCATCTATGTCTTGTTCTTAACGCTTGATGTTGTTTGAGTTTGTAGAGTTAGCATTTTTATTGCGATCAATTGTGGTAACTTATTTTGAGCTGTGATTAGTTAGGATAGTTGGTATTCACACACACACACACACACACACACACACACACATAATGGATCGAAAACAGTCTTAAGCTTGAGATTAATTGAACCCTTACTCATTATGGTGTTTTTCTTATTCTCCGAGAGTAGTTGTTTTGAGCTTAGAAGCCACAATACAGGTATACAGTAGTTCAGTGCATGATGCATAGTTTAAATTTCTTTTTGTTATTTTTGTTTAGATATTTTTGCTTAGGGACAAGCAAAAGCTTAAGTTTGGGGGGTATTTGATGAGTGGGATTTATACCCATGAATCGAGCACTCTAAACCTTAAGAAGTTGTGTGTTTATTCCACTTTATAATGCTTTTATATATTATTTGTGATTATTTGGCCTAAAAGTGCTTTGTAGGGATTATTAGGTCATTTCAAGCTTTTACAGGGCAAATTTGTCATTTTCTCACAGTCGGCGTCGCAGCGCCTAATTTCACTTGTAAAGTGGCATCGCAATGCCACATGCATGCCAGCTCAGCCCCTTGTTGCACCCCAACGCACCTATTTCAACACAAATGTGGCGTCGCGACGTGACTAATTGACCAGACAACCTTAACTTACGCTGCAATGCATATCCAAGGCATAAAGGGCGGCGCCGCAGCGCCACCTCCAACAGTGTTTTAATGACCTAAGTTACGGAATTCACTTATTAATATATCTGAGCAGCCTCCTTACTGGATTATTACCATAGAAATAGTGTAAAGAGAGATATAGCATAGAAGAGAAAGAAGTTGGTGATTCAAATCTTCAAGATTACAGAGATGCTTTCAAGATCCCTGCTGTGGAGGCTTTCCTATGGTTAGGACCATTGGATTTTAACATTGGGGTTGTCACCAACGTTCTTGATCTTTTAAATGTGCTTTCCACCGAAGATGTTCTTCTCTTTTGTGAGTAACTCTCGGGGGGATTGTTGATGATTATCCTAATGATAGCTTGGCTTGGTTGCCATCATTGGATTCTTCCTGCCATTACGCTGGCATTATCACCATCACCTTGACTTTCTATCTTGTTTATGCCAATAGCTCCGCTAGAGATAGGATTTTTACTGCTTGCTTTCACAGCATCCTCACAATACTTACTCAAATGGTAGTTTTATGAAGGTTGACCATCACTGACTTTCCTCGGTGCCTACTTGAAAAATAGTTTACAAAGATCTGGAAGTCACCAAACCCTCGCGGTGTCTTGACTGGGGTTTTGTATAACAGATTCCATCATCGGTATTCCCCAATGAGGATTATTTTACATAGTTTTCAACATCAGATCTTTCCTGATGCTACGTTGGAGTCATCGCCAACGGTTTGCAGTGTCAGACATTCTGAACTTCGTTGAAGTAGCCTTCAACGACTTATAGCACTGGACCATTCCCGATGTTACGTTGGAGTTGTCGCCAACAGTTCGCAGTGTTAGACATTCTGACCTTCGTTGAAGTAGCCTTCAACGACTTACATCATCCGACCATTCCCGATGCTACGCTAGAGTTGTTACCAACAGTTTGCAATGTCAGACATTCTGACCTTAATTAAAGTAGCCATCAACAACTTACACCATTGGACCATTCACGATGCTACGCTGGAGTTATCGCCAATGGTTCGCAGTGTCAGACATTCTGACCTTCGTTGAAGTAGCCTTCAATAGCTTACATCAGCGGACCAATCCTGATGTTTTGACAAGGGCTATTTTTAGTAACCTCTATCATTGGCTTTTTGAACCCCACTCTAGGCGAATACCAATGACTTACATGTAAATCAGAAGTTTGCTCTCTGAATTCAGGATTTCAGGCCCTTTTCGCTTAATCGCGTAGCACCTTTTTCCCTGTTTTGACTTCTCACCTTCTGGGAACTCTATTGCAACTCAAATTGGATCAAGACGGAGGGGGTGGGGACCACCCTAGGTAGTCGTAGGTAGACCTGCGGCTGTCGCGGGTTGACCTGCTGCTCCCATCGAGTATATGTGCTCCCTCCCTTCTCTTTCACAAGTCATTTTCAAGTTGAAGCACACAGAAAATCTAAAATTTCTTCTTCAGATGTACCGATTTCGGGCTACTTTCTGAAAAATCCGTCACCGTACAAACGTTCTGCACTACTCAGGTAACGTTTACATGTTTTCTTTTCATGTTTTGACCGTTGGAATGTTAGATTTCATATAGAATGCTTCTAAACACAAAGTAGTGAATATGCATGCTCATATAACTTGATAAAAATTATTCAACTTAGTAAATGTTAATATTTTACCATGCTGAACGTATTGACGTGAAAAAAATTTAACTTTTGAGACAGTAATTTGGCACCCTTTTTTGCTATTTTATTCATCCTATTTGAGGACAAAGCACACCTGAATATTTGGCTGCCATGGTGGATTTAATTTTGATGTTTTTCTTGCATATGAGATGTTTATAACTTTGGGTTGGTGTACTGAATGGCCACCTAGTCATGCTTATGTGACGCCCCCAAAATAGGTATACACAACCCATTCTGACTCACCAAATACATGGCAAATAATTCAAATACAAACTTCATTATACAACTATCGTGTAAAATACGACAAAACGTAGATGAGAGTTTTAACACGAATATTATCTCGTAGACAATATCCAAACTCAAATGAAGTACTCATTACATTTATTATCACACTATTTTATTGAATAGTGAGGACTACTATAACCACCAGCTTGAATCATCACTCCATTTCCCGACTAGTCCCAGCTATATTCTTATTTCCTGAAGAGAACAATGAAAGTAAAGGGTGAGCTCAACTAGCCTAGTAAAGAATATTATGCCTAAGATAATGCAGAATAAATTATCGTTAGCCTTCACCAGTGTTAAACTGATAGAATACAATAGACAACAAGTTTGACTGCAGCGGAACAAACAATACATTAGAAGAGTCAAGTAGAGCATGATATCTACTATCTTCTATGATTTAAAAGTTCATCATCAATATTTTCTCATTGTAACACAGCTCAATAAATAATCTGTGACACCCCTAAATATCGGTACTTCATCACCTCAAGATTTGGTGTTCACGTAATCAAAACATTCCTTTATAACTACCCAATCATAAATAAAATTGGATAATAAACCTGCCCATACAGGAAATACATAAAATAATATCTCCCAAGTTATCTAATCTTTACATACAATCATTCATACGAAAAATTTAAATAAACTTCATTACATTCCTTAACCAAAGTCTGATAAAAAACTATCAAAACTATTACAAGTCTTCAGTACTTGTTCGTCTTTCCCTTTCCTTTACTGGTGCTAGGTACGTCACCCTTTCCATCTATAGTTCTAAGGATTTTACAGGCAAGAGTGAGCAAACAAGGCTCACTTGAAATAACAATGAATAACTTTTACATTCTCTGCCCATTCAGGGGCTCAATAGAACTGAATAATAAGTTCTATTAACATCTTAAACATTTACTGAGGGTCTAATGACCACGAACCTTGTCCACAATTATAAACTTTTACGGTCATACGACCATAATGACTTTAAGGTACTTAGGGGGATCAACCCTTCGTACATGTATTGTATACAAATATTTCAGCGCAAAGTACAAAAATAAGTGTAACCCCTATAAATAGGGTTGTTCATCTCAGTATTTTGAGTACAAGTCCGCCCCAAATGATAGTTTGGTTTGGATACACTTCAAGGTAATTTGGAGTTCAACGGTCATCAACTAAGTATTAGTTGAATACAAGATAATAACACTATGTTATTGAATGATCATACTGAATAAACATTTCATTCTAAGTTCATGCTTTAGGAATAATCTAATAGCATAACAATTGAATAATTTATCATACCTTGCTTTGAACAACATCAAGCTAAGGTTACATCTTAGAATTTAATATCAAGCATGCACAACAAATAATAACTTGAACGATAAACTAAGGTACTTTCATGCTAATATAACAAGTTTAGAGTTAAGAAAACTTGCACAATTATAAAAGTAGAGTTAGAGAACTTGCATAAGTATAACATAACAGTGAAAAGTTACCTTGCTGAATAATAAAGTAGCAAAGGTTAGGGAACTTGCCTCGTGCGTAGGTTAAACAATTACTATTCACATTCACCCCAAGTCCTACACATACCATATGTATTGACAATACACATTAGTTACACTAACATTACCTTTATGAGTTCCTTTATTACTCTTAGTATAGCTACTAACTAAGTTTAAGTTTAAACAACATCACATCTTTCATGAACATTACTTTTTAGCTTTATTACAACTACTTAAATGATCATGTCATTGCACCACATGTACATTAACAACTTGATACAACATCCTAATACATGTCCAACATGTTATCATTAAGTTATACTAATACCCAAAGGGTTGCACTTGCATTCGTGCATCCCGACGCCCTCTGATTGGCTCCAAATACACAATAATCCTAAAGATGGCCATTTTGACTACTGTTACAGACCTCAAATTAAAACCCTTAAAGCATGAACGTTGTAGGTCTACTCGTCCTCTTTCCGAATCATCTTAAATTACCTCAATCGGAGTTCGTATGAAAACGTTATGGCCATTTTACTACAGGAGGTTAAAACTGCCCAACTCGGACACTTTTCCAGCGTCGGGGCGAGGATCAGTGGCGCCGGGGCGCGAGTACCTGTGACACCCCCAAATCCAGGTTCTCTAACCTCAGATTCGGTGCTCACGATCTATCATCATCATAAGTATTCTATAACTATTACGAAATAATAAACATACATTGTTCATTATAATAAAGTCTCATAACACGGTCCCAAGGTCTCCATAACCTTAACTTTAAATACACCATTTATCATACAAATAGTTTACTTAAGAAATTCCATCAGATAATAACTAAATTGACATTCAGTCTAAATTACTCCTGGATCTTGCCCTTGCCCTTGTCCTTTGTGTTGGATCCTTCGGGCTTAACTGAAATAGATGTCATGATATAGCAAGAGTAAGCAACTAATTTGCTTCACAAGTTTATATAGACAAGGGAGATATATCATGACTTAGAAAGAAATATTGCGTTCAATGTTCAACAATAATATAAGATTGTGAAGGAACATGAATTAATAATCAACAACTGAATATTCGATAATTGAATAACATGAACTGAGTGGTTTTGAATAACCATGAACATTTGCTAAGGTGCTCAGTGATTAAACTGGACCTCTTAATAAGTTTTGGTATTCAAGGGGATCAGCCTTTCATACCTCGTGATTTATGCATAAACACTTAATAATCCGGCATTGATATCATGCCTTAATCAAATTCGTCCTTTTCTCAGTCAAGAGTTCTTACTATATCAATTTAATAAGAACGGTTATTTAAAACACATTTGATTTAACAAATTTAGACATGCTTGATCTAGCTGATACAATTAGCATAGATCTATTTCATAAACAGTTCATAAATGAAGAACTTTAATTTAATTCACAGTTCAATAGCAGTAGGATGGAATTCAATTGCACAAAGTGCGAATTTCAATAATCAATATAGACGTGAATAATCATCAATAACTATTCACTAACATGCTTTGAAAATAATAACTCGAGCTTGAGTTAGAAAACTTGCCTCGATCGTAGGTTACGGCTACGAAATTAAATTTCTATCCACTATACAGTTAAATTATCTTCCTTTGAGAGACCTATAAATTAATCTTTCAATTAGTCAAAGCATAACATTCGATTATGTAATCACATAGATATTATATATTACATTTAGTTCTTATAAACATTATCATGTCTAGATAGTGTTACTATTAATTAACGACTACCTTTAATTCACATAATATTATTAACTTAGATAATATTTAATTCACCTTCTAGTATTATTGGTTTACTAATAATACTTTCATTCACTTACTAATATTTTATTCACCTACTAATATTATTAATCATTTAATAATATTTTATTCATTTACTAATGTTATTGTATTTAATAACATTTTATTTAATCTCGAATATTATTTAATAATAATACTTTAATCTAATATTATTAATCTTTTAATAATATTTTAATCTAGGATTAATATCTTAATCTAATATTATTAATTATTTAATAATATTTTAATGAAATTTTAATCTTAATATTTTTATTTACTTAACAACATCATATTATAATATCATTAATATTATAATAATATTCCAATGATTTACTAAATTAATAAATAATTTATTCTAATTGTTCATCCTTTATTAACCCCTTATTTAATATCCACAAAAGGTCATAAATAATATTTTTTATTATAAATTACCAACATACCCTAAGATAGTCATGATATAATATATTATGAGCCTTCAAGCATAAAAATCACATTTTTCTCATTAAAGACATCATTTAACTATTTATTTCTTTTTATTCATAATTTAACCATTTTTAGGAAAAATAACAAACTGATTCCAAAAAATCTCAACTTCTGGATTTTGACAGAATGTAAACCCACAATGATCTCCTAATTTTTTTGGAATTTTAGAAAATGATTTACTATTTTTAAAGTGTCTAAAACACTCGAATCTTGCCCCATTTTTCATAAATTGAGTTTTGCTCAGAAAACTCTGAAATTTTCAGGGTATGCTCTCGTAACATATATGAAGCTACTATAAAAATTTCGGAATTTTCTAGTGTATACACAGTGAGACATTCGAAGGTTAATATTTCGGAGTCCTTTACGGAAATAGTCATTACGCACAATATATAACTCGAAACGTGTCAATTCTTTTTCCTGCATGTACATAACTTCTCAAGGTACCTCTGTGATTTTTCCCAGATTTTTAAAAGGTAAGCAACTGACTAAAACAGTCTCATGAAAAACGGATCAGTAGCTAATTTAGGGTTTTCAAAGCCTCAACATGCAAAGCGGACTGTTTTGGGAAAAATAGTCTCAGAAGTTTCAAAATTTGCTAGATTTGTGTTCAACCACTTGGATTTACTACATAACTCATGTATCTAGTACCCCCCCCCCTTCGACGGATCATAATTCCAAGTTGTAAAACTTGAGTTACTCAAGATTTAGTGGAAGAAAAACAAGAGTTTTCACCCTTGGAGAACATATGTTCATTTTCTTCCTCTAAGTCTTTGATCTAACACTCAAGTTACTTAGTTCCATACATGATGATATGTAGAACTAGTGTATCTTGAGTATTTGTACATAACCCCATCAAAACTCAAGCTAGCAAAACAAAGTAAAAGAAGAAGATGAAAGTAAGTTATACCTTGACTTAGTTGCTACCTTTCTTGATTTTCCAAAGTAAGTAATATACTTAGGAGACATGAACAACTAGCACTCTTATCTCTTCTCTCTATAACCAAAACCATCTCTCTCTTTTCTCTCTATGAAGTTGGCTAGCTTGGGAGCAAAAGATAGAAGAAGAAGATGGAGAGAAAATGAGATGTTGGAAGAATGAAATGTGATTACAAAATGAAATGGGCAATTCACTAATAATCCTCCCATAACTATTTTGTTGTCCATTGGGTAAAAACTTTGTATTATTATTTCCATTAGGCTAGACATGATTAAATGTGCATAATGGAGTGGCAACCAATGGGAGCTTGACAACATTGTCCTTGTGTTTAATAATTCCTACTAATGGACAAGTTAGCTTAATTATTCCACTTAGGATCCTCTAGCCCATAATATCCTCTATTTAGCTTTTATTTTAAATGCCCAATTTTGATTAATCAAATGTCTAGAATACCTCTAATCAAGTGGGCTAAGTATTGGATTGTGTTTTATTTTTTTTTGGGCTTCTCCTTTAATTGTTTTGGGCTATATACTAAACATAGTCTAGCAATTTTAATAATGTTACCCAATTTAATTATTTAGGGCTTCTATTTCCAATCATATGAAGTTTAATTACTTATACATGTGACTTTATCTCATAACCTAATTAGATTTATAAGAATTAGGTTTAAAATTATTAGTCACTTGAAATACTATGTTTACCCACTTAAGTTAGTATACATATTAAATACTAACTTTCTCGTATTACCATAACCCTTAGGTTATTTAATAGTTTTACCTAATGTATAATTAGGTTACAAAGCTTTCATTTTTAATGAAATGTATAAATGTATGTATCTATAAGTATAGTATATATGTTAATTGTCACATGCACCACTTCACATATGTGATCACATATTAAATCCTTATATAACACAAAGTTGAAAACAAATCGATAATGTACATACATATATGGTGACTTAAAGTTCACGGTTATTACATCCTCCCCCCCCCCTTATAAGAATTTCGTCCCCGTAATTTCATATAAGGCTACTCAAAAAGGTGTGGATAATTTTCTCTTATCTTTTCTTCGAGTTCCCACGTGGATTCTTCAGCATTGTGGTTCCTCCAAAGAACTTTTACAGAATGTATAACCTTATTTCGCAATTTCTGTTCCTTTCTATCTAAAATTTTGACCGGAATTTCCTCGTACGACAAATCCCTTTCGACCTGAATTGGCTCGTACGATATCACGTGCTTGTAATCAGGCTTATATGGTCGTAGCACTGACACATGAAACACATTATGAATATGTTCCAGTTCAGGAGGTAGAGCTACCTCGTACGCCACTTCGCCTATCTTCTTCAAGATCTCGAAAGGCCCAATAAATCTCGGACTTAGTTTATCTTTCTTTCCAAACCTTATCTTCCCTTTCCAGGGAGATACTTTCAAAAATGCATAGCTTCCCACCTCAAAATCTCTCTATATATATATATATATATATATATATATATATATATATATATATATATATATATAACAAAGCTGAGATAAATTTCTCCCGACGATTTTGAAAAATGAGTAAGTGGGGTTCCATACAATAAGCTAAATTTATAACAAATACATTATAAAAATCCCCTCAATTTATCTCAATTCACTTGGCTTCTCAAAACACATTTTTAATAATATTTTTCATCAGTAATATTATAACTCACAATATTAACAACTAGATCATTCTCAAGAAATAGAGGGCATTCCGATAAGGACTTCTCCTCATTGGCACGCAATTAGGTGACCAAACCCCTTTCCTCGACAGAACTTTCTAGCCACAGTCAATATGCAAATAATAATATGAATAACTTTATCATCTCAATTATTGATTTAACAATATAAAATATTGTGATAATAATTAAATCAATAACGTGGGATATTATGCAGTAATTATTGTGGCAATAATTGAATATAAGTGAGTGACTTCTCACGTAAGACTCAATAATCAAAGATAATGTACAATACTGTGTGCTACTGTGCAACCACGCGTATTACTGTACTTTTACCATCGGGTATTTCAACAATTAACGGTAAAACTTTTGCCGTTATTTTTATAAAAAGTTATTTCTGTCGCTTTTTAAATCTGACAATAATTCTGTAGTGGGGTCTACCTATGATTGTGCCGTCGTACGGATATTTCCCGACAAAAAGAATATTCCCCGATCAAACGAATATTTTATGATAACTTGCTTACTTTGAAAAATTTATAAATATTACCCACAACTATAACATTATATCAAATCCACATCTTAATATTCAAAATAACATTTCGAGAAAAATTAATCTTTATTCATAAAAGTTGGGGTCTTACAGCTTATGTGCATGTGGACGGTCCATTTCACAAAGGAGACTCTTGCAAAAAAAAAATTCATGAATCTGAGCATTTAATGAACATCCAATTTTAACTCTACTATAGATGTATGTTAACACAATGCATGTATTAGGACTTAGATTATGCATGAAGAAATGATTTGAATTTAATGAGCTTCAAGTTTAGAATATTACCCCACCCTTTTTGAAGTGATTTGGAGACTTTTGTTCACATTATGGATTTAGACCAGCCGAGTAGCTCTCATAGGGCCTATACAGGTGTGAGGAAGAGAGCTTCTGATGTTCCTCAGCCTCACCCAGCCCGACAACCTCGTCGATTGACTGAGTTAGTTTTTCGCTCTATCCAGGTTGAGAGACCAAATGTCGTGGTTGAGAACGAGGATGTTCCTATTGCGGATCCTGCTCCTTCTTCGTCCATTCCCCGCAAGGAGCTTCCAGCTATTAGCGTGACGATTCCAGATCTTCTAGATGATTTGAGTCGTCACCCTTCGATCTATCTTCATGCGAACGAGGTAATAACCGTTTTCATATTTCTTTTCCCACTTTTGGGGCAATGGTTTTGATCTTGATTTGTAATTTGATGCAGGTTCCCGACTTTACTCAACCTAGGGGGAAATGGTTTAGCATTCATTCTCTGTACCAGATCCTTCATTCAGAGTACCGGGAGATTGTCCATTCACAGGGCTTTGAGGCTTTCTTTTCCATCCCCCCCCCATCATTTATCCAATTAATTACCTGATTGGTCAATATAACCTCTAGAAATCAATTATTGTCGAAATAAATATCGATTTCCACTAACACTAATAATCCTAACACAATGAAAATATCAATTTCATCTTTAATCAATACGAACTTATTCATCATTAATATTATAACTCACAATATTTAACAGCCAGATCATTCCCAGGAAAGAGTGGGCTTTCCGATAAAGATTTCTCCCTATTGGCGCACAATTATGTGACCAAACCTCTTTCCTAGATAAAACTTTCTAGACATCGTCAATATTGCAAATAATAATATGAATAACTTTGTCGTCTCAATTATTGATTTAATAATATAAAATATTATGCAGGTGATAATGTGACAATAATTGAATCAATAATATGAGAGATATTATGCAGCAATTACTGTAGCAATAATTGAGTATAACTGAGTGACTTTTCACGTAAGCATCAATAATCAATACCGTGTGCTACTATGCAACCACGCGTATTACTGTATTTTTACCACCGAGTAGTTCAACAGTTTAACGGTAAAACTTTCGCCGTTATTTTTATAAAAAGATATTTATGTCGTTTTCTAACTATGACAATACTTCCGTTGTGGGGTCCACCAATGATTGTGTCGTCGTATGAATATTTTCTGTTAAAACGATTATTCCCCGACCAATCAAATATTTTATAACAACTTGCTTACTTTGCAAAATTTATAAATATTACCCACAATTATAACATTATATCAAATCCACACCATAATATTCAAAATTATATTTTGAGAAAAATTAATCTTTATTTATAAAAGTTGGGGTCTTACAACCTCCCATTCTTATGAAATTTCGTCCTTAAAATTAGGGTATGTACTTGGTATGTCGAAGAGGTGAGGATACCTTGACTTCATTTCAGATTCTAACTCCCAAGTCATTTCCTCAACATCGTGATTTCTCAGCAAAACTTTGACTTGAGGTATAACCTTGTAGCATAGAATATGACCCTTCTTATCCAAGATTTTAATATGTACTTCCTCATACGTTAAATCTTCTGCTATCTCGTCTGGTTCTAATTCAATAATGTGGTTTGGGTCTTCCACATATTTACATAACATAGTTATGTGAAAAACGTTATGAACACGAGACATACTTGGCGGTAAGGCGAGTTTATAGGCCACAGTTCCTACTCGGTCGAGGATTTCGAATGGCCCAATAAATCGAGGATTGAGCTTTCCTCTCTTTCCAAATCTTGTAACTCCTTTCCATGGAGCAACACGTAACAACACATAATCTCTAACATAGAATTACATGTCCTTTCGATAGAGATCAGCATAACTCTTTTGTCGATCTTGTGAGGTCTTTATACATTGTCGGTTCATTTGAATCTTTTCCATTGTCATGCGTACCAATTTCGGTCCGAACAACGTTGCTTCACCCACCTCATCCCAACATACTGGACAACGACACTTGCGTCCATACAACGCCTCGAATGGAGCCATGCCAATACTTGATTGATAACTGTTGTTGTAGGAGAATTCCACTAATGGCAAGAACTTGTCCCAACTTTCTTTGAAGTCAAGGACACAGAGTCTTAATAAATCTTCAAGAGTTTGAATAGTCCCCTCTGACTGCCCGTCCATTTGAGGATGATATGCCGAACTAAATTGTAAATCTGTGCCCATAGCTTTTTATAAACTAACCCAAAATTGTGAAGTGAATCTTGGGTCTCGATCGAAAACTATAGATACTTGCATACCATGCAGTCTTACAATCTCATTTATGTAAATACGAGCAAGACGTTCAAGTGAATAAGTTTCTCGTATAGGTAAGAAAAGAGCAGACTTGGTCAATCTATCAATAATGACCCAAATTGCATCTACGCCTTAAGAAACCTTGAGAAGACCAATAACAAAATCCATGGTAATGTGCTCCCGCTTCCATTCTCAAATTTTAAATGGTTGCAATAGACCTTTTGGCACTTGATGCTCCGCCTTGATACGTTGACAAGTTAAACACCTTGAGATAAACTCCGCGATCTCTCTCTTCATATTGCTCCACCAAAATGTATGTCGAAGATCACGATACATTTTGGTACTTCCAGGATAGATTGTAAACGGTGTGTTGTGCGCCTCCATCATGATTTTATACTTTAAATTAGGGTCGTTAGGAACACAAAGTCTGGAGTTAACTCGAAGTACTCCTTCTAATCGACTCTTGCTTTTGGAATAACACCTTCTTGCACTTTCTTCTTCATACAAATCAGCTCCAGGTTTGTAGCTTAAGCAGCTTTAACTTTATCGATTAAAGTTGGTTCAATAGTATATTCGCTATCTTCACGTAGGTTCTTGGAGTCTTTAACTCTATCTCCATCTTTTGTAAGTCGTACGAAATGGGACTTTGTGTTAACAATATTGCACTCGTAAACGCATACGATCTTCTACTCAACGCGTCAGCTACCACGTTCGCTTTTCTAGGATGGTATTGAATGGTATAATCGTAATCTTTCAACAGGTCGAGCCAACGTGTTTGGCTCATGTTACGTTCGTTCTGGGTGAAGAAATATTTGAGGGTTTTGTGCCGGGTTTTGTACTAAGGTCAATACAAAATTCGATTGCACGCTCTGGGGGTAGGCCAGAAAGTTCTTCGGAAATACGTCAGGAAATTTATTAATGATAGAAATATCATTCAAAACTGTGACTCTCATCCAAGACTTGGATAGCACCTCACATTGATACTTATCAACTTGCCACCATTATTCACGGCGTCCCCTATGGAGAGTCGGTGCAACCCACACAAGGAAGTCACCAGCGAAAGGCACGGGATTCTTTCCTTATGGCTTAATATGACAGTGATTGACTTTAGTGATTTGGTTACTTGAATTCGCATAATAGGTTGGTTAGGAATATTAAATCTAACAACCTTACAAAAATAATTAATTTTAGTATGATGAGTAGTTAACTAGTCGATTCCTAAAATCACATCAAAGGCAAGTATTTTGAAAAAGATAAGATCGACAAGTAATATGAGATTACCGATTTGAATCAAACAAGATTTATAAACAGTGGAGGTAACGAAGGTTTTTCATAACGAAATTTTAATCGATAAGTCAAAGTCTAATTTCTCTGGGGTCAAGTTCAAACGTTGATCACAATTATGTGAAATAAAAGAGTGGGTAAAACCGGTATTGAATAAGGTATAGACTTCGCAAGAGTATATGATTAACTTACTCGTGATAACTTCGTTCGGTTCCTCGCTTTTTGGGATGTTACGAAAAGCGCTCTCACTTAAACCATCGATTTTGACTTGTCTGAGAAAACCTTTGATGTCATCATTACCGCTGGAATTGACTTTTGCTATAGGGTATATTTCACCCTCAACTGCTTCATCGCACTCCTGATGCATGATCTGAATCATCAATCTTCGATCCATATTGAATAGGGGTTGACCGCAATGTACATGGTAATTCAAAACACGATGTTGGGTTCTCCCAATTGCTGTCCAAAAAGAGAAATACATATCATCAATTTTAGCCTTCTTGGATCGGACTTCTCTTTCCATAATATCAACGCGTCCTGCGACTTTTACCCATGCATCCTTCATTCTCACTCGTTCAGTTGTTTCTTCTTTCAAGTGATCCTTAACATTTGAATTCTCAGATTCCAGCTTTATCATCTTATACTCTGCCAAAGAGTGCTTCTGTTCAAGCATCACATATCGAGTAACACAAGCTTGAATTATTGCATCATTTTGCTCCACGACCGCCTGCCGTTCTTGTAACGACCCCAAAATTCACACAATTTAATTCTCGACTTCGGTCGTTAACAATACATTCAACCTCAAATCTTACATCATTAAACGATAATGGAACCATTGAAATTTGCAGAATAATTAAAATTTTCTATTACAAACTATTTTTGTTCCCAAAAATTTCAACCTTTACATCTAACTGTCTCAGAATCATTTTAATACTACAAGAGTTTACATCGCAAAACGATATTACATTTCAACATTAATACATTATTCAGAACCTTAAACATGGTTTAAATTTTAATAACTCAGCCAAAGTATATAAATCTTCAAGTATCATATCTGATTCGTATCTTTCAAGTAGCACATAACTCTACCTTAAATCTTTAACCTGCAAAAATGGTTATTTGCCAGGTTGAGCTCGACAGCCCAGCAAAATCTAACAGTTTTCATGCATCACATAGCACATAATAACATGCTCGATATACATCTCATAAACATTGAACTAACATAACATACATGTTGTAGTTCATATAACAAGTATAAATATTGAGTTCCTTACTCAATCAACATTCATTACTCAATCAACGTATTCATAAATTGACTTTAACATTTCATACTTTCAACATTAATATAACACACCATGCTATTTGCAATAAAGATTTCAAACAGTTCATCATCAAATTCACATAGCAAATAGGAATTGAACGGCTTGTCTTGATCGTTGTTTACCAATAACAGTTTAACAGCTTACAGTTATCTGCACTTCACGTGCCCTACACAATTATATAATCATACACATCAACTATTAGTCACATAGCAACGCATAGTAGTTGTAATGTAAACTTTACTCTAAATCTCATAAGTTCGATGACATCCAACTTTGGATATGCTGTAAACATCATATTAACCTATTTTTAAAAGTTATTGGACACCCATTTCGGATAAGATAGACAGTCCAAAATAGTGTTCAAAAAGGGGCGTTCAAATTATTTTTCATTCTTTCCCAACTTTACCCTATCTCGCTAAAACAGTCATAACTTTTCCGTTTCAAAACATTTTTGAGCGATTTTTTAGCCCAGTCGAAGCGAACTTCCAGGACTACAACTTTTATTATTTGACCTTTTCCAAATTCTAAACACAGAATTCCAGAAACTTAGTTCAAGGTGACTGCCCTGAGTTGGTTAGACAGTTTTCTGCGACTACTTTGAATGGTCATAACTCTTTGTTCCGAAGTCGGAATTAGTCCGTTCTGGAGTCTATGAAAAGCTTATTCAGTGTACTATAGCATACCAAAAGCCTAGAATTTTCTAAACATTCTAGCTAATCCCGAATTTTCATTTTTGGATCAGCAGTCCACTTGTTTTTCGGACTTCTCATTTTGATATCCAAAACTCGCCTCGACTCGTTCCAACCCAACTTTCTTTACAAATAAGTCTTATTTAACATAATCAGATTCGTCTAAGGTCTCGACTCCATATCTCTAATTGCAATTATTAGAACTCATTTACATAATAAATTCCAAGCCAAAATAAACATAGTAAACTAACTAGTTTACTAACAAAACTAACTAAACTTCCAAAATTTAAACTTTAACTAACAAACTAAATACAATATTTAAAATAATAACATTACTAAAAGTTAAATAAGAAACATACCCGAAAATACGAGTTCCACAAACTGAATACGCACTTCCACGCCAAAATTTAACTAAGGATGTCTTTATAAAAAGTCTTCCCACAACAAAGCCTTTCTCAAAATTGGAGGTCTTATTGTTGGTGAATGAAACAAAGGATCAAGCCCTTCTATTTATAGGTTTAGCAAAGGATAAAGTTCTCAATTTAGTTGATGTGGGACTTGGTTTATACTAATTCTAATTTGTTTATACTAATTTTTCCTATTTTTAACATGCTAAGTGTATTCATTCATCACGAATTTGTTTCTTAATCAATTCAATTAGTTCAAGTTGCGCTGTTTTCGTTTTATAGAGGAGAACAACAATCATCCAACAATTTAAAGTTTCCATCACGAATTCATCATCAACTTTAGTCCAAAAGTACACCAAAACATACATTACAATCAAAATCCAAATTCATCTTCTTTAGTATAAATACATGAATTTGATTTCTAAAAATTTGTTTCTAGATGGCCATTATCAAATTATAAATATCTAATAACAAATATAACATCGTAACACACAAATTCATTAACCAAAACTCCAATTTTAAAAGAAACTCAAGAATACATAAACTAGAAATATAAACTAGATTATATACCTTTAATTCCTTAAGAAATAAAGTTAACCTTATCAGTAAAATTATAATTTCTATTCAACCATTATAATCATAACATTATTTAACAAATTTTCACTCCTCTAATTTAATTAATTATTTAATTAAATTAGAATATCACAATTACACTCGCGTAATAAAATATGTATAAATCACATCTATTTTATCACACTTAAATAAATTATCCCATAACAATTTTTATCAAATATTTATTTAATACTATAAATATTTATTTTATTCTATAAAGTTTCCAACTAAAATATTTAATGTACTTAATAAATATTTTACTTGTATTATACTAACATTTACATTTTCATGCAATATATTACCTTCTCACTTTATTAAATCCATTATACCTGTATTATTTCACTATTTTAATTAAGTGAATTATTCACACTATTTATGAAACTTAACTCATAATAATTTCTATTGCCCACAAGGCATAACAATTAAAATTATATTATCTTATAATATAATTTCAACTTAATTAAATTAACTAATATTATTTAATTTCTTTAATAGTTTAATTAACTATTAAATCTCATTTTCTCCAACATATGAAAATATAATTTTCTTCACACCAAATCACATAATTCAAAATATATACACCTTTAAGTATTAAATTCTTATTTTAATAACTTATGACAATTCGGGTTGTCACATCATTCCCTCCTTATAAGGATTCCGTCCTCGTAATCAAAAAAACCTCCTTTACTCGGTTTTCACCAAATCTCTTTTCAAAATTTACTCAGGATATTACAGTTCTTCAGTCTGCTCTTCTAACTCATGAATATGATTTTCCAGTTCTACATTTCGATTATAAAGTTCTCCTAATAAATTTTTCTCAGGTTCTTTTTCTTGCTCACTCTCAACTGCTACCTCTGCGACTAGCTCTGGTGCAATTATTAATTCTTCACTGACCACATAGATAGCTCTAATTTCTTCTTCGCCTGACATCCTACAATCAAGTTTAATAACTTAATTAGTACTCCCCGATAAAATATTTGTTATAAAAAAATATTATACTCCAGTATTTATTTTTTAAATGAATCTCCTCGATTCATCACTTAAAACTCTATATAAGTTCATCTCTTGATTTTCAGATGTCATTTTCTAACACTGCCACAAAATAAGGGTTAATTGACAAGCCACATATTATCCCTATATTATGACCGACCAATTAAATAACAAATAAGCTTAGGTAGATCATACTAGCGAAGGATTTACCCATCTCTCCCCTCCTAGTTCTAGTCTCAAATCTCAGTCAAGGATTATATCCCTAAGCTTTGATACCAACTGTGATGCCCCCAAAATAGGTATACATCATCCATTCTTAGTCGCCAAATACATGGTACAAAAATCAAATACAAACTTCTTTTATACAATTCGACAAAACGTAGCTGAGAGTTTTTACACGAATATTGTCTCATAGACAATACTCAAACTCAAATTCAATCCTCATTACATTTATTATCACACTAAATAGTGAGGACTGCTAAAACAACCATCTCGGACCGTCACTCCATTCCTTGACTAGTCCCGGCTACATTCTCATTTCCTAGAGAGAACAATAAAATCAAAAAGGTGAGCTCAACTAGCCTAGTAACAAATAATATGACTAAGATAATGCATAATAAATTATCATTAGCCTTTAACAGTGTTAAACTGATAAAATATAATAAACATCAAGTTTAACTGCAGTGAAACAAGCAATCCATTAGAAGAGTCAAGTAGAGCATGATATCTACTATCTTCTATGATTTAAAAAGTTTGTCATCAACTTTATAGCTGAGACTCAGCTTAACAAATAATCTACATCACTGAATTATCCATGCACTACGGGCCAATGATACTCATTAGTATCACGTCCACAAATTATCCATGCACTACGTGCCAAGGATATTCATGTAATCACCAATGGTCATGATCATGCCAATAATTGTCCATAAATGCACTACGGACTATTGAGGACTTTTACCATATCATTTGTAATATTACGGGTCATGATTATATCGAATAATCCCTGGTCATAATCATATCAATCAATAGTCCATCTATGCATGTAAGCCAAAGATGACTTTCATCACAATATAAACATGAAGATGATGACAATGATATAAGAATTCAATTAAAAGAAAACAAAGGATAAATTTTTAAAGATTTATAATTTAATTTATCCAGAATTCAATAATATCCAAATTGCCAACATGATACTGCTTTGTGGAGTAAAATTCAAGAATAATATTGTATCAAAAATGATTTGGACAACAAAGAAATCAATTTTTGTCATGAATAGTTCTCCGGGTGAATAGTATCCCGTGAATAGTACTTTATGAATAGTACTCGTGAATAGTACTCTGTGAATAGTATCCCATTAATAGTACTTTGTGAATAGTGCCCTGTGAATAGTATTTCGGCATAAAATGATCAATAATTATCAAGAATGCTCAGAATAATATTTTCATAAAAAGATACTGGATGAAGCGCAAATATCAAGAATATTCTACTAATTTCACAAAGTATAGAAGCAATACTTTAACAGAATGAGTGTAGAATTAGGAATACGAAATGAAATAATATTACTCAAATACTACAGAGTATGAAAGAAAATATTATTTCTTACGAATACTGAACAAAAATAATATCTCTTACCTTAGAAGAAGACTGGTTATTGGAATAGTAAAGTAGCATAATACTCTTCTTCTCTCTCTATAGCTTCTCTCTCTATAGCTTCTTTCTCTATAATTGCTCTTGTGAGTCTTAGTGAATTGGTGAGAATGAAAGAAGAATGAACTTATATTTATAGGAAAATATAGTTTCGATAATTGCACATTTTGGGGCTCGAATTATTACAGTATAGTACCTTTATCTCTTCCTCTATTTTTAATTTAGTCCTGCAAGTATTATCAATCTTGCACCACCTCCCCTAATAGTAATGCATGTGAACTAATAGTTCCATTCATGTGAGCAAATAGCTATATGCATGTGAACTAATAGCAATTAATTGCTAATTTATCCGATTAATTATCCGATTGGTCAATATAACCTCCAAAAATTAATTATTATCGAAATAAATATCGATTTCCACTAACACTAATAATCCAAACACAATAGAAATATCAATTTCATCTTTAATCAACACGAACTTATTCATCATTAATATTATAACTCACAATAGTTAACAACCAGATCATTCCCAGAAAAGAAGGGGCTTTTCGATAAGGATTTCTCCCTATTGGCGCGTAATTAGGTGACCAAACCCCTTTCATCGACAGAACTTTCTAGACATTGTCAGTATTGCAAATAATAATATGAATAACTTTGTCGTCTCAATTATTGATTTAATAATATAAAATATTATGCAGATGATACTGTGAGAATAATTGAATCAATAATATGAGAGATATTATGCAGCAATTACTGTAGCAATAATTGAGTATAACTGAGTTACTTCTCACGTAAGCATCAATAGTCAATACCGTGTGCTACTATGCAACCACGCGTATTACTGTATTTTTACCACTAGATAGTTCAACAGTTTAACGGTAAAACTTTCACTATTATTTTTATAAAAAGATATTTCTGTCGTTTTCTAACTACGACAATACTTCTGTTGTGGGGTCCACCAATGATTATGCCGTCGTACGAATATTCCCTGTTAAAACGAATATTCCCCGACCAATCGAATATTTTATAACAACTTTCTTACTTTGTAAAATTTATAAATATTACCTACAACTATAACATTATATCAAATCCACACCATAATATTAAAAAATATATTTTGAGAAAAATTAATCTTTATTCATAAAAGTTGGGGTCTTACAATTTATACTTGTAGTAGAGATGTCAAGGTACAATTACCATGCACTAGATCAATATAACAACATCACATGTGAGAGATCTAATCCGGTCAAACCATGTCAGAACATTTGTTTTTGAGCTTTCTGGGTTTTCTAGAAATGTTCATCTGGCTGATGGTCAACCCTATTTTGACCACTCATGTGATGCCCCCAAAATAGGTATATATCACCTATTCTGAGTCGCCAAATACATGGTACAAAAATAACTACAACATCATTACTACAATTGTCGTGCAAAATACGACAACACATAAACTGTTAGTTTAAATACAAATATTGTCTTCTAGACAATATCCACACTCAAATAAGTCGTCATTACAATTATTGAAACACTATTTTACAAAATAGTGAGGACTGCTAACACAACTGACTGGAAACATCACTCCACACCCAGACTAGTTCCCGTTATATTCTCACCTCCTGAGAAGAAAAATGGAATAAAAAGGAAAAGGGTGAGCTCAACATAGCTCATTAAGGAATATTATGACTAAGATAATATACAACAAATTATCATTAGTCTTCAACAGGGAAAAATCTGATAAAATATTATAGACAACAAGTTTTAGATCAACAACTGCAGCTGAAACATCAATCCATTAGAAGAGTCAAGTAGAGAATGAATTCTACTATCTTCAAAGATTTAAAAGTCTATCACCAATATTTTATCTCTGTAATTTCAATTAATATACATCTTGAATCAAATATTCATCTTTGCACTACGGGCCAAATATATTCATTTGTATCACCAGTTGGTCATGTTTATCTAAACACATATTCATCTTTGCACTATGGGCCAAAGATATTCATCAGTTAATCATTCATCTTTGTACTACAGGCCAAATATATTCAGTAATATCATCATTTAGGACTGAGGATGATGAAAAATATCTTAAAGAAAATGAATCCAGTGAGACAAAAGGACAAATATTAGGGACTCGTACTACACTTTATCCAAGTTCAAAAATACTCCATAATAATTAATTTTAGAGAAGAATTCAAAATAAAGATCAAAACATGGATACAATCAACGATAGTATCCATAATAGACATCTTGCACAAAGATGAGAAAATTTTATTTTTTTGTGAATAGTGTCGTATTTGTGAATAGTGTCGTAAACGTGAATAGTAACCCCGATACAAAAAGGTAAAAATTCCACAATAAAATTTATATCAATATTTCGGCATAACAATATTGAAGAAAATAATATCATTTACGAAGAAAATAACATCCCTTACCTCAAAAGAACAGTACTTCTGGCTGAAATATCAAGTATAAAGCTGAAGAAAACTTGTACTGAATAGCAACTCTCAAAGTATCTAAATACTCACAAAAATACGCTCGATAATATAGAGAGAGAAAGAGAGAAAACTTGTTTGTGGTGTGATTTTCAATTCTAACTAAGCACCCTATTTATAGGAAAATGCTTAGAACGCCAAAGCAAACTAACCTGCTACCTAATGGCTTTACCTGCTACTACTCACGCCCACCACTTTTAAAATAAAATTTTAGCACATTTCTCACCAACCAAAAGTGGGGTCCACCCATTTTAGAAATTTTGAAAATGTTTTAAATTTAAATAATAATCAGTAACTTCAATAATTCATAATAAATAGCCCTTTTATCAGAAAAATTCGAGTCTCCAGTCAATTCCATAAGAAATTTAATTCTCTACAACTTTGTAAAAGAAACTTTTTCCAAATTCCAATCAGTAAATGTCTGAAATCCACATACGGATGATTTTTAATGCCTCCATTCTGACAAAATACTGATAAAACACCTCAGTATTAATTTTTTCATTTATATCCATATAAAAAAAATAAATATTTTCTTATCATATAAATCAATAATTAATTATTCATAAATAATATTACAGAATCACAATTATGACAACCAGGTCGTTTCCAGGAAAGAGGGAGCTTTTCGATAAGAATTTCTCCTTACTGGCACGCAATTAGGTGACCAAACCTGTAACGTCCCAAAAAATTGAATCTTTTGTAAATACAATTATAATGAATAAAATAATATTATTTGGTACTATTATGTATTAGTAAGATGAATGTCGTTCTATAACCTAGAAACGTCAGAACGTCGTAGTATTTTTAACGACGTGAAGGAATTAAAGTGTTTGAATTTTCGAGACGAAAATATAAGCTTTCCGAGAAATTTTCTGAAAAATACTATTCATCATTTTTCGCTCAGGAATTATTTTTGAACTTCCGAGAAATATGTAACGTTATAATATCAAGGTGAGATAGATTATGTAATAATAATCTAAGTATGGAAAATGAAATATTTCGCATGCGGACTTAATTTAAGAACGTTAAGAATTAAAGTCTAATGAAATGAATTTGTGTAATCTTGTAGGAAGTACAAGTCCAATAAACATTAAGGGGAAAACCGAAGATGAAATAATGATTAAGCCCAAGTGTTTATTAATTTAAAGCCCAAATAGTTGTTAATGAGGAGTCCAAGTCAATTGGTAATACATGCCCCAAGGTTAAGTTAAGTTAATTAAATCCAAGCCAAGCTAGGATCCATTGGGTTTTAGTGACCCATGGGGCAACCCATATTAAAGTGGTTAATCTTGGTGACCAAGACATTTGAGTAATGACCAAGATATAAATGTAATGATCAAGTAAAGGATAAGTGTTGTGATTTGCAAGTAATGAATTGTAAGGAGGTGACTTAAGGAGGTGGGATGGCATAATAACTAAACTACCCTAACCTTGTGTTTTCTATAAATAGAAGGAGCTTGCTAGTCATTTGCTACTTGTTTAAAACACCAACAACTTCCAATACAAAAGAACTTATTGGTTAGAGAGAATAAGCACTATTAAGCTTAACTTTCATTGTTAGATTTCCAAGAAGAAGAAGTAGTCATCAAAGGTAAATGATCTTATCTCTTTTATCTCTACCATTATAGGGTGATAAGAGAAGTGTAACCTAATGAACATGTATGCTAAGAACACTTAAGAAATGGATGATTAATGGACTTAAGCCGTATAAGTTATGAATAAGTAATCTAAATCTAAATAAGTTATAAACTTATGAAGAACATTGATGAATTGTCATATGATTGCTTTAGAAAGTTGGTATGATTCATAAAATGCAAGAATGTTGGATAAAGGACTTAATTCGATAATAAGTCATAAGGAAATGAAAGCTTGTCATGTATAATTGGTTAAGCTATGAACTTATGAGAAATAAACCATAACCTAATTTAAAGATAAGTTGTTGTAATATGTATATTGAGATGTTTAGATAATGGAATGAATTTATTTGGTATGATAAACAAATCGTTAGTAACGAAGTTTGTCGAAAATCACACGATTGGACGATGATCGTCGAATTCGTGAAATTCTCGGAATGGAAGTCAAATTTTGTGTTTAAACTCAGAAATGTTGGGTTTCAATGGAGTCAAGTTGTATTTGGCATTAAAGAGTTACGGACTTGAAAATGGCTGTATTCCGACTTAGAACGAAGAAACGAGCATTGAACGTTCACGAACGTTTATCATTTTCGTTAAAAATGGACTAGTAGGTGAATTTTTAGTTAACAAAGTAAAATAGATAAAATTCTTGCATGAACATGTAGAGCATACAATTTATGAACCGTAGGCTCTTGAACGAGCCAATTCGGACTTATAACAAAGAAGTTACGAGCCCGGGAGTTTCACAAAATTTCAAGTCTGTCAAATAGCACAGAGCTGGCGCCACGGCAACAGCCCAAGGCCAAATAGCCCGCGCCACAGCGCCGAGCTTGGCCGAGCAAAGTTATCACCTACTGTTAGTTGGCGCCGCAGGGCGGCCATAACAAAGGAGACTCGCGCTGCAGCGCCGAGTCCGGGTTCTCTAGCATTAGTATATGGCATCGCAGCGCATCATAGCGAAAGAACACTGGCGCTGCAGCGCCAGCCTTAGGATCTAGACCATAAAGAAAGTTTCTATGTAGAGCATGAATAGTAATTGATGAACAATTAACTAAGGATCTTAATGTAACATTGTTAAGACATATTTAAGCCTTAAGTATGATCACTTAGGGTTAAAGGAAGTCAATTGCATGTGAACCTAAGAATGACATAACGAAAAGCCGGAACCAATAAATAACAATTCTAATATGTAATTACATTGAGAAGAAGGGTAAGATTCTTTAGGAACCATGCATATTATTCATGTCCTAATGTGTTACGTGATGTTATCATCTATTGTAGAGACTTAAGGACTTACAGTGCACGTGTTATAACTATATCAGACGCTAAAGGCAAGTATTCTAGCCCTTGTTTCAGTTCAATCTGAACAAGCTTTGTGATTCATGTATTATTACGCACGAGTTAATGTCTGATGAAGTCAACGCCAATTCTTTCGGCTAGACTTACGATATATCGGATTCCTTATAATCTACCAAAGTAATGACAATGATTTACCAAACTAGTATTGGTGTGATTTTCAAAAGGAGACTGAGTATACTAAATTAGTTTGTCGTCAAACGACAGGCACGTGAGGTTGCCACCACTTAAACGTATACACGTTTAATGAATGTAGTGTTGATCAACATAGAGTACTATAGGCTGATCATCTAGACATGCTCGTAAGCTATGCCAGACTTACGGACTTAGTGTCGGGATGTCCTTTTCAAAGTACTTATGAAATGTTCATGGTCTTAAACCGGAATTGATGTTTTACTAAATATTATTGTTATAAAGCGTTTTGAAAGAAAGGAAGTGTTATTTTGAATTATGAATAGTACTTCATAACTATTGTTCAGTTATTGAAGATATACGATTCTTAGGTCTCAAGCATGCTAGTTTTATAGAATTGTTGTACTTACTGAGCTAGTTAGGCTCACTCTTGCTTGAACAATATGAATGCAGCTAAGATCGAACGGACAGATGGATCCGGCAAGGATAAAGGGAAGGCTAAGGTGAACCCGTAGATTACTTATGTAATAGTATAGTTTTGTAATGATAATATTTGATATTATGACAAGTACAAATGTAACGGTTATAAAGAACCTGAGGAATGTTAATATTATTTCGAATATATATATATATATATATATATAAGACATATTCGTTCTTTTGAGGCATTTCAATTGAATGTTTGTGTGAACTGTAGCACCGTGGAGCACTATCTGTCGGGTTGGAAGATACCTAGATTTGGGGGCGTCATAGTTTAGTATCAAAACCTTAGGTTATAAAACTTAAGGGGGGATTTAAACCTTAAGTCATAACCTTAAGAAAATTCAAAGAAATAAAAGATGGAAATTAAACTTATAAAAATGCATTATATATGTTATGTGTTTTTATTATTCTACTGACGTTTACTAATCAAACTTATTGTGTTGTTGTAGATGTCAGGAGAAAATAGAGATGTACAGGTAGTCAGCGAAGGGTCGGTTAATCAGGTAGAGATTATACCAAACCCCATAACAGCAGAGCCTGAAGTAGTGATGGTTGAGTCTAGAGACTTAGAGAGCCTAGACTATATGTTCGTGTTTGACTGCATGCTAGAAGAAGAGGTGGAGGCAGTATCCTTTAACCCAGTAGCAATAGCAGTAGAGATGACTCTGGGGGAGTCAATGATGTCACTTTTTATGTCAGTGTTGGATAGAAACATCCATTACTGCCAGGTGGTTAAAGAGCTAAAAGCAGAGCTCCAAGCTATCTTAGAGGATAAGACAGACGTGAAGTCGATGTGGGAACAGGTATATGATGAGAGGATTTTAGCCAAAGACAAGGTCCATGAGCTGAAACAGGAGGTCTTTGAGCTCAGGGGGAGCTAAAGACCAAAAAGCATAAGATAGGGAGAATGTCCTATATTCATAGGAGTTCTTATGCGGACTTCCAGCAGCAGGTAGCTGGTTATCCCATAAAGGCCGGGCAGACACAGCATACTATCAGCCGTGATATTATTACCGGTCTTGCCAAGGCAGATTTTGATAATGCCTTGAGACAGATGTGATCTAGTAGTAGCTAGAGTAGTTTAGATATTTAATATTGTGTATCTAGTAGTGACATAAAACCCTCTTTTGTATAACAAAGAGTAGTCTTTTGTAAATCCCAATTTTTGGAAAGTAATTGCGGGAAAGTAATGTAATCAGCTTAGGCTGTGTAATGTAACAGATGTAGTATTATACTACAATGAATCAGTATAAGCCTTTTTTCGGAACATGTTGAGTAATGAATGTTGAAGTTATTGTTTAATCTTAATAATAACTAGTTAACAGAAAATGAATAATAACGAAATGTATTGTTTATTGTAACAGCAAATTGCCGCCAAGAAGAGTACCACGTAATCAAGGCGCTAACGTAAATCAACTGGAGGGAGGTACGGTTAACCCCGTATAGGAGTTTGTAAATCTTTTAACAGTAGCGTTTAGTAGAACTGGGGCTAACATCCCCGTAAATCCTGGTGTAGTACGAGCTACTACGTTTAAGGATTTCAAGAGCGTGGGTCCACCAGAGTTTAAAGGAAATACGGACCCTATCAAATCCCAAACGCGGGTGAAGGGAATCGAGAAGGCATTTGTGATAGCAAATGTCGATGAGGCCCAGAAGGTTACCTTTGCAACCTACATGATGAAGGGAGAGGCCAACTTTTAGTGGGAGGCCAATCAGGCTAGGGCCAGGATAGAGGTTCTAACGTGGGTGAGGTTCGAGGAGATATTCTTCGAGAACTACTTTTCCACGAGCATGAAGGGAAAGAAGGAGATGCGATTTCTGGAATTGAAATAAGGGGACATGACAGTTCCCCAATACGCCACCAAGTTTAATGAACTAGCGAGATTTACTCCACACCAAGTGGACACCGAGGTTAGGAAGGCGCAACAGTTCGAGTAGGGCTTGAAACTGCGGCTCTATAACCGCATATCGATGTTCCAAAGTACTTCGTTTGGAACCATTTTAGAGAAGGTGATAATCGGCGAAGGTGGTAGCGAGGCGTTGAGCCAGTAACACAAAGATAAGAAGAGTAAGGGGAAGGTGGACGGGGGAGTAAAGATCGAAGGAGCTAGTGAAAGAGGTGAGGGGTATAAACGGAAGGTGGTTAGCTCTGGGAATACCGGAGTAAAACAAGGAGACACGAAGAGGAGGATGGAGGCCTGCAAAACCTGTGGGAAGACTCATTTAGGATTTTGTCTCAAAGGTAAGGCCGTGTGTTACAATTGTGGATAAGAGGGGCACATTGCGCCTAATTGTCCAAGTCCGAAGAAGAACTATGGATGCTTTGTGTGTGGGTCAACTGACCACATGGCAAAGAACTGCCCGAAGAAAAGGACAGACGGGAATAAGGGCGCCAATAGTTGTAAGTTAACTATTGGGGGTCTAGCACAGCCGAGTAGGCCGATGGCCCGTACCTTTAATATGACCGTCCAAGATGTGATGGCTTCAGGGGACGTAGTCGCAGGTATTATTCCGATCAACTACCTAAATGCATACGTGCTGTTTGACTCGGGTGCTACTTGTTTGTGATGCCCCCAAAATAGGTATACATCACCCATCTTAAGTCGCCAAATACATGGTACATAAATTTAAATACAACTTAATTATACAACAGTCGTGTAAAATACGACAAAACATAGCTGAGAGTTTAAACAAGAATATTGTCATCTAGACAATATCCACACTCAATGGTGTCCTCATTACAATTATTATCACACTTATTCCATATAATAGTGAGGACTACTAAAGCCACTTATACTGGATCATCACTCCATTCCCCGACTCGTCCCAACTATATTCTTATTTCCTGAAGAGAACAATGAAAGAAAGGGTGAGCTCAACTAGCCCAGTAAGAAATATTATGACTAAGATAATACAGAATAAATTATCCTTAGCCTTCAACAGTATAACAACTGATAGAATACAATAGACAACAAGTTTTAGATCAGCAACTGCAGCGGAAATAAGCAATCCATTAGAAGAGTTAAGTAGAGTATAAAATCTACTACCTTCTATGATTTAAAAAGTTTTTCATCAACTTTATCGTTGAGACTCAGCTTAATAAATAAAATCGAATCATCCCTGCACCACGACCAAGGATATTCATGTAATCATCAATGGTCATGATTATCCCAAATAATCACTGGTCATAATCATACCAACAACTGTCCATCAATGAACTACAGACCAATGAGAACTTTTACCACATCATTCCTCATATTACGATCATGATTATACCGAATAATCCCTAGTCATAATCATACCAAGTCCATCTATGTACGTAAGCCAAAGATGACTTTCATCATACTATAAGCATGAGGATGATGACAATGACATAATAATTCAATAAAACAAGTTCAAGGATAAATTTTAATGATTTATAATTTAATTTATCAAGAAATCAATAACGTCCAAATTGTCAACATGATACTGTTTTGTGGAGTAAAATTCAAGAATAATATTCATGTACCAAAAATAATTTGGATAGAAAAGAAATATATTTTTCGGATAAATAGTACCCCGTGAATAGTACCCCGTGAATAGTACTTCGAAAATAGCACCTCATGAATAGTATCTTGACATGAAAAGTACCCCAAATACCCGAGTGAATAATATTTAGGTGAATAGTAGCCCATGAATAGTAACTCGTGAATAGTACTCTGACATGAAAAGTACCCCAAATACCCGAGTGAATAATATTCAAAAAAATATTTCGAGAAATTTAAATCTTTATTCATTAAATTTGGGGTCTCACAATCTCCCCTCTTTATGAAATTTTACCCTCAAAATTTACGTGCGTACCTGGTATGCCGAAGAGATGAGGATACCTTGACTTCACTTCAAATTCTAACTCTTGAGGTATAACATTTGAGTGTCGAATATAATCTTTCTTATCCAAGATTTTAACACGTATCTCCTCATACGTTAAATCTTCTGCTATCTCGTCTAATTCCAATTCAATAATGTGGTTCAGGTCGTCCACATATTTACGTAACATCAATACGTGAAAAAAAGTATTATGAACACGCGACATACTTGGCGGTAAAACAAGTCTTAGGCTACAGTTCCTACTCGATCGAGGATTTAAAATGGGCCAACTAAATCAAGGGTTGAGATTTTCTCTATTCATCGATTCTTGCTTCTAGAATAACGCCTTTTTGAACCTTCTTCTTTATATTCATCAGCTCCAGGTGTATAGCTTGAGCGATTTTAACTTTATCGATTAACGTCGATTCAATTCGTATATTCGTTATCTTCACGTGGGTCCCTAGAGTCTTTAACTCTATCTTCATCATTTGTAAGTTATACGAAATGGGTTTTTTATGTTAATAACATTGCACTTATAAACGCATACGATCTTCTACTCAACGCGTCAGCTACCACGTTCGCTCTTTCATGATGATATTGAATGGTATAGTCGTAATCTTCAACAGCTCGAGCCAACGTCTTTGGCACATTATACGTTCGTTTTGGTTGAATAAATATTTAAGGTTTTTAGAAATGGGTTTTGTACTGGGGTCAATACAAAATTCGATTTTACGCTCTAAGTAGACTAGGAAGTCTTCAGGGATACGTCAAGAAATTTATTAACAATAGAAATATCATTCAAAACTGTGACTCTCATCCCAAGAATTGGATAGCACGTCACATTGATACCTATCAACTTGCCATCGTCCATTCACAGTGTCCCCTATGGATAGTCTGACTTTGGTGCATTCTACACAAGGAAGTCACCAGCAAAAGGTTCGGGGCTCTTTAATTATGGCTTAATATAACAGTGATTGACTTTAGTTGTTTGGTTGCTTGAATTCACATAACAAGTTTGTGAGACCCCAGATTTTATGAATAAATATTTAATATTCTCGAAATATTTTTATTTTTCTTTTTGTTTTATATTATGGTATGGATTTGATATAATGTTATAGTTGTGGGTAGTATTTATAAATTTTGTAAAGTATGCAAGTTGTTATATAATATTCGATTGGTCGGGGAATATTTTTTTATCGGGAAATATCCGTACGATGGCACAATTATTGGTGGACCCCACAACGAAATTATTGTCGGATTGAGAAAATGACAAAAATATTTTATTAAAAATAACGGCGGAAGTTTTACCGTTGATATTGTTGAACTACTCGGTAGTAAAAGTACAGTAATACACGTGGTTGCATAGTAGCACACGGTATTGATTATTGATGCTTGTGTGAGAAATCACTCATTATTGTTCAATCGGTTATTCGGGACACTTTTTGTGTCGGAGTACTATTCACGAGTTACTATTCATGAGTTACTATTCACGAGTTACTATTCACCCAAATTACTATTCACTCTAGTATTGTTCACTCGGGTATTTGGGACACTTTTCGTGTCGGAGTACTATTCACGAGTTACTATTCATGAGTTACTATTCATGAGTTATTATATTAATGATGAATGTTGTTCGGAGTTGAATTTGGAGACGCGGACGCGATATTTGAGTCCAGAACGTCAAAATTAGTAAAAATAGTCTATAACCACAAAATTTTCCGAAATTCACTATTTGGTCAAAAAGTCAATAGTTGACTTTTTCGGAAAAAGTCAAACTTCGAAATTTCAAAAATTATATTTTTGATAAAAATGGTTTCATTATGTTGGAATTATTTGTGTTAGTGAAAATCGACATTTATTTCGATAATAATTGATATCTGGAGGTTATATTGACCGATCGGGTATTTAACTGGATAAATGAGCAATTAATTGCTATTATTTCACATGATTATAACTATTTGTTCACATGTTATACTATTGACTCACATTCTTGTTACTATTAGGGGAGTTGGTGCAAGATTGATAATATTTGCATGACTAAGTTAAAAATTGAGGTATAGAGGGAGATACTATATTGTAATTAATTTTTCACATGTTTAGAACTATTGAGTCACATGATTTTACTATTGATTCGCATGATTTACTATTAGGGGAGTTGGTGCAAGTTTGATAATACTTGGATGATTGAATTAAAAATGAAAGAAAAGTTGGAGGTATTGTACTATAATATTTCGAGCCCCAAAACGTGCAATTATCGAAACTATGTTTTCCTATAAATAGAAGCTCATTCTTCCTTCATTTTTCACCAATTCACTAAAGCTTTAGAGCCATTATTACAGAGAGAAATTATAGAGAGAAGCTATAGAGAGAAAATCTATAGAAGAAGAGAAGTCTGCTCCCTCACTACTCCTATATCCAATTTCTTTCAAAGGTAGGGAATATTATTTCTTTCTTTCATCTTCATGAAGAGAACTTCTGTTGTTCCATTCTTTGTTATTATGTTGGAATAACCTGTTTATGCGAAGTACCGCATACTTGGTGAAATTCTTCTATTATTCCATTCCTTATTATTCTGCTGGAACATCCTGTCTGTGCGTTCTACGCCGGACCTGGTTCCATTATTTATTATTCTGTTGGAACATCCTATCTGTGCGTTCTACGCCGGACCTGGTTCCGTCTTTACTATTCTGTTGGAATATCCTGTCTGTGCGTTCTACGTCAGACCTGGTTCCGTCTTTACTATTCTGTTGGAATATCATGTCTGTGCGTTCTGACCTGGTTCCGTCTTTACTATTCTGTTTATCCTGTCTGTGTAATTTACGCCGGACCTGGTTTCGTTATTTATTATTCTGTTGGAATAACCTGTCTATGCGGTCTATCGCATGCCTGGTGATTTCTTTTGTTATTCCATTCCTTGTTATACTCAGTTGGTTAAAGTTTTGACTTCTATACTCCATGAAATTAGTGGAATATCCTTTATATTTGTGCTTCATCCAGTATCTTTTCATGGAAATATTCTTCTGAGCATTCTTGAATTTTACTCCATAAAGTAGTATCATGTTGACAATTTGGACGTTATCAGTTCCTGGATAAATTAATTCTTAAACTTGTTTTATTGAATTCATATATCATTGTCATTATCATCATGATTATATTTTGTTGAAAGTCATCTGTGGCCTGTAGTGCATAGATGGACTTGGTATGATTATGACCAGGGATTATTCGGTGTAATCATGACCGTAATGTTACAAATGATGTGGTAAAAATCCTCATTTGTCGTAGTGCATTGATGGACAATTTTTGGTATGATTATGGCTATGGAGTCTCTTTGGCCGTAGTGTAAAGATGAATTATTTTATTGCATGATCAGGACCGCTGATGAAAACATGATTATCTTTAGCCGTAGTGCATGGATAATTCGTGGTCGTGATACTAAAGAATATCCTTGGCCATAGTGCAGGGGTGATTCGATGACGTGGATTATTTATTAAGCTGAGTCCCAGCGATAAAAGTCATGAAAAACCTTTTAAATCATAAAAGATAGTAGATTTTATTTTCTACTTGACTCTTTTAATGGATTGCTTGTTCCGCTGCAGTTAAACTTGATGTCTATTATATTTTATCAGTTTAACATTGTTGAAGACTAATGATAATTTATTCTGCATTATCTTAGTCATAATATTTCTTACTGGGCTAGTTGAGCTCACCCTTTCTTTCACGGTTCTCTTCAGGAAATGAGAATATAGCTGGGACGAGTCGAGAAACGGAGTGATGGACCAGATGATAGCATTAGTAGTCTTCACTATTCTATATAATAGTGTGATAATAATTGTAATGAGGACTCCTTTTGAGTATGGATACTCTCTAGAAGACAATAGTTGTATTCAAACTCACAATTTATGTTTTGTCGTATTGTACACGACAGTTGTATTAGTAAGTTGTATTTGGATTTATGTACCATGTAAGTGGCGACCCAAGATGGGTGACGTATACCTAATTTTGGGGGCGTCACAGTTGGTATCAGAACTTAGGGATATGATCACTGGCTAGGATGTGAGAATCGAACAAGGAGGGGAGAGACGGGTAATTATTTCGCTAGTATGACCTACCTAAGTTTATTTGGTATTTAATTTGTCGGTTAGAGTATAAGGATAATATGTGATATGTTAATTAACCCTTGTTTTGTGGCAGTATTTGAAAATGACATCCGAGAATGTTTAGAATAGCAATGGAGCACATGAGACCGTGGAGACACCTCTAATCACCAACCAGGTTAATATGATTAGAGATATCCATGTGGTGATTGAGGAATTAAAAGTTGCACTCAAGCTAGTCGCAAAGGTAGCAACTGAGAGTGAGGAAGAAGAGGAATCTGAGGTTAATTTATTAGAAGAACTTATTGATCAAAATATAGAATTGCAAAATCGTATTCATGAGTTAGAAGAGCAAGCTGAAGAACGACAGGCGGTCGTAGAACAAAGGGATGCAACAATTCAAAATTGTATTACCCGATGTGCGATGGTTGAACAGAAGCACTCTTTGGCAGAGTATACGATATTAAAGCTGGAATCTGAGAATTCAAATGTCAAGGAGCAGCTGAAAGAAGAAATAACTGAACGAGTGAGAATGAAAGATGCATGGGTGAAAGCCGCACGACGCGTTGATATTGTGAAAAGAGAAGTCCGATCCAAGAAAGCTAAAATAGATGATATGTAAATTTTTTTTTCGACAGTAATTGGGAAAATCCAGCATCGAGTTTTGAATTACCCTAACGAGGAATCGAACGAAGTTATCACGGGTTAGTTAATTATAAATTCTTGTGAAGTCTATACCTTATTAGATACCGGTTCTACCCATTCTTTTATCTCTCTTGCTTGCGCTCAACGTTTAAATTTGACTTCGAAGAAATTAGACTTTGACTTATTGGTTGAAACTTCGATAGTAGAAACCTTCGTTACATCCACTATTTATAAATCTTGTTCAAATCAACACTTTCACGTTACCAGTCGATCGTATCTCTTTGAAAATACTTGCCTTTGATGTGATTTTAGGAACGATTGGTTAACTACTCATCATTCTTTTCGTAAGGTGGTTAACTTTCATATTCCTAACCAATCTGCTATGCGAATTCAAGCAACCAAACCACTAAAGTCAATCATTGTCATATCAAGCCATAAGTAAAGAGCCCCGAGCCTTTCGCTGATGACTTCCTTATGTGGAATGCACCGAAGCCAGACTTTCCGTAGGAGACGTTGTGAATGGAGATGGCAAGTTGATAGGTATCAATGTGACGTGTTATCAAAGTCTTGGATGAGGGTCGCATTTTTGAATGATATTTCTATTGTTAATAAATTTCCTGACGTATTCTTGAAGACTTCTTAGCCTACCCCAGAGCATGAAATCAAATTTTGTATTGACCCCAGTACAAAACCCATTTCTTAAACCCTCAAATATTTTTTTCAACTAAAACGAACGTATTATGCGCTAAAGACGTTGGCTTGAGCTGTTGAAGATTACGATCGTACCATGCAATATCATCATGGAAATGTGAACGTGGTAGCTGACGCGTTTAGTAGAAGATTGTATACATTTACGAGTGCGATGTTGTTAACACAAAGACCCATTTCGTACGACTTACAAATGATGAAGATAGAGTTAAAGACTCTAGGAACCCACGTGAAGATAACGAATATACGAGTAGAATTGACTTTAATCGATAAAGTTAAAGTCGCTCAAGCTACAAATCCGGAGCTGATGAATGTGAAGAAGAAGGTTCAAGATGGCGTTATTCTAGAAGCAAGAATCGACGAAGAGAGGAAATCTCAACCCTCGATTTAATTGACCCATTTTAAATTTCGATCAAGTAAGAACTCTGGCTTATATACTCATTTTACCGCCAAGTATGTCGCGTGTTTATAACGTTTTTAACGTGTCGATGTTATGTAAAAAAGTGGACGACCCGAACCACATTATTAATTTAGAACCGGATGAGATAGCAAAAGATTTAACGTATGAGGAGATACATGTTAACATCTTGGATAAGAAGAATCGTATTCAACACTCAAAGGTAATACCTCAAGAGTTAGAATCTGACGAGGTATCCTCACCTCTTCAGTATTCCAGGTACGTACGTAAATTTCGAGAGCGAAATTCTATAAGGAAGGGAGATTGTGAGACCCCAGATTTTATGAATAAATATTTAATATTCTCGAAATATTTTTATTTTTATTTTTGTTTTATATTATGGTATGGATTTGATATAATTTTATAGTTGTGGGTAGTATTTATAAATTTTGTAAAGTATGCAAGTTATTATATAATATTCGATTGGTCGGGGAATATTTTTTTGTCGGGGAATATCCGTATGACGGCACAATTATTGGTGGACCCCACAACGGAATTATTGTCAGATTGAGAAAACGACAAAAATATTTTATTAAAAATAACGGTGGAAGTTTTACCGTTGATACTGTTGAACTACTCAGTAGTAAAAGTACAGTAATACGCGTGGTTGCATAGTAGCACACGGTATTGATTATTGATGCTTGTGTGAGAAGTCACTCAGTATTGTTCAATCGGGTATTCGGGACACTTTTTGTGTCGAAGTACTATTCACGAGTTACTATTCATGAGTTACTATTCACGGGTTACTATTCACCCAAATTACTATTCACTCTAGTATTGTTCACTCAGGTATTTGGGACACTTTTCGTGTCAGAGTACTATTCACGAGTTACTATTTATGAGTTATTATATTAATGATGAATGTTGTTCGAAGTTGAATTTGGAGACGTGGACGCGATATTTGAGTCCGGAACGTCGAAATTAGTAAAAATAGTCTATAAACACAAAATTTTCCGAAATTCACTATTTGGTCAAAAAGTCAATAGTTGACTTTTTCAGAAAAAGTCAAACTTCGAAATTTCAAAATTTATATTTTTGATAAAAATGGTTTCATTATGTTGGAATTGTTTGTGTTAGTGAAAATCGACATTTATTTCGATAATAATTAATATCTGGAGGTTATATTGACCAATCGGGTATTTAACCAGACAAATGAGCAATTGATTGCTATTATTTCACATGATTATAACTATTTATTCACATGTTATACTATTGACTCACATTCTTGTTACTATTAGGGGAGTTGGTGCAAGATTGATAATACTTGCATGACTAAGTTAAAAATGGAGGTATAGAGGGAGGTACTATATTGTAATTAATTTTTCATATGTTTAGAACTATTGAGTCACATGATTTTACTATTGATTCACATGATTTACTATTAGGGGAGTTGGTGCAAGTTTGATAATACTTGGATGATTGAATTAAAAAGTTGGAGGTATTGTACTATAATATTTCGAGCCCCAAAACGTGCAATTATCGAAACTATGTTTTCCTATAAATAGAAGCTCATTCTTCCTTCATTTTTCACCAATTCACTAAAGCTTTAGAGCCATTATTACAGAGAGAAAGTATAGAGAGAAGCTATAGAGAGAAAATCTATAGAAGAAGAGAAGTCTGCTCCCTCACTACTCCTATATCCAGTTTCTTTCAAAGGTAGGGAATATTATTTCTTTCTTTCATCTTCATGAAGAGAACTTCTGTTGTTCCATTCTTTGTTATTATGTTGGAATAACCTGTTTATGCGAAGTACCGCATACTTGGTGAAATTCTTCTATTATTCCATTCCTTATTATTCTGCTGGAACATCCTGTCTGTGCGTTCTACGCCGGACCTAGTTCCATTATTTATTATTCTGTTGGAACATCCTATCTGTGCGTTCTACGCCGGACCTGGTTCCGTCTTTACTATTCTGTTGGAATATCTTGTCTGTGCGTTCTACGTCGGACCTGATTCCGTCTTTACTATTCTGTTGGAATATCCTGTCTGTGTGGTTTACGCTGGACCTGGTTTCGTTATTTATTATTCTGTTGGAATAACCTGCCTATGCGGTTTATCGAATGCCTGGTGATTTCTTTTGTTATTCCATTCCTTATTATACTCAGTTGGTTAAAGTTTTGACTTCTATACTCCATAAAATTAGTGGAATATCCTTTATATTTGCGCTTCATCCAATATCTTTTCATGGAAATATTCTTCTGAGCATTCTTGAATTTTACTCCATAAAGCAGTATCATGTTGACAATTTGGACGTTATCAGTTCCTGGATAAATTAATTCTTGAACTTGTTTTATTGAATTCGTATATCATTGTCATTATCCTCATGATTATATTTTGTTGAAAGTCATCTGTGGCCTGTAGTGCATGGATGGACTTGGTATGATTATGACCAGGAATTATTCGGTGTAATCATGACCGTAATGTTACAAATGATGTGGTAAAAATCCTCATTTGCCGTAGTGCATTGATGGACAATTTTTGGTATGATTATGGCTATGGATTCTCTTTGGCCGTAGTGCAAAGATGAATTGTTTTATGGCATGATCAGGATCGTTGATGAAAACATGATTATCTTTAGCCGTAGTGCATGGATAATTCGTGGTCGTGATACTAAAGAATATCCTTGGCCATAGTGCAGGGGTGATTCGATGACGTGGATTATTTATTAAGCTGAGTCCCAGCGATAAAAGTCATGAAAAACCTTTTAAATCATAAAAGATGGTAGATTTTATTTTTTACTTGACTCTTTTAATGGATTGCTTGTTCCGCTGCAGTTAAACTTGATGTCTATTGTATTTTATCAGTTTAACATTGTTGAAGACTAATGATAATTTATTCTGCATTATCTTAGTCATAATATTTCTTACTGGGCTAGTTGAGCTCACCCTTTCTTTCACGGTTCTCTTCAGGAAATGAGAATATAGATGGGACGAGTCGAGAAACGGAGTGATGGACCAAATGATAGCATTAGTAGTCCTCACTATTCTATATAATAGTGTGATAATAATTGTAATGAGGACTCCTTTTGAGTATGGATACTCTCTAGAAGACAATAGTTGTATTCAAACTCATAATTTATGTTTTGTCGTATTGTACACGACAGTTGTATTAGTAAGTTGTATTTGGATTTATGTACCATATAAGTGGCGACCCAAGATGGGTGACGTATACCTAATTTTGGGGTCGTCACAAGGTTGGTTAGGAATATGAAAACTAGTAACCTTATGAAAAGCATAATAAGTAGTTAACCAATCGATTCCTAAAATCACATCAAAGGCAAGTACTTTCAAAGAGATAAGATTGACATGTAACGTGAAAGTGTCGATTTGAATCAAACAAGATTTATAAATAGTGGAGGTAAAGAAAGTTTCTCCTAACGGAGTTTCAACCGATAAGTCAAAGTCTAATTTCTCAGGAGTCAAATTTAAACGTTGAGCGCAAGAAAGAGAGAAAAAAGAATGTGTAGAACCGGTATCTAATAAGGTATAAACTTCGCAAGAATTTATAATTAACTAACCCGTGCTAACTTTGTTCGGGTTACTCACTTTTTTGGGAAGTCACGAAAAATGCTCTCCCTGAAACCACCGACTTTGTTTTGTCAGTATCCGCTTTTGGTGCCACCGTCCCAGCTGGACTTGTCTTTGGTGCTTCCCTTTGTTCCACGACCGCCTGCTGTTCTTACAGTTCTATATTTCAATCATAAAATTCTCCTTAATTCATTACTTAAAACTCTATATGAGTTCATCTCTTGATTTTCATATTTCATTTTCTAACACTGCCACAAAATAAGGGTTAATTGACATGTCTCATATTATCCCTATACTCTCACCGACCAATTAAATACCAAATAAACTTAGGTAGGTCATACTAGCGAAGGAATTTCCCGTCTCTCCCCTCCTAGTTCTTGTCTCACATCTCAGCCAAGGATCATATCCCTAAGCTTTGATACCAACTGTGACGCCCCCAAAACAGGTATACATCACCCATCTTGAGTCACCAGATACATGGTACGTAAATTCAAATACAACTTAATTATATAATTGTCGTGTAAAATACGACAAAACATAGCTGCGAGTTTAAACAAGAATATTGTCATCTAGACAATATCCACACTCAATGGTGTTCTCATTACAATTATTATCACACTTATTCCATAGAATAGTGAGGACTACTAAAGCCACTTATACTGGATCATCACTTCATTCCCCGACTCGTCCCAGCTATATTCTCATTTTTCTGAATAGAACAATGAAAGAAAGGGTGAGCTCAACTAGCCTAGTAAGAAATATTATGACTAAGATAATGCAGAATAAATTATCCTTAGCCTTCAACAGTATAACAACTGATAGAATACAATAGACAAAAAGTTTAAGATCAACAACTGTAGCGGAAATAAGCAATCCATTAGAAGAGTCAAGTAGAGCATAAAATCTACTATCTTCTATGATTTAAAAAAATTTTCATCAACTTTATCACTGAAACTCAGCTTAATAAATAAAATCGAATCATCCCTGCACCACGGCCAATGATATTCATGTAATCATCAATGGTCATGATTATACCGCTAATCCCTGGTTATAATCATACTAACAACTGTCCATCAATGAATTACAGGCCAATGCGGACTTTTACCACATCATTCGTCACATTACGGTCATGATTATACTGAATAATCCCTGATCAAAATCATACCAAGTCCATCTATGCACGTAAGCCAAAGATGACTTTCATCACAATATAAGAATGAGGATGATGACAATGACATAATAATTCAATAAAACAAGTTCAAGGATAAATTTTAATGATTTATAATTTAATTTATCCAAAAATTAATAACGTCCAAATTGTCAACATGATACTGCTTTGTGGAGTAAAATTCAAGAATAATATTCATGTTCCAAAAATAATTTGGACAAAAAAGATATATATTTTTTGGGTAAATAGTATCCCGTGAATAGTAACCCGTGAATAGTACTTTGAGAATAGTACCTCGTGAATAGTACCCCGACATGAAAAGTTTCTCAAATACCTGAGTGAATAATATTCGGGCGAATAGTAATTTGGGTGAATAGTAACCCATGAATAGTAACTCGTGAATAGTACTCCGACATGAAAAGTACCCCAAATACCCAAGTGAATAATATTCAAAAAAATATTTCAAAAAATTTAAATATTTATTCATAAAATTTAGGGTCTCACATGTTCGTTTATCGCATGTGATTTTGCTAGACGATTAGGATTACTTCCTAAAAAGTTGCCTATACCTTTAAATATTAAGGTAGCAAACGAAGAGATAATTCATGTTGAAGATATTCATAGGAGCTGTTGCGTAGACATACGGGTTTGTAAATTTTCGGTAGATCTGATACCGATAAAGCTAGGAGAATTCGACGTAATTCTCAGAATGGACTGGTTGGTTAACTATGGGGCAATTATAGATTGTCAAAATAAATACGTAAATATTAAAACGTTAAGACAACCTCAGGTAATATTTTACGGTAACAAATCACCGGGACGTTCGTGTTGTCTTACCATGACACAAACTAAGAAACTATTGAGGAAGGGGTGTGTAGGCTATCTGTGTCATGTGGTTGATACCCAGAGAGTTGGAGCGACCATGGAACAAATACCTATAGTGAATGATTTCATGGATGTATTTCCAAGTGAGTTGCCGGGTCTTCCACCAGATAGGGAGATCGAGTTCGTGATAGACATTGTGCCAGGAGTGGCACCAGTTTCCAGGGCGTCGTATCGTATGGCGCTAGTGGATATAAAGGAGTTGATGGTGCAGTTACAAGAACTGTTGGACATGAAGTATATTCAACCGAGTTTTTCACCGTTGGGAGCACCAGTACTATTTGTCAAAAATAAGGACGGGTCATTAAGACTTTGTATCGACTACCGAGAGTTGAACAAGTTAACGATAAAGAATAAGTACCCATTGCCCATGATCAATGATCTTTTTGATCAGTTGAAAGGGGCAAAGTATTTTTTCAAAATAGATTTAAGGACGGGGTATCATCACCTGAAGGTTAAAAATAGAGATGTACCGAAGACGACATTCAGGACTCGTTATGGTCATTACGAGTTTCTGGTGATGTCATTTGGGTTGACTAATGCACCAGTTGCATTTATAGATATGATGAACAGAGTGTTTAAATAAAATTTGGACAAGTTCGTCGTGGTGTTTATCGATGATATTCTAGTCAATTCTAAGACGCCAGAAGATCATGCTGAACACCTAAGAATAGTGTTCGTCGTGGTGTTTAGGACATGTCATTGACCATGAGGGGATTTCAGTAGATCCAGCGAAGGTGGAAGCCATGATAAATTGGGAACAACCGAAAATGCCGACTGAGGTGCGGAGTTTCCTAGGGTTATCAGGATACTATTGGAGATTCATTCAAGATTTTTCGAAGATAGCTACTCCAATGACTAACTTGACAAGGAAGACGATAAAATACGTGTGGAATGAGAAGTGTGAGGACAGTTTTCAAGAACTGAAGAAGAGGTTGAGTGAAGTACCTGTTTTGTCATTACCCGATGACACAGGAAATTTCGTAGTTAATAGTGATGCTTAGCATAGAGGACTTGGTTGCGTGCTCATGCAGCATGACAAGGTCATTGCGTATGCATCACGGGAATTGAAATATTATGAGAAAGTTTACCCTACTCATGATCTGGAATTGGCCGTGGTAGTATTTGCCTTGAAGATTTGGCGACATTATCTTTACGGGGAAAAGTGTGAGATATACACGGACCACAAGAGTCTAAAATATATCTTCACACAGAAGAAGTTGAATATGAGGCAGGGGAGATGGCTGGAGTTGATAAAGGATTATGACTATGAAATCCTGTATCACCCTAAAAAAGCCAATATAGTGGCCGACGCCTTAAGTATAAAGGATCGGGATAAGTTGTCTATGTTAACGACTCAAACTGAGTTAATAACAGAGATGGCTAGGATGGAGATAGAGGTGAAGTTGCCAAGCGAATCGGAACAGAGATTGTTTGTGATAGAGATGCAATCTACCATCATAGAGTGAGTTAAGGAGGTGCAGCTCAGAACTGATTAGTGTAACCAGATGAAGAAGCGGTTGGCCAATGAAAAAGATATTAAGTACAGTCTTGATAATGAGGGATTATTAAGATTTGAGGGAAGAATTTGGGTTTCAAATGAGACGGAATTAAAGGAGTAAGTTTTACAAGAGTCTCACAGTTCGAGGTACTCGATTCATCCTGGTAGCACTAAGATGTATCAAGACCATCAACAAAGTTTTTGGAGGCCGGACATGAAGAGAGAGAAAGCCGAATATGTGAGTAGGTGCTTGACTTATCAAAAAGTTAAGGCCGAGCATCAATGACCAAGTGGCTTGTTAAAGTCATTGGAGATTCCAGAGTAGAAGTGGGAGCATATCACGATGGACTTTGTGGTGGGACTTCCAACTACTCAGAAGAGAAATGATGTAATTTGGGTAATAGAGGACCGGTTGGCGAAGTCGGCTCACTTTTTGCCAATTCGGGTTAAATATAACTTAGACCAATTAGCTAAACTTTATGTTAAGAAAATTATTTCCAGACATGGAGTACCAGTTTCGATCGTGTCAGATTGTGACCCATGATTCACATCGAACTTTTAGAGGAGTCTGCAAGAGCAATTGGGGACGCAGCTAAATTTGAGTACGACATATCATCCACAAACCGATGGACAAAGCGAAAGGACAATTTAGACATTAGAAGATATGTTAAGATATTGCATCATGGATTTCAAGGGTAGTTGGGATGATCATCTAACATTAGTAGAGTTTGCGTATAACAACAGTTATCATGCAAGCATAGGTATGCCGCCCTACGAAGCCTTGTATGGGAGAAAATATAGATCACCATTGTATTGGGATGAAGTGGGAGAATGCCGAATGCTAGGACCAGAATTGGTGTAGTAAACAGCGGATATAGTGAAGCTAATACAAATGCGATTGGTAGCAGCTCAAGACAGACAGAGAAAGTATACAAATTTGCATCAAGTAAGTAGGGAGTTTGAAGTAGGCTCGTATGTATTTCTAAAGGTATCTCCCTGGAAGGGAAAGATACAATTTGAAAAGAAGGGTAAGTTAAGTCCAAGGTTTATTGGACCTTTTGAAATATTAGAAAAGGTGGGAGGGGTAGCTTACATGGTAGCATTACCTCCAGACCTAGAACGAATACATAATGTATTTCACGTATCAGTGTTACGTCCTTATAAACCAGATTATAAGCATGTAATAGAATATGAGCTGATTCATATCGAGAAGGACTTAACATATGAGGAGATGTTGATTCAAATCATCGATAGAAAAGAGTAAGTTTTGTAGAACAAAGTTATACCTTCAGTAAAGGTGTTATGGAAGAACCACGATGCTGAAGAAGAAACGTGGGAACATAAAGAAAAGATGAAGAAGTATTACCCTCAGTTGTTTATATAATTTTTTTAGCGAGATTCTAGGAACAGAATCCTTGTAAGGGGAAGAGAATGTAACGCTCCGAAAAATCGAATATTTTATAAATACAAAAATAATGAATAAAATAATATTATTTGTTATTATTATGTGTTAGTAAGATTAATGTCGTTCTATAACCTAGAAACGTCAGAACGTCGTAGTATTTTAACGACGTGAAGGAATTAAAGTGTTTGAATTTTCAAGACGAAAATAAAAGCTTTCCGAGAAATTTTCTGAAAAACACTATTCATTATTTTCCGCTCCGAAATTATTTTTGAACTTCTGAGAAATAAGTAACATTATAATATCAAGGTGAGATAGATTATATAATAATAATCTAAGTATGGAAAATGAAATATTTTGCATGCGGACTTAATTTAAGAACGTTAAGAATTAAAGTCTAATGAAATTAATTTGTGTAATCTTGTAGGAAGTACAAGTCCAATAAACATTAAGGGGAAAACCCATGATGAAATAATGATTAAGCCCGAGTGTTTATTAATGTAAAGCCCAAATGGTTGTTAATGAGGTGTCCAAGTAAATTGGTAATATAAGCCCCAAGGTTAAGTTAAGTTAATTAAATCCAAGCCAAGCTAGGATCCATTGGGTTTTAGTGACCCATGGGGCAACCCATGTTAATGTGGTTAATCTTGGTGACCAAGACATTTGAGTAATGACTAAGATATAAGTGTAATGATCAAGTAAAGGATAAATGTTGTGATTTGCAAGTAATGAATAGTAAGGTGGTAACTTAAGGAGGTGGGATGGCATAATGACTAAACTACCCTAACCTTGTGTTTTCTATAAATAGAAGGAGCTTGCTAGTCATTTGCTACTTGTTCAAAACACCAAGAACTTCCAATACAAAACAACTTATTGGTTAGAGAGAATAAGCACTATTAAACTTAATTTTCATTATTAGATTTCCAAGAAGAAGAAGTAGTCATCAAAGGTAAATGATCTTATCTCTTCTATCTCTACCATTGTAGGGTGATAAGAGAAGTGTAACTTAATGAACATGTATGCTAAGAACACTTAAGAAATGGATGATTAATGGACTTAAGCCGTATAAGTCATGAATAAGTAATCTAAACCTAAATAAGTTATAAACTTATGAAGAACATTGATGAATTGTCATATGATTACTTTAGAAAGTTAGTATGATTCATAAAATGCAAGAATGTTGGATAAATGACTTAATTCGATAATAAGTCATAAGGAAATGAAAACTTGTAATGTATAATTGGTTAAGCTATGAACTTATGAGAAATAAGCCATAACCTAATTTAAAGATAAGTTATTGTAATATGTATATTGAGATGTCTAGATAATGGAATGAATTCATTTGGTATGATAAACAAATCGTTAGTAACGAAGTTTTCCTGAAATCACACGATTGGACGATGATCGTCGAATTCGTGAAATTCTCGGAATGGAAGTCGAATTTTGTGTTTAAACTCGAAAATGTTGGTTTTTGATGTAGACAAGTCGTATTTGGCATTAAATAGCTACGGACTTAAAAATGGCCGTATTCCGACTTAGAACGAAGAAACGAGCGTTGAACGTTCACGAACGTTTATCGTTTTCGTTAAAAATGGACTAATAGGTGAATTTTTAGTTAACGAAGTCAAATAGATTAAATTCTTGCATGAACATGTAGAGCATGCAATTTGTGAACCGTAGGCTCTTGAACGAGCCAATTCGAACTTATAACAAAGAAGTTACGAGCCCGGGAGTTTCACAAAATTTCAAGTCTGTCAAAATTTTCTGGTGCACAGAGCTGGCGCCGCGGCGCCAGCCCAAGGCCAAATAGCCCACGCCGCAGCGCCGAGCTTGACCGAGCAAAGCTATCACCTACTGTTAGTTGGCGCCGCAGTGTGGCCATAACAAAAGAGACTCGCGCCGTAGCGCCGAGTCTGGGTTCTCTAGCATTAGTACATGGCGCCGCAGCGCAGCATAGCAAAGGAACACTGGTCCCGCAGCGCCAGCCTTAGGATCTAGGCCATAAAGAAAGTTTTTATGTAGAGCATGAATAGTAATTAATGAACAATTAACTAAGGATCTTAATATAACATTGTTAAGACATATTTAAGCCTTAAGTATGATCACTTAGGGTTAAAGGAAGTCAATTGCATGTGAACGTAAGAATGACGTAACGAAAAGCCGGAACCAATAAATAAGAAATCTAATATGTAATTAGATTGAGAAATATGGTAAGATTCTTTAGGAACCATGTATGTTATTCATGACCTAATGTGTTACGTGATGTTATCATCTACTGTAGAGACTTAAGGACTTACAGTGCACGTAGCAGACGCTAAAGGCAAGTATTCTAACCCTTATTTTAGTTCAATCTGAACAAGCTTTGTGATTCATGTATTATTACGCACGAGTTAATGTCTGATGAAGTCAACGCCATTTCTTTCGGCTAGACTTACGATATGTCGGATTCCTTATAATCTACCAAAGTAATGACAATGATTTACCAAACTAGTATTGGTGTGATTTTCAAAAGAAGACTGAGTATGCTAAATTGTTTTGTCGTCAAACGACAGGCACGTGAGGTTGCCACCACTTAAACGTATACACGTTTAATGAATGTAGTGTTGATCAACATAGAGTTCTATAGGCTGGTCACCTAGATGTGCTCGTAAGCTATGCCGGACTTACGGACTTAGTGCGGGAATGTCCTTTTCAAAGTACTTATGAAATGCTCATGGTCTTGAACCGGAATTGATTTTTACTGAATATTGTTGTTGTAAAACGTTTTGAAAGAAAGGAAGTGTTATTTTGAATTATCAATAGTACTTCATAACTATTGTTCAGTTATTGAAGATATACGATTCCTAGGTCTCAAGCATGCTAGTTTTATAGAATTGTTGTACTTGCTGAGCTAGTTAGGCTCACTCTTGCTTGAACCATATGAATGCAGCTAAGATTGAACGGACCGATGGATCCAGCAAGGATAAAGGAAAGGCTAAGGAAAACTCGTAGATTACTTATGTAATAGTATAATTTTGTAATGATAATATTTGATATTATGACAAATACAAATGTAACGGTTATAAAGAACCTGGGGAATGTTAATATTATTTCGAATATATATAGGATATATTCGTTCTTTTGAGGCATTTCAATTGAATGTTTGTGTGAACTGTAGCACCGTGGAGCACCATCTGTCGGGTGGAAAGATACCCAGATTTGGGGGCGTCATAAAACATCTCCTTAGACATAACTTCCTTAGACATTGCCAATAATGTCATCTAACAATATTATTCAAATAATATAAATTATTGATCTGATAATGGAGATACTGTGTAGTGACAATTATTGAAACAATAATAATATAAAATATTAACGTAGCAATTATTAAATCAATAAAATAAAATATTGAACAGTAATTACTGTAACAATTATTGAGTAGTGCATTCTTACGTAAGGATCAATAATTCAACAATACTATGCAATACCGTGTGCACCCACGCGTATTACTGTATTTTAACCACCGGGTATTCCAACAGTGTTAACGGTAACAACTACGCCGTTATTTATTAAAACTCAAACTTGTCGTTTTCTTCATCCAACCGTTTTTCGTTATGGGGCCCATAAATGACTGCACCATCGTACGAATATTTCCTGACAGCAAGAATTTTCCATGACCAAACGAATATTCCCCGACAACAATGAATATTTTATAGCCGCTTGCTTATTTTGCAAAATTTGCACATTTCACCCATAACTAAAGCATTATATCAAATTAAAACCTTATTATTCAAAATAATAATTAGAGGAAATTCGATTTTATTTATGAATAAGTTGGGGGTCTTACAACTCATAACTTTGATCCTTGTTAAGATCTAAGTGTTCTAGGGGCATGGATGTTTAGTCTACATATCAGTCTACAAATTCATTACACAAACATGGTCATTAACCTTCTTGGAAAATCTTGGTTACCTAGAATTCATCTTTCATGGTCGGTCAACCATGTTTGACCACTTATAACTGGAGATCTAGACATGGTATGGAGTTGATTCCACTTCCAGTCTACTCTCCTCGTGACAGAGAACAACTCTATAACATCAAACACACATAACAACTAATAACACACAGATCTTTAGGCCCTGACATTAGGCTGTCAGACCATAGATTTATGGTTCTAAGTCAATTTTTAAAACTCTATTTTCTTACATCTAGATGTTATGGATCCTTAATGTAACATCTTAGATCACTAAATAACATCATTAAACACAACTCTAAACAACACATTATAACACTAACATAAATCTTCAAGGATTTAGAAAATTTAGGGTTTTATACCTTTTAATGCACAATCTTTGATTCTTATCTTGATGATCTGTTCTTGGAAAGCTAAGTAGTGATATTAGCTTATTTTCTCACACATTCTCACTCCCCATTTCAAAAATTATAGAGAGAGAAGGTCTTAGACAATATGAGAAGTAAAGTAAATTTTTCTTACCTTTTAATCTTTTAACTTTTGATACAATGAATCTAATGTTGCAAGATGGCAGGTAATGGCTGATTGGAGAGTTATAGAGCACATGTGATATCTAGGGTTGGTGAACCACCATGATCTTGGCAAGATTCTCACACTTTCTAATTAAAGAATACTAAAAGGGCACTTTAGTCATTTTGTCCACAATTTTAATGGCATACTTGTCATTTGCCCTAACCCTTAGGTTTTGACCCTTAGGTTTTTATATTAATTCTAGGATTTTTTAATTAGGGTTTTAAATAGAAAATTAAGTTTTCTAATATAGAAATTAGGGTTTCCTAATTGTATTTAGGGTTTCCTAATTACTTTAGGGCTTGCTAATTAGGATTAAAGTTTTCTAATTAACATTAAACTTTCAAAATTAACAATTAGGGTTTTCAAATTCTCGATTAGGGTTTTGAATTCTCAGAACTAAAATTAGAGTTTCCAGAGTCGGTATTATGGTTTCTTAGCGATTGTTAGAGTTTAGTAACTGAACGTCGAAGTTCTTAACATAACATTAGGGTTTGTCACTGATATAGCTTATCTGATCAACCCTTGACCCTTAACGACAAACTGTACATATATATGATCATATACACCCACACACTTAACCTTGCAAGTCTTCACCAAAAAATTTTAAATCCATAAAAATCCTTTACAAAAATGTTAAATCCATACACTTATTTTCTGTCTAGGTCTATTATTTAACCTTTATTCAATCTTTTACGATTTTATTAAATTGTCTAAATTCTCGGGTTGTCACATTCACCCTTTTTTTTAAGAATTTCGTCCCCGAAATTCACCTTACACCGTACACCTTACACCTTTCATACTCATCACCACATACTACCCAAAACATCACTCATACGAGTTAAAATTTTCAAATCATGTTGAGGAGTCATATAGACAACGAACTTTCATTTTCAAAAATGTGTATACAAAAGTTCATTTGCAAATCGTCATGACTTACTGACACAGAGGGAGATTAGCCCGGTATGCCCTATACTGATCAAGTACTACTGGTCTGAACGATTTTTCCTGGTCCTCTTATCTGCCTTGGGCGCACAAAAAATTCCCAAATTTTGGGATGCTTATCTCAGTCTTATCGGATTCTGCACCAAAATAATTCGGTTCCGTAAAATTTTCAAAGAACGCTTAGAATTTAATAAACGTTAATCTATATGAATCAAATAGCTTAGACTCTTATCAATAATTCTGGCAATTAATTATCTAAAAATATTTTGAAAATAACGGCATAATACTGTACTGTGTTAACATCCCGTTTGAGGATTCTGTCATTGTGTGACTTTATTATAACACATCATATAATAGTGGGACAGCGACTTTTAGATCGAATTCAACAGTAAGTAATTCTGTATTAACAACTCCATCAATTTTGTTATCATCCCTGCACCAGGTAACATGATGCATTAATTATTAATAAAATTTATTTTGATATTTTCAAATCATTGTCATCTAGCCAAAACAAGTAGAATAAACTATTCATTAAACCATTCAAAAATTATTGCAAATCAGTTTTATCATCTAAATAGGTAATGATGTGTCAGTGTCCCAAAGTCCACACATACACACTAGTCACTAGGAGTTGAGAAAAAAAATCATTTTTAAAAGGCACATGGTGCGTATTCAGCTTGATGTCAAAAATTTTGAAGTCTAGCATAGCTAGAAGATTTGGAATACCTAATCTTCACTAATGATCCTTTGCTTAATAATTCTATATATTTCTATTATCCTCAATACTCCATTCATACTTAGTTATACCCATTTCGTCAAACGTACCACACGTTATGAGTTCAGGAACTTGTCACAATTATATGAGTTTAAGAACTTATCCTAGTCAGACCATAGACGTCCATTCGCTGAGGGGTTCGAAAGCATACCATACGATTTCGAATGAACAGGATAGTATTCTTTTCATTCTTCTTTGGGGTCTAATGGGTCAACCAAGGTTAATTCTCAAGTCCTATGATATCTATTATAACTTAGATGCATGACCTCTCATGTATGAAGGCTTCCTTGAACATTTTCCAAATATTTTAATTACTACAACAATTATCGATTGTACCTTTATGTAAAATTGTTAGGTTTGTAATATTCAGGAATGCAATCAAATTGCACAAAATAATTGGAAACATGGAAAATTAGAGTTTTAAAATTTTACAAACAATATACACACAATTATTAATTAAACGAAAAGATAAAGAACAAGAATCATAACCTTGAAGAATCAAACTTCCTCAGGTACAAGTTCACCTCCAATCTTTTCGCGTTCAACTTGAATCCACGGAATTTGGTTCCTTCCTTTGATCAACGTTAACCACGCAAGTGTTTGGCCTCTAGAGGTGATCCACCAAGGAAGAAGAAAGATTCACGAAAATGGATGTTTAGCAAAACCCTAATTTTTTTATCTCTCATAGAAAAAGAGTGTACTCTCCAACCATTGGAATCACGTTTATTGTGAAAAAGTCAACAACAACTCTACACCCATAATAAGACTCATCTTATTTATAGATGTAGGCAACCCTCTTTAACAATTAAGGAATTAGGTTTTATTTTAATTAATTAAACTCCTTTAATTAATTAGGCTCCCAATCTTATTAGGAATAATTAATTAAACTCTTTTAATTAATTTGCCTCCTAATCTTATTAGGAATAAATGAGAGTACTTTTATTAATTAATTCCCAAACTCCTTTAGGAATTAAATAATAATAATAATAATAATAATAAGACTCCTCTTATTAATTTATATTTAATATTTCTAAAATATTAAATAATAAATATTAAGCTATTTAATTTATTCTATCACCATAGATTAAATTAAATATACTTAACTTATTATTACGATTATGTCATTTGCTTCTTAAATAATTATTCTTCTTTTTATGGTGTGATCGTTTAGATTCTTCCAATTAAACCGGTTGTGAATAAATCAATTAGAACAATTCTAATTTTATTTAAATAAATAAATTAAAATATTAATTTATTTAAATAAATAATATTTATTCTACAATAGGGATAAGCCTCCCTAGTGATTAACAACTTTCTAGATAATATAGATTTCAACATTAATCATAAAAGAACCTTTGAGTAAATAGTTACCGTACAATTCAATCCTTCCACCATACAATATCCCAATTAAATATAAGACATAAAATTACTGTCAAGTCTTATTTTATTTAATTATATGTATTTCGATCCTTAAATGCACAACACCAAATAATGCAAATTAGAAACTCCTTTCTAATTTCATTCTGCCTTGGCCAAGGACTACTGGGTTGTCATTTATCGAATCACATAGGACATTTCACTTCTTTTACTAGAAGCGGTAGATTCTTTATTGATCATACATTATCTCCATGTACAACTTATTATACCCAAGCATATCCTTTGATATACCCTAAGGGTCTTAAGGAATAAGTCAAAGTATAACTCATCATACACAAGATACTATGATGATCTCAAGTATAAGGATCATTTGTACTACTATCACTACAGGAATTCCTATTGACAGGCAAGTAAATCTCTATTAGGTATTCCTTAGCGAGCCACGTTCAGTGAAATTATTCTCTAATAAGTACATACATACTTACTTTAGTGTCTCCACACAAATGATCATGAGATCAATCACCCTCATCCAAAGAGCAAGCAACGTATGTACCAGTCTATTCGGATTCACTAATCCCCAATTTAGTGATCCAACGATTGAAAACTATTTTAGTTTTAAGCTTTCAATGAATTTTGATCTCATTAGAATGATCATCATCATTATTCTAAAAGCATTGCTTAAAACTATTGGTTTATCACATATTATAAAATAGCATCATGTAGATAATTAAAAGCTTTTAATAAATTAACACTTTTTATTAATAAATAATTAAGATTGTTACAAAGTATATGTTTTATCATTAAACATGATTGGCATGTGTGCATACTACTTTCAATCTCCCACTTGCACTAAAGTCAATCGCCATGGTATCTCATACCATTTTTCTCTAAGTGACGATTATCCTGCTATTCGATAAGCTTTAGTTAATGGATATGTATTGTTATTTTTGAAAGTCCATTATCTCTATAGTGATTTCCCATCTTTTAATGATTCCTATAATTAAATGAAAGTACCACAACATATGTTTAGATCTAAGATGAGACTTAGGAACTACTCCTAGTTCTGTTATGAACTTATCATCCAAACAATTAACTTACAGCTTCATTTACAGCTATATACTTTGTCTTTATCAATAAACTAACAACTCTTTGCTATTTGGAACCTTTCCAATTCACTACACCACTGTTCAAGGTAACACCTTACCCTAAAGTGGATTTGTCGTCGTCTTGGTCAATCTGAAAAACTTGAGTTTGTTAAGCTCTCTAGTTTTAATTCAGACCCATCATGAATATGATCACATCCTTAGTGCTGGTTAAGTACTTTAAGATATTTTTCACTATCCTATAGTGATCTTCTCTAGAATATGACTGATCAACATCAGGTCTCATACATTTCATTACATACATAATAGTTACTCATGCGATCTCTCTTTTATGAGTCTATGGGGACTATTAAGAGAGATATACTTTAGGGCTCATCAATATGAGACATCCCATGGAGTTTTTTATGCTAAACTAATTTAGCATCAAATGAATATACGTTTCTTGGGTTAAGCCGAGCATCCTTTTAAATCTATCTATATAGATTTGTATCCCCAATTACGATACTCTTCCCAAATCATTCATGGAGGAATTTTTTTTAGACAACTTTATCTTTACTGATTGTAGCATTAGTATGTCATTCCTTATCCGTAATATATCAACAAATAATACTAGAAATGTCATGACGCTCCCATTGATCCTTTTGTACACACTAGATTTATTCGTGTTTTTGATAAAATCAAACTTTTTTTATTGTCTTATCAAAACGAATGTTCCATATTTGAGAAGCTTGCTTCAATCAATTTCTCTGAGTGTCTACAACTCTTACATCATCGTATGTAACTGGATCGTCATCTTTCATGATGTGTACCTCATCATCATCATTTATGATGAATCCATACCTCCTAGGTATCTTTTGTAAGACCCCAAATTTTATGAAATAAAAGTATTCAATTTTCTTATAATTATTATTTTTATTTCGTAAATGGGTAAATTGATAAGAGATTAAAGTTAAGGTGATATGTGAAATTTTTTTAAAGTAAGCAAGTTATCATAAAATAATCGGTGATAAATGTACAGTAATACACGTGGTTGCATAGTAGCACATGGTATTGATTATTGATGCTTACGTGAGAAATCACTCAGTTATACTCAATTATTACTACAGTAATTGCTGCATCATATCTCTCATATTATTTATTCAATTGTTGTCATAGTATCATTTGCATAATATGTTATATTATTAAATAAATAATTGAGATGACAAAGTTATTAATAATATTATTTGCAATATTGACAATGTCTATAAATTCTCTCAAGGAGAGGTTAAATAATCTAATTGCGCGCCAATAGGGAGAAATCCTTATCGGAAAGCCCCCTCTTTCCTAGGAATGACCTGGTTGTTAAATATTGTGAGTTATAATATTAATTATCAATAAGTTTGTGTTGATTAAAGATGAAATTGATAGTTCCATTGTGTGTGAATTGTTAGTGTTAGTGGAAATTGATATTTATTTCGATAATAATTAATGTCTGGAGGTTATATTGACCAATCGGGTAATTCACCAAATAAATGAGCAATTAATTGCTATTAATTCATATGCTTATAACTATGTGTTCACATGTGTGTACTATTGATTCACATGATTTACTATTAGGGGAGTTGGTGCAAGATTGATAAAACTTGCATGACTAAATTAAAAATGGAGGTATAGATGAAGGTAATGTACTATAGTTAATTTTTTTCACATGTTTAGAACTATTGAGTCACATAATTTACTATTGATTCACATGATTTACTATTAGGGGAGGTGGTGCAAGTTTGATAATACTTGCAGGACTAAATTAAAAATAAAGAAAAAGAGGAAGGTATTATACTGTAATATTTCGAGCCCCAAAATGTGCAATTATTAAAACTGTATTTTCCTATAAATAGAAGCTCATTCTTCTTTTATTTCTCACTAATTCACTAAAGTTATAGAGCAATTATTATAGAGAGAAAGGAGAAAAGAAGTCTGCTACCTCACTATTCCAGTATCCAGCTTTGCTCTAAGGTAAGAGGTATTATTTCTTTCGTATTCATGAAGCGAGCTTCTGTTATTCCATTCTTTATTATTATATTGGAATAACTTGTCTATGCGAAGTACCGTATATATGGTAAAATTTTTCTGTTATTCCATTCTTTATTATTATGTTGGAATAACCTCTCTATGCGAAGTACCGCATACATGTTGAAATTCTTCTGTTATTCCATTCTTTATTTTTCTGTTAGAATATCATGTCTGTGCGAATTATGCATGACCTGTTTCCATTCTTTATTATTCTGTTGGAATATCATGTCTGTGCGTCTTACGCATGACCTGGTTCCATTATTTATTATTATGTTGGGAATAACCTGTATGTGCGGTCTATCGCATGCCTGGTGAATTCTTCTGTTATTCCATTCTTTATTATTCTGTTAGGAATAACCTGTCTGTGCGGTCTATCGCATGCCTGGGGAATTCTTTTGTTATTCTATTCTTTATTATTCTGTTGGAAATGATCTGTCTACGTGGATTACCGCATGGCAGATGAAAATCCATTTGCAGTTTCGTATATTCTATTATACTCATATGAGATATCATTTCTTTTGTACTCGTCATGAAATATCATTTTATTTGATATTTTTCTTTAACAAGTTACTATTCACGAGTTACTATTCACGAGTTACTATTCACCCAGTTACTATTCACTCTAGTATCATTCACTCGGGTATTCGAGGCACTTTTCGTGTCAAAATACTATTCACGAGCTACTATTTATGGGTTACTATTCACCCAAATTACTATTCATCCGAATATTATTCACTCGGGTATTTGGGATACTTTTCATGTCGGGGGTACTATTCACGATGTACTATTCCCGAAGTACTATTCACGGGATACTATTTACCCGAAAAATATATTTATTTTATGTCCAAATTATTTTTGGTGCATGAATATTATTCTTGAATTTTACTCCACAAAGCAGTATCATGTGGACAATTTGGACGTTATTGATTTCTGGATAAATTAAATTATAAATCTTTAAAATTTATCCTTGAACTTATTTTATTGAATTATTATGTCATTGTCATCATCCTCGTACTTATATTGTGACGAAAGTCATCTTTGGCTTACGTGCAGAGATGGACTTGGTATGATTATGACCAGGGATTATTCGGTATAATCATGACCGTAATGTGACGAATGACGTGGTGAAAGTCCCCATTGGCCTGTAGTTCATTAATGGAGAGTTGTTGGTATGATTATGACCAGGGATTATTCGATATAATCATGACCATTGATGATTGCATGAATATCCTTATCCGTGGTGCAGGGATGATTTGATTTTAATTATTAAGCTAAGTCTCAGCGATAAAGTTGATGAAAAACTTTTTAAATAATAGAATATAGTAGATTTTATGTTCTACTTGACTCTTCTAATGGATTGCTTATTCCGCTGCAGTTGTTGATATAAAACTTGTTGTTTATTGTATTCTATCAGTTGTTATACTGTTGAAGGCTAAGGATAATTTATTCTGCATTATCTTAGTCATAATATTTCCAACTGGGCTAGTTGAGCTCACCCTTTGCTTTCATTATTCTCCTCAAGAAATGAGAACATAGCCGAGACTAGTCGGGGAACGGAGTGATGGTTCGAGATGGTGCATTAGTAGTCCTCACTATTCTGTGAAATAGTGTGATAATAATTGTAATAAGGACTCCACTGAGAGTGGATATTGTCTAGGAAGGCAATATTCTTGTTTAAACTCTCAGCTATGTTTTGTCGTATATTATCCGACAGTTGTATAATTAAGTTGTATTTGAATTTTATACCATGTATCTGGCGACCCAAGATGGGTGATGTATACCTGTTTTGGGGGCGTCACAGTTGGTATCAAAGCTTAGGGATATGATCCCTGGCTGAGATGTGAGACAAGAACTAGGAGGGGAGAGACGGAGAATTCCTTCGCTAGTATGACCTACCTAAGTTATTTGTTATTTAATTGGTCGGTCAGAGTATAGTGATAATATGTGGCATGTCAATTAACCCTTATTTTAAAACTATATTCTAGAATGATATCTGAAATACAAGAGATGAGAAATGGGGAAATCATGATAGAGAGAAAATAATCGAGAAGATACAATCTAAAAAAAAGCAAGGTATTTTCATCTCTTCGAAGTACTAGGTACATAAATTTTGAGGGCGAAATTTCATAAGGAGGGGAGATTGTAAGACCCCAAATTTTATGAAACGAAAGTATTCAATTTTCTTATAATTATTATTTTATTTCGTAAATGGTTAAATTGATAAAAGGTTAAAGTTAAATGTGATATATGAATTTTTTTTAAAGTAAGCAAGTTATCATAAAATAATCGGTGATAAAGTACAGTAATACGCGTGGTTGCATAGTAGCACACGGTATTGATTATTGATGCTTACGTGAGAAATCACTCTGTTATACTCAATTATTGCTACAGTAATTGCTGCATCATATCTCTCATATTATTGATTCAATTGTTGTCATAGTATCATCTACATAATATGTTATATTATTAAATCAATAATTGAGACGACAAAGTTATTCATAATATTATTTACGATATTGACAATGTCTAGAAGTTCTGTCAAGGAGAGGTTAGATAATCTAATTGCGCGCTAATAGAGAGAAATCCTTATCGAAAAGCCCCTCTTTCCTGGGAACAACCTGGTTGTTAAATATTGTGAGTTATAATATTGATGAATAAGTTCGTGTTGATTAAAGATGAAATTGATAGTTTCATTGTATGGGAATTGTTAGTGTTAGCGAAAATCGATATTTATTTCGATAATAATTAATGTCTAGAGGTTATATTGACCAATCGGGTAATTCACCAGATAAATGAGCAATTAATTGCTATTAATTCACATATTTATAACTATGTGTTCACGTGTGTGTACTATTGATTCACATAATTTACTATTAGGGGAGTTGGTGCAAGATTGATAATATTTGCATGACTAAATTAAGAATTGAGGTATAGATGAAGGTAATATACTATAATTAATTTTTTCACATGTTTAGAACTATTGAGTCACATGATTTACTATTAATTCACATGATTTACTATTAGAGGAGGTGGTGCAAGTTTGATAATACTTGCAGGACTAAATTAAAAATAAAAAAAAAGATGAAGGTATTATACTGTAATATTTTGAGCCCCAAAATATGCAATTATTGAAACTATATTTTCCTATAAATAGAAGTTCATTCTTCCTTCATTTCTCACCAATTCACTAAAGCTATGGACCAATTATTATAAAGAGAAACTATAGAGAGAAAGGAGAAGAGAAGTCTGCTACCTCACTATTCTAGTATCCAATTTTCTTCTAAGGTAAGGGGTATTATTTATTTCGTATTCATGAAGAGAGCTTCTGTTATTCAATTCTTTATTATTATCTTGGAATAACCTGTCTATGCGAAGTACCGCATACATGGTGAAATTCTTTTGTTATTCCATTCTTTATTATTATGTTGGAATAACCTGTCTATGCGAAGTACCACATACATGTTAAAATTCTTCTGTTATTTCATTCCTTATTATTCTATTGGAATTTCCTATCTGTGCGCCTTACGCATGACCTGGTTCCATTCTTTATTATTCTGTTAGAATATCCTGTCTGTGCGTATTACGCATGACCTGGTTCTATTATTTATTATTCTGTTGGGAATAACCTTTATGTGCGGTCTATCGCATGCTTGGTGAATTCTTCTATTATTTCATTCTTTATTATTCTATTGGGAATAACCTGTATGTGCGGTCTATCGCATGCCTGGTGAATTCTTTTGTTATTCCATTCTTTATTATTCTGTTGGAAATGATCTGTCTACGTAGATTATAGCATGACGGATGAAAATTCATTTGCAGTTTCGTATATTCTATTATACTCGTATGAGATATCATTTCTTTTGTACTCGTCATGAAATATCATTTTATTTGGTATTTTTCTTTTACGAGTTACTATTCATGAGTTACTATTCACCCAGTTACTATTCACTCTAGTATCATTCACTCGGGTATTAGGGGCACTTTTCGTATCAGAGAACTATTCACGAGGTACTATTCACAGGTTACTATTCACCCAATATTATTTACTCGAGTATTTGGGGTACTTTTCATGTCAGGGTACTATTCACGAGGTACTATTCCCGAAGTACTATTCACGGAATACTATTTACCCAAAAAATATATTTCTTTTCAGTCCAAATTATTTTTGGTACATGAATATCATTCTTGAATTTTACTCCACAAAGCAGTATCATGTGGACAATTTGGACGTTATTGATTTCTGGATAAATTAAATTATAAATCTTTAAAATTTATCCTTGAACTTGTTTTATTGAATTATTATGCTTATATTGTGATGAAAGTCATCTTTGGCTTACGTGCAGAGATGGACTTGGTATGATTATGACCAGGGATTATTCGGTATAATCATGACCGTAATGTGACGAATGATGTGATGAAAGTCCTCATTAGCTGGTAGTTCATTGATGGACAATTGTTGGTATGATTATGACCAGCGATTATTCGGTATAATCATGACCATTGATGATTACATGAATATCCTTGGCCGTGATGCAGGTATGATTTGATTTTATTTATTAATCTGAGTCTCAGCGATAAAGTTGATGAAAAACTTTTTAAATAATAGAAGATAGTAGATTTTATACTCTATTTGACTCTTCTAATGGATTGCATATTTCGCGATAGTTGTTGATCTAAAACTTGTTGTTTATTGTATTCTATCAGTTGTTATACTGTTAAAGGCTAAGGATAATTTATTCTGCATTATCTTAGTCATAATATTTCTAACTAGGCTAGTTGAGCTCACCCTTTGATTTTATTGTTCTCCTCAAGAAATGAGAACATAGCCAGGACTAGTCAGGGAACGGAGTGATGATTCGAGATGGTGCATTAGTAGTCCTCACTATTCTATGAAATAGTGTGTTAGTATTGAGGACTTATTTTGAGTTTGATTACTGTCTAAAAGACAATATTTGTATTAAAACTCATATCTCATGTTGTATATTTATGTTTGTATTTGTATTCTGTAACATGTATTTGGCGACTTAGAATGGGTGATGTATACCTATTTTGGGGGCATCAAATCTTTGGTACTATTCCAGATTTATAATTCGGTTGTGGTACAATAGTGAAAGTAGTATGCACACAAGCAATCATGTTTGATGATAAAGTATATACTTTGTAACAATCTTATTCATTTATTAATAAAAAGTATTAATTTATTAAAGGCTTTTAATTATCTACATGATGTTGTTTAATAATATGTGATAAATCCATAGTTTTAAGCAATGCTTTTAGAATAATGATGATGATCATTCTAATGAGATCTAAATTCTTAGAAAGCTTAAAACTAAAATAGTTCCCAATCGTTGGATTACTAAATTGGGGATTAGTGAATCCAGATAGATTGGTACATACGTTGCTTGCTCATTAGATGAGCATGATTGATCTCATGATCATTTGTGTGGAGACACTAAAGCAAGTATATAGGTGCTTATTAGAGAATAAGTTCACTGAACGTGGCTCGCTAAGGAATACCTAATGGAGTTTTACTTGCCTGTCAATAGAAATTCCCGTAGTGATAGTAGTACAAGTGATCCTTGGACTTGAGATCATTATAGTATCTTGTGTATGATGAGTTATACTTTGACTTATTCCTTAAGACCCTTAGGGTATATCAAAGGGTATGCTTGGGTATAATAAATTGTACATGGAGATAATGTATAATCAATAAAGAATCTACCGCTTCTAGTAAAAGAAGAGAAATGTCCTATGTGATTCGATAAATGACAACCCAGTAGTTCTTGGCCAAGGCAGAATGAAATCAGAAAGGAGTTTCTAATTTGCATTATTTGGAGTTGTGCATTTAAGAGTCGAAATTCATATAATTAAATAAAATAAGACTTGACAGTAATTCCATGTCTTATATTTAATTGGGACATTATATGGTGGAAGGATTGAATTGTACGGTAACTATTTACTCAAAGATTCTTTTATGATTAATGTTGAAATCTATATTATCTGAAAAGTCGTTGATCGTTAGGGAGGCTTATCCCTATTGTAGAATAAATATTATTTATTTAAATAAATTAATAATTTAATTTATTTATTTAAATAAGATTAGAATTATTCTAATTGATTTATTCACAACCGGTTTAATATGGAGAAGCTAAAGGGTTACACCATAAAAGGAAGAATAATTATTTAAGAAGCAAATGACATAATCGTAATAATAAGTTAAGTATATTTAATTTAATATATGGTGATAGAATAAATTAAATATCTTAATATTTATTATTTAATATTTTAGAAATATTAAATATAAATTAATAAGAGGAGTATTATTATTATTATTATTATTATTATTATTATTATTATTATTATTATTATTATTACTATTATTATTATTTAATTCCTAAAGGAGTTTGAGAATTAAATTAATAAAAGTACTCTCAAATATCCTAATAGGATTAGGAGGCAAATTAATTAAAAGAGTTTAATTAATTATCCCTAATAAGATTAGGGAGCTTAATTAATTAAAAAAATTTAATTAATTAAAATAAAACCCAATTCCTTAATTTTTAAGGAGGGTTGCCTACATCTATAAATAAGAGGAGTCTTATTATGGGTGAGGTGGTTGACACTTTCACAACACGTAAATACGTTCCAATAGTTGGGAGAGTACGTCTTTTTCTATAGAGATAGAAAACTAGAATTTTGCTAAACACCCATCTTATTGAATCTTTCTTCTTCTTTAGTGGATCACCTCTAGAGGCCAAACACTTGGGTGGCTAACGTTGATCAAAGGAAGGAACCAAACCCGGTGGATTCAAGTTGAACGCGAAAAGGATTGGAGGTGAACTTGTACCTGAAGAATCTCGAATCTTCAAGGGTATGATTCTTGTTCTTCATATCTTTTCGTTTAATTAATAATTGTGCATAAAGGGTGATCTGGGTATATGGTTTGTAAAATTTTAAAACTCTGATTTTTCACGTTTCCGCTTATTTTTGTAATTTGATTGCGTTTATGAATATTACAAACCTAACAGTGGCATTAGAGCGAAACCTTTATACAAATTATTAATTGTTTAATTTAATATTTATACTGATATGTGTTTAGAACAATTTAATTGGGCATAATTTTGTTATGTAAAAAATAAATAAATAAAAATAAAAATAAAAATTCAGCTTGCGTTTTTTTTTTGAAAGGCTTTATGATTTTGTTAATCCTTTTCTTTTTTTTGCTGAGCCTTGCACGTGGATGTTAACTTGTGTATCATGTAACTTTGGTTTATAAGTTTACTATATATATATTATGATCCTGTACGATTCTTATGAATCACGTGAAGGTGATTTATATATATCATATAATATATTAATTAAGTTCACGTGAATCACCATTTTGCGCACAGATATCAAACAATTGATTCACGTAAATTATTGTTTTTTTTCACGAGGTGGCCACGCGGTTAATATAAATATTATAATATATAATATTTTTAATTATTTTATAATTAAAATAAAAGTTTATTTTAATCTTAAAATAAAAAGTTTATTTTAATATTAAAATAAAAAGGTTTATTTTAATTTTAAAATTGAATTTCATGCTAACTAGTTGGAGTTGAAATTGGATTCCATGTTTCTTTAAATAAATGAGTTTATTTAGATATGAAATAAGATTTCATATTATTCAAAATAAAAGAGTTTATTTGTGAATAGGAAAGAGAATTCATATTTTCTTAAATAAAGGAGTTTATTTAGATATGAAATAAGATTTCATATTATTCAAAATAAAGGAGTTTATTTGTGAATAGGAAAGAGAATTCGTGTTTCCTTTAATAAAGGAGTTTTTTTTTTACATGGAATTGGATTCCATAATTAATTAAAATAAATAAGTTTATTTTGATTAAAGATTTTGATTAAAATAAAATAGTTTATTTTATTCAAAATAGGATAAATTAAAATAAAAGAAGTTTATTTTGATTTAAATTTGGATTAAAATAAAGGAGTTTATTTTGATTCAAAATTAGATTTTATACTAACTAAATTTGCCCATTAAATGATATCAATATATATATTGAATGTTTATTATTCATGAGATAAGTATTATTTATTGATGTATATGGTGATGTGTATGATAATAAATGGGATTGATTATGGACTATTGACTAATGTGATTGGATTTTATTTTAGTTGGATGCATGAATGTATGTGTTTTATTAAATGGGATCTGCGTACCTCGTCTTCTCTAATTTTTCTTAATGTAAATTCTATCTTCCTCCTATGTACTTCCCCTTGACTGCTGATCAAGGTTTCTATTTATTTTAAAATAGTTTTGTAATAGAAATAGTTAGATTTAATTTTGAAGAATTGGAGATCAAGGAGCAAGGAGCGCTTGAAGACCCGTTTGTAATGGAGCCCGGGTTTAAATGTAATAGTTATATTTAAATATTAATTCTTGCACCCCTAGGGTTTGACCTTTTGGTTCACTTGGTGGCTCTAGCGAACCAAACTAGAATAAAAAGTCCATAATCAATCCGGATAGAATATTGTATTCTATATGTGCATGCTTATATATATATATATATATATATATATATATATATATATATATATATATATATATATATATATATATATATATATATATTATGCAAACATGCTTCGCATGTTCATTAATATGACCCGTATTTTATATATATATGTGCATGCGCACTAAACAAGATGAGACAAATTAATAACAAACCCCTCAAATATTTTATATTAAGTCCTAAGCCTTCAAAGATATTTGGAATATCGAACGTCACCTTCTAGCATGATAAAATTAATAGAGTATTAAATATTTAATATGAGTTTGTTGTGTCATCACAAGGCAAGTATTAAGTATTTAAGATGTTAATTTATCACATTTGATGCTTATAAAGAAAATTGAATAGTATTGTTTTGTTGTGTCAACACAAGGACGATATTTTTTTTTTGAATATATGGAGTGCTAGGTTGTACTTAACTTGGATAATTTTGATTCGGATGTACCACCACTTGATCAAAATAATCTAAGAGGCAAAATACAAGGAGTTGCATGTAAGACCCCAAATTATTAATAAATGAAATTTAATTTCCTCTATTTATTATTCTGAAATAGTAAGGGTTGATTTGATTAAGGTGGTTAGTTATGGGTGAAATGCGCAAATATTTTAAATAAGCAAGTGGTTATAAAATATTCATTGTTGTCGGGGAATATTCGCTTGGTCGTGGAATATTCTTACTGTCGGAGAATATTCGTACGACAGCGCAGTCTTTTGTGGGCCCCATAACGGAAAGCGATTGGATGAAGAAAACGACAAAAATAAGTTGTTTATAAATAACGGCGTAGTTGTTACCGTTAATACTGTTGGAATACCAGGTGGTTAAAACACAGTAATACGCGTTGTTGCACAGTAGCACACGGTATTTCACTAATTATTAATTCTTACGTAAGAAGGCACTACTCAATAATTGTTACAGTAATTACTGTTCAGTATTTTATTTTATTGATAATTGCTGCGTTGATATTTTATATTACTGTTGTTTTAATAATTGTCACTACACAATATTTTCTATTATCGGAACAATAATTCATATTATCTGAATAATATTATTAGATAATATTATTGGCAATATCTAGAAAGTTCTGTCTAAGGAGAGGTTTGGTCATCTAATTGCGCGCCAGTAAGGAGATATCCTTATTGGAAAGCCCCCTCTTTCCTGGGAACGGCCTGGTTGCCAGTACTGTGATTCTGTAATATTATTTGTGTTTAATTAATTAGTGATTTATATGATGAGAAAAATATTGATTTTATGTGGATATAGATGGAGAAAATTTTTAATGTGACAATTATTGAAAATTAATATTTTATCTTTTTCTGATAAAATAATTCATTTAAATATATTATTTTAATAATATATTAATGGTGATATTTTTACAATGAATGTGGGATATATGAATAAATGAGGAGAAAAAGTATTTTTGTTGGATTAAATGTTTAACACATGTTTTGTGTGTTGGTGGACACAATTCTTGACCGAAAATTTATTATAGACTGTAAAATCGCCCGTTTGTGGATTTCGGTCAATTTCTGTTTGGAATTTGGAAAAACTTTCTTCTGCAAAGTTGTAGAGAATTGAATTTCCTATAAAAACTCGCGAGATTCGAATTTTCTAATAAAAGGGCTATTTATTACGAATTATTGAAGTTCCGAATTATTGAGTCTGAATTGATTTTTGTTACAAAAATTGTTTAAAACATGTTTTGCATTTTTGGTGCATTTGTGTGAAAAATATGTTTTTGATGTGGTGGGCTAAGGAAAATTTGGTTATAAATATATTATTATATTCAATTTTCTACTTTGGTGTTCTAAGCAATTTCCTATAAATATGTGCTTAGGTTAGAATTGAAAATCACACCAGAAACTGAAGTTTCTCTCTCTTTCTCTCTCTATATTAGTGAGCGTATTCTTGTGAGTATTCTAATACTTTGAGTATTGCTATACGGTGCAAGTTCAAGTCATAACCTATATCCGGTGTTTCAACTAGAAGTACTATTTTTGCTGAGGTAAGGGATGTTATTTCTTCTTAAATGATATTATTTTCTTCAATATCATTATGCCGAAGTATTGATCTGAACTTTTTATCAAATTTGGAACTTTTCATGTCGGGGTTACTATTCATGAGTTAGTATTCACGAGTTACTATTCACAGAAAAATGAAATTTTCTTCTTTTCGTCCAAAATATCTATTCTGGATACTAGCTTTGATTGTATCCATGTTTTGATCATTCTTGAATTTTACTCCACTATGATTGTTTATGAGGTATTTTTGGACATGGATAAACTGTAATACGAATCCCTAATATTTATTCTTTTGCTTCACTGGATTCATTTCCTTTAAAATATTTTTCATCATCCTCAGTCCTAAATGATGATATAATTGAATATCTTTGGCCTGTAGTACAAAGATTAATGATTTCTGATGAATATATTTGGCTCGTAGTGCAAAGATGAACAGGTGTTGAGATGAACATGATCGACTGGTGATACAAATGAATATCTTTGGCCTGTAGTGCAAAGATGAATATTTGATTAAAGTTGGTTATTGATTGTTGTTACAGGGATAAAATATTGATGATGAACTTTTAAATCTTAGAAGATAGTAGAACTCATTCTCTACTTGACTCTTCTAATGGTTTCCTGTTTCCGCTGCAGTTATTGATTTAAAACTTGTTGTCTATTGTATTCTATTAGATTTTTCCCTGTTGAAGACTAACGATAATTTGTTGTATATTATCTTAGTCATAATATTTTTTACTGGGCTAGTTGAGCTCATCCTTTTCCTTGTTGTTCCATTTTCTTCTCAGGAGGCGAGAATGTAGCGAGTACTAGTCGGGGTGTAGAATGATGGTTCAAGACAGTTGTTTTAGTAGTCCTCACTATTTTGTAAAATAGTGTATCAATAAGTATAATGAGTTCTTAGTTGAGTATGAATAATGTCTAGATGATAATATTTGTATTTAAACTCACAGTATATGTGTTGTCGTATTTTGCACGACAATTGTAATAATAAAGTTGTAGTTATTTTCTGTACCATGTATTTGGCGACTCAGAATGGGTTGGATGGATTGGACCTGTTTTGGGGGCGTCACATTGCATAGTTGAAGTAATTGACAAGTGTTGTCTACCTATTTATTTATATATAATTTGTTGTGTCACCACAAGGCTATATACATTTGAAATGAGATCCGTATTCTCACTAGCAAATCTTTAGTTAGATTTTGCCGAACTATATATATTGAGGGTAATATAGCTTGTAGAAATAGTGGGAGATACCAATTTAAAATAAGATCTAAATTATTTTGGTAATTAATAAAAGAATGTATGCTAAAATGTTGTTAATTACAAATTCATTTATAGAATTTTATAATGTCTAAATTACTATATCTGCGAAGCATATTAGATGCTATTTAACCAGACCGTATTAAACGAATTGATTAAGAAATTTGAGAATAGTTCTCATGGCTGAAAAGCTATCTTATGTCCTTAATACGTCTATCCCTGCAATGGTTGCAGACAATCCCTCTGAGGAAGAGATTGCTACTTTTACAAAGTGGCAAGATGATGCACAGTTGGCTCAATGCATCATGCTCGCATCCATGAGTAACGAGCTTCAGCGTCAGCATGAAACTATAGATGCTACTACTATATTCCTGCACATCAAGTAGTTGATGGTGAGGAAAGTAGGACTAATAGATATCAGATATCTAAGGAGCTCTTCCAATCTAGAATAACCGATGACACTATAGTACATACACAAGTCCTTAACATAATCAATTTGATTGATCAATTAGGACAACATGTTTTGTCATGGATGGAGAGTTGAGCCAAGATGTGAAAAGGTTTCAAAGGATAAGCTTGGGACAAGATTTGACAAGTACAGATTTGTGGGACATCCTAAAGTAAGTTTAGGGTATATGTTCTATAATCCTACTTAGCAAAAGGTGTTTGTCGCGAAACATGCTACCTTCTAAGATAAAGGTGTTTATCATTGAAGATGCTAGTGAGAGGATAATAGATCTTGAAGAGTTCAAGAACCACAAAACACTATAAGTCAAATAAGAGGAACATGTAGATAAACCTATTATACCACAACCGAATCGTAAATCTAGAATAGTACCGAAGATACCTGGGAGGTATGGATTCATTATGGATGATGATGATGAGGTACGTATCATAGAAGATGATGATCTAGTTACATACGATGAGGTATGAGTTGTAGACACTTATAGAAATGGATTGAAGCAAGCTTCTCAAATATGGAACATTCATATTGATGAGACAATCAAAAAGATTTGATTTTATCAAAAACAAGAATGAACCTAGTGTATACAAAAGGGTCAGTGGGAGCGTCGTGACATTCCTAGTATTATATATTGATATACTATGGATAAAGAATGACATGCCAATGCTAGAATCATTAAAGATAAAGTTGTCTAAACATTCCTCCATGAATGATTTGGAAGAGTATCTTAATTGGGGATAAAAATTTATATAGATAGATTTAATAGGATGCTCGACTTAACCCAAGGAACGTATATTCATTAGATGCAAAAGTCGGTTAGCATGGCAAACTCCATGGGATGCCTCATGTTGATGAGTCTTGGAGTGTATCTCTCTTAATAGTCCCCATAGACTCCGAAAAGATAGATCGCATGAGTAACTATCATGTATGCAATGAAATGTACGAGAACTGATATTGATCAGTCATATTCTGGAGAAGATCACTGTAAGACAGTGAAAAATATCTTAAAGTACTTTACTGACACTAAGGATGTGATCATATTTATGGCGGGTCTGAATTAAAACTAGAGGGCTTAACAGACTCAAGTTTTTTTTCAGACAGGCCAAGACGACAGAAAATCCACTTTAAGGTAAAGCATTACCTTGAACAGTAGTGAAGTCAATTGGAAAGGTTTCAAACAGCAAAGAGTTGCTAGTTTAGTGATAAAGACAAAGTATATAGCTATAAATGAAGCTGCATGTTGATTATTTGGATGAAAAGTTCACTACAGAACTAGGAATAGTTTCTAAGTCTCATCTTGGATCTAAACATGTGTTGTGGCACTTTCATTTTATTATAGGAATCATTGAAAGATGAGAAATTACTATAGAGATAGTGGACTCTTAAGAACAACATTACATATCCGTTTACTAAAGCTTATCCAACAGCAGGATAATCGTCACTTAGAGAAGAAGGGTATGAGATACCATGACGATTAGATTTAATGCAAGTGGGAGATTGAAAGTAGTATGCACACAAGCCAGTTACATATACTGTGTAACAATCTTATTCATTTATTAATAAAAAGTATTAATTTATTAAAGGCTTTTAATTATCTATATGATGTTGTTTTATAATATGTGATAAACCCATAGCTTTAAGTAATGCTTTTAAAATAATGATGATGATCATTCTAATGAGATCTAAATTCTTAGAAAGCTTAAAACTAAATAGTTCCCAATCGTTGGATTACTAAATTGGGGATTAGTGAATCCGGATAGATTGGTACATACGTTGCTTGCTCATTGGATGAGGATGATTGATCTCATGATCATTTGTGTGGAGACACTAAAGCAAGTATATAGGTGCTTATTAGAGAATAAGTTCACTAAACGTGGCTCGCTAAGGAATACCTAATGGAGTTTTACTTGCCTGTCAATAGGAATTCCTGTAGTGATAGTAGTACAAGTGATCCTTGGACTTGAGATCATCATAGTATCTTGTGTATAATGAGTTATACTTTGACTTAATCCTTAAGACTCTTAGGGTATATCAAAGGGTATGATTGGGTATAATAAATTGTACATGGAGATAATGTATGATCAATAAAGAATCTACCGCTTCTAGTAAAAGAAGAGAAATGTCCTATGCGATTCGATAAATAAAAACCCAGTAGTCCTTGGCCAAGGCAGAATGAAATCAGAAAGGAGTTTCTAATTTGTATTATTTAGAGTTGTGCATTTAAGAGTCGAAATACATATAATTAAATAAAATAAAACTTGACAGTAATTCCATGTCTTATATTTAATTGGGACATTGTATGGTGAAAGGATTGAATTGTACGGTAACTATTTACTCAAAGGTTCTTTTATGATTAATGTTGAAATCTATATTATCTGGAAAGTCGTTGATCGCTAGGGAGGCTTATCCCTATTGTAGAATAAATATTATTTATTTAAATAAATTAATTATTTAATTTATTTATTTAAATAAGATTAGAATTGTTCTAATTGATTTATTCAAAACCGGTTTAATATGGAGAACCTAAAGGGTCACACCATAAAAGGAAGAATAATTATTTAAGAAGCAAATGACATAATCGTAATAATAAGTTAAGTATATTTAATTTAATCTATGATGATAGAATAAATTAAATAGCTTAATATTTATTATTTACTATTTTAGAAATATTAAATATAAATTATAAGAAGAGGAGTATTATTATTATTATTATTATTATTATTATTATTATTATTATTATTATTATTACAATTATTATTATTTAATTCCTAAAGGAGTTTGAGAATTAATTAATAAAAGTACTCTCAAATATCCTAATAGGATTAGGAGGCAAATTAATTAAAAGAGTTTAATTAATTATCCCTAATAAGATTAGAGAGCTTAATTAATTAAAAAAATTTAATTAATTAAAATAAAACTCAATTCCTTAATTCTTAAGGAGGGTTGACTATATCTATAAATAAGAGGAGTCTTATTATGGGTGAGGTGGTTGACACTTTCACAACACGTGAATACGTTCCAATAGTTGAGAGAGTACGCCTTTTTCTATAGAGATAGAAAACTAGGATTTTGCCAAACACCCATCTTCTTGAATCTTTCTTCTTCTTTGGTGGATCACCTCTAGAGGCCACACTTGGGTGGCTAACGTTGATCAAAGGAAAGAACCAAACTCGGTGGATTCAAGTTGAACGCGAAAAAGATTAGAGGTGAACTTGTACCTGAGGAAGCTCGAATCTTCAAAGGTATGATTCTTGTTCTTCATATCTTTTCGTTTAATTAATAATTGTGCATAAAAGGTGATCTGGGTATATGGTTTGTAAAATTTTAAAACTCTAATTTTTCACGTTTTTGCTTATTTTTGTAATTTGATTGCGTTCATGAATATTACAAACCTAACAAATAGGTCTATCCACAAGTTCCTATTATTTGACTTATAGTGTTTTGTGGTTCTTGAACTCTTCAAGATCTATTATCCTCCCACTAGCCCCTTCAATGATAAACACCTTTATCTTAGAAGGTAGCATATTTTGCAACAAACACCATTTGCTAAGTAGGATTATAGAACATATACCCTAAACTTACTTTAGGATGTCCCACAAATCTGTACTTGTCAAATCTTATCCCAAGCTTATCCTTTGAAACATTTTCACATAAACTGGACAACCCCTTACCTTAACATATTTAAAATTAGGAATCCTTCCTGTCCATAACTTTTATGGAGTCTTGTGGCCAGATTTTGAGGTTACCTTTTCGTAGATATGCAGCCATTTATAGGACATTACCCCAAAAGGATACTAGAATATCGGTAAAATAATTATGCACCGCACCATGTCTAACAAGGTATGATTTTTCCTTTCAGATACATCAATCAATTATTGCGTATTAGGAGGAGTCCATTATGAGAAAACCATTTGAGATTATCTAGAAACTCATTGCACAAGTAATCCTTCCTTGATCCGATCAAAGAATCCTAATACTTTGCCAATTTGTTTCACTTCTGAATTCTTTGAACCATTCAAATAATTCACACTTGTATTTCATCAAATACAAAATTCAACCTTTTGAATAATAATCATCTCCTTTTTCTGATACTAGTTTGTTCAATTTATAAAATAATTTTTCATGTAAGTCAAGTATACAAAATCCATTAAGTGATATTCCATTTCTATACAAAATATTATTATTATAAACAGAATAACAATTGTTCTTAAATATAATACCAAAGATTTCATTGTCCAACAACAAAAATGGAAATAATGTTTCTAATAAGAACTAGAATACAATAACAACTTATTGACTTAATAGATTTACTCGTAGGCATTGCTAAACTATAAGTTTGTACGTTTAATATAGCAACCCTTGCTTCATTTCCCACACATAGGATTACTTATCTTTGTTTAGCTTTCTACTTCTGCTTGGTCCCTTCATAAATCAATATTTATGATAACCAAAGCTGGCATCCAATATCCAAGTAAAACCTTGACTTAAAGAAAAATTTATTTCAGTCATGAACAAAAACTATATTTGTAACCGAAACTTCACTAAGCTTCTTCTAGTTAGCCTCTACAAGATACTTCTCGTAGTTTCTTTTCTAGTGTTTAGGCTTATTGTAGTGGAAGCAAACTCATTTACTATCCGTATCAGTTTTGTTCTTATTATCCTATGTTTTTGCCTTTCTATTTACATTCTTTGAATCGTTCTTCTTTTAGAAGATCCTTTGACCCCTACCAGTAAGACTTGGTCTTTCTTGGTTGGATGGTGACTCTCAGTTGTTTTTTCAACATGTTAAGCAAATCAGCGAAGTTGTATCTAGCTTGTTCATATGAAAAATTGACAACAATTGTGAAAGGAGTCCTGGAGTGAGTGCAAGATCAAATCTTGGCTCAACTCTCCATCCATGACAAAACCTGTTGTCCTAATTGATCAACCAAATTGATAATGTTAAGGATTTTTTCTATACTATAGTGTCATTGGTCATTCTAGATCGGAAGAGCTCCTTATATATCTAATATCTATTAGTCTTACTTTCCTCACCATTAACTACTTGATGTGCAGGATTATAGTAGGAGCATCTATAGTTTCATGCTGACGCTGAAGCTCGTTATTCAAGGATGCGAGCATAATGCATTGAGCCAACCGTGCATCATCTTGCACTTTCTAAAAGTAGCAATTTCTTGCTCAGATGCTTTGTCTGCAATCATTGCAAGGATAGGCGCATTAAGGACATAAGATAACTTTTCAGCTATGAGAACTATTCTCAAATTCCTTAACCAATTCGTTTAATTCGGTCCGATTAATTTAGCATCTAATATGCTACGCAATGATAGTAATTTTAGACATTGTAAAATTATGTAAATGAATTTATAATTAACAATATTTTAGCATACATTCTTTTATTAATTACTAAAAAAAAAATTAGGTCTTATTTTAAATTGGTATCTCCTATTATTTTCTTCAAACTATATTACCACCACTTATATAGTTCGGCAAAATCTAATTAAAGATTTGCTAGTGATAATAAGAATTCCATTTCAAATGTATATAGCTTTGTGGTGACACAACAAACTATATATAAATAAATAGGTAGACAACTCTTGTCAATTACATCAACTATACAACTCCTTGTATTTTGCCTCTTAGATTATTTTGATCAAGTGGTGGCACATCCAAATCAAAATTATCCAAGTTATGTCCAACCTAGCACTCCATATATTCAAAAAAAAAAATATTATCCTTATGGTGACATAACAAAACAACATTGTTCAATTTTCTTTATAAGCATCAAATGTGATAAAATTAACATCTCAAAGAATTAAGATAAGTCTTGTGGTGACACAACAAACTTATAATAATTAATTGATACTCTATTATTTTTATCATGCTAGAAGGCAACGTTCGATATTCCAAAATTTTTTGAACGCTTAGGACTTAGTATAAAAAATTTGAAGGATTTGTTATTAATTTGTCTTATCTTATTTAGCGCATATATATATATATATATATATATATATATATATATATAGTATACGCATGCACATATAGAATACTATATTCTACCCGGATTGATTATGGACTTTTATTCTAGTTTGGTTCACTATAGCAACCAAGTAAACCAAAAGGTCAAACCCTAGGGGTGTAAGAATTAATATTTAAATATAACTATTACATTTAAATTTTGGGCTCCATTACAAGTGGGTCTTCAAGCGCTCCTTGCTTCTTGATCTCCAATTCTTCAAAAGTAATTTTAATTATTCCTATTACAAAACTATTTAAAGTAAATAGAAATCTTGATCAGCAGTCAAGGGAAAGTACATAGAAGGAGGATAAAATTTACATTAAGAAAAATTAGAGAAGACGAGGTACGCAGACCCCATTTAATAAACCTCATTCATTCATGCATCCAACTAAAATAAAATTCAATCACATTGGTCAATAGTCCATAATCAATCTCATTTATTATCATACACATCACCATATGCATCAATAAATAACATTCATCTCATTAATAATAAACATTCAATATATATATATATTGATATTATTTAATGGACAAATTTAGTTTGCATAAAATCTAATTTTGAATCAAAATAAACTCCTTTATTATAATTCAAATTTAAATCAAAATAAACCTCTTTTATTTTAATTTATCTAACTTTGAATAAAATAAACTATTTTATTTTAGTCAAAATCTTTAATCAAAATAAACTCATTTTATTTAATTAATTATGAAACCCAATTCCAAGTAAAAAAAACACCTTTATTAAAGAAAACATGGATTCTCTTTCCTATTCACAAATAAACTCCTTTATTTTGAATAATATGAAATCTTATTCCATATCTAAATAAACTCCTTTATTTAAGAAAATACGGATTCTCTTTCATATTCACAAATAAACTCCTTTATTTTAAATAATTTGAAATCTTATTTCATATCTAAATAAACTCCTTTATTTAAGAAAACATGAAATTCAATTTCAACTCTAACTAGGTATTATAGAATCCAATTCCAACTGTAATTAGTTAGCATGAAATTTAATTTTAAAATTAAAATAAATTTTTATTTTAATATTAAAATTATAAGAATATTAATATATATTGTAATATTATATATATATATATATATATATATATATATATAATCTGCCCTGAAAAAAAATGGTTGCAGTGATAGTCTGCTCCAAAAAATAAAAATAGATTGCGATAACGTTTTTTCATGCCCAATAAATTTCATACAACAAAATTATGCCCAATTAAATTGATCTAAACATATATCAATATACATATCAAATCAAAATAATTAATAATTCGCATAAAGGTTTGGCTCTGATACCACTGTTAGGTTTGTAATATTCATGAACACAATTAAATTGTACAAAATAAGCGAAAACGTGAAAAATTAGAGTTTTAAAATTTTACAAACCATATACACAGATCATCATTTATGCATAATTATTAATTAAACGAAAAGATAAAGAAAAAGAATCATACCCTTGAAGATTCGAGCTTCCTCAGGTACAAGTTCACCTCCAATCTTTTCGTATTCAACTTGAATCCACCGGATTTGATTCCTTCCTTTAATCAACGTTAGCCACCCAAGTGTTTGGCCTCTAGAGGTGATCCACCAAGGAAGAAGAAAGATTCACGAAAATGGGTGTTTGGCAAAATCCTAATTTTTTATCTCTCATAGAAAAAGAGCGAACTCTCCAACCATTAGAATCACGTCTGTTGTGAAAAAGTCAATAACAACTCTACACCCATAATAAGACTGATCTTATTTACAGATGTAGGCAACCCTCCTTAACAATTAAGGAATTATGTTTTATTTTAATTAATTAAACTCCTTTAATTAATTAGGCTCTCAATCTTATTAGGAATAATTAATTAAACTCTTTTAATTAATTTGTCTCCTAATCTTATTAGGAATAAATGAGAGTACTTTTATTAATTAATTCCCAAACTCTTTTATGAATTAAATAATAATAATAGTAATAAAAATAATAAGACTCGTCTTATTAATTTATATTTAATATTTCCAAAATATTAAATAATAAATATTACGCTATTTAATTTATTCTATCACCATAGATTAAATTAAATATACTTAACTTATTATTACGATTATGTCATTTGCTTCTTAAATAATTATTCTTCTTTTTATGGTGTGACCCTTTACGTTCTCCATATTAAACCGGTTATGAATAAATCAATTAGAATAATTCAAATTTTATATAAATAAATAAATTAAAATATTAATTTATTTAAATAAATAATATTTATTCTACAATAGGGATAAGCCTCCCTAGCGATTAACGACTTTCCAAATAATATAGATTTTAACATTAATCATAAAAGAACCTTTGAGTAAATAGTTACCGTACAATTCAATCATTCCACCATACAATGTCCCAATTAAATATAAGACATGGAATTACTGTCAAGTCTTATTTTATTTAATTATATATATTTCGATCCTTAAATGCACAACACCAAATAATGCAAATTAGAAACTCCTTTCTAATTTCATTCTGCCTTGGCTAAGGACTACTAGGTTGTCATTTATCGAATCACATAGGACATTTCTCTTCTTTTACTAGAAGCGGTAGATTCTTTATTGATAAAACATTATCTCCATGTACAATTTATTATACCCAAGCATACCCTTTGATATACCCTAAGGGTCTTAAGGAATAAGTCAAAGTATAACTCATCATATACATGATACTATGATGATCTCAAGTCCAAGGATCACTTGTACTACTATCACTACAGGAATTCCAATTGACAGGCAAGTAAAACTCCATTAGGTATTCTTTAGCGAGCCACGTTCAGTGAACTTATTCTCTAATAAGCACCTACATACTTGCTTTAATGTCTCCACACAAATGATCATGAGATCAATCATCCTCATCTAATGAGTAAGTAACGTACGTACCAATCTATCCGGATTCACTAATCCCCAATTTAGTAATCCAACGATTGTGAATAATTTTAGTTTTAAGCTTTCTAAGAATTTAGATCTCATTAGGATGAGCATCATTATTATTCTAAAAGTATTGCTTAAAACTATGAGTTTATCACATATTATAAAACAACATCATGTAGATAATTAAAAGCCTTTAATAAATTAATACTATTTATTAATAAATGAATAAGATTGTTACAAAGTATATGTTTTATCATCAAACATGACTGGCTTGTGTGCATACTACTTTCAAAAATATCATTGGTTTAGAGTTTGAGTACTGTTATTTGTATTGAAACTCATAGCTTATGTGTTGTCGTATTTTTCATGACAGTTTAATAGTTATAAATTAGAAGATTTGTATTTGGATTACGTAGTGTATATTGGTGACCTAAAATGGGTTGTGTGGACCTATTTTGGGGGTGTCTAAGTTGGTATCAAAGCTTAGGGATATGGTCTCTAGCGAAGATCTGAGACTAGAATTAGGAGGGGAGAGAAGAGTAATATCCTTCGTTAGTGTGTGTCCTACCTAAACTGAAATTTCTTACTTAATAAGTTGACAAATTGTGATATGTCAATTACCATTTATTTTGAAACTGTATTCTAGAATGATATCTGAAATCCAAGAGATGAGCAATAGAGAAATCAGGATACAGAGGAAATGACCGGGAAGATAGAATCTGAAATGAAAGCAAGATATTCTCACCTCTTTGAACTACCAAGTACGTAAATTTCAGGGATAAAATTTCATAAGCAGGGGAGATTGTAAGATCCTGAATTTTATGAAATAAAAGTATTCAATTTTTTTTATAATTATTATTCTATTCAGTAAATGCTTAAATTGATAAAAGGTTAAAGTTATGGGTGATATGTGCAAATTTTTTAAAGTAAGCAAGTTGTCATAAAATATTCGTTTGGTCAGAAAATATTACTTTTGTCGTGGAATATTCGTATGACGACGCAATCATTGGTGGACCCCACAATGGAATAACTGTCAGATATAGAAAGTGACAAAAATAACCTTTTTATATAAATAACGGTAAAACTTTTATCGTTAAACTGTTGAAATACCCGGTGTTAAAAGTAAAGTAATACGCGTTGTTGCACAGTAGCACACGGTATTGCACAATTTATCTGATTATTGAAGATTACGTAAGAAGTCACTCATTTTTATTTAATAATTGCCACAGTAGTTACTGCATAGTTTCTCATATTGTTGATTCAATATTTGTCACATTATCATTTGCACAATATTTTATATTATTAAATCAATAATTGAGATGACACAGTTACTCATATTATTATTTGAATTATTGACAAAGTTCTATCGAGAAAATGAGTTAGGTTATTTAATTATGCGATAATAAGTGGAAATCCTTATCGGAAAGCCCCCTCTTTCCTAGGAATGATCTGGATGTCAATATTATGATATATAATAATAATGATGAATAATTGTTGAAAGATTAAAAATGTGTTATATATATTATTAGCGATAAGTGATGAGATTTAATTTAATAGTTAGTCAATACTAATTAAATAGTTTGAACTATCTAAGAAAGCAAAAGTGTGTATAAAACACCAGAAAATGAAATTAAAACTCGAATTTTAGTTTGAAATAGAATTTTGATGAGTAGACTACTCGGTTGAATTCGGAGCGATAAGTCTAGTAAGAAAAGACTATAGACTCGATATGGTTTCAAGGTTGACTTTTTGGTCAAAGTCAACTGTTGACTTTTATGTAGAAAAGTTAAACGTATAATTTAAAGTTGAATTTGGAGACGCGAACAAGATATTTGAGTCTGGAATGATGAAAGTAGTCAAAATAGACTATAAACACAAAATTTGTCAGGGCTGATTTTTTGTCCAAAAGTCAACAGTTGACTTTTTTGAAAAAAGTCGAACTTCAAAAATTCAAAGATGAAATTATTGATAAAAATATTTCCATTGTGTTGGAAATATTAATGTTAGTGGAAATCGACATTTATTTCAATAATAGTGATTTCTGGATGAAAATTAACCAAACAGAGAATTAATCGGATAAATGAGCAATTAATTACTATTGGTTCACATGAAAGGAACTATTGGTTCACATGCAAGTACTATTAGGGGATGTTATGCAAGATTGATAATACTTGAGGGACTAAATTAAAAATGGAGGCAAAGATGAAGGTACTAAAGTATAATTAACCTTATAATTTGCTACCTTTTCCTAGCCTATAAATACTCCTACATCCATTCATTATTTCCTACCATTTTTGAAGAGCAAAGTTTTAATCACAAGCTATAGTGAGAGAAACTATAGAGAGAGAAAGAAGAAGAGTATTCTACTACTACACTATTGCAGTATCCAATCTCCTACTAAGGTAAGTGATATTATTTTTCGTATTTGTAAGGGGTTTATTCCTTTCGTATTCATAAAGGATATTACTTTCTTTCAATACTCATAAGGGTTGTCATTCTATTCCTTATTAATATGTGGGAATAACCTGTCTACGCGGATTACCGTATGCATGGTGAATAACCCTTCGTATTCATTCCTTATTAATCTGTGGAAATAACCTGTCTATGTGGACTACCGCATGCCTGGTGAATAACCTTTTGTATTTATTCTTTATTAAGTTATGGAAATGATATGTCTACGCGGATTACCGCATGACGGGTGAAAATCTATTTGCAGTTTCTGGTATTATTTCATTTCATATTCCTAAATCTAAACTTACTATTGCTTTTATAATTCCAGAAATGATTAGAAATTTCTTGAGGTTTGTGCTTCATCTAATATTATTTCACTGATATATTGGTCTGAACTCTCTTATAGAAATTTTAATCTTTTCATGTCAGGGTACTATTCATTCGGAGTACTATTCATACGATACTATTCATTGGTACTATTCATACAGTACTATTCATGAGTACTATTCACAATGTAATTTAATTTTCTTCTCTTTGTCCAAGTTATCTTTTATGAATCTTATTCTTGAAATTGAATCCATGTTTGATCTTCATGTTAAAAATTTAGAGATTCTTGAACTCTAGATAAATTAAATTATAAATCTCAAATATTTATCATTGATCTCACTTAATTCATTCTATATATCATTATTATAATCCTAAGATTTAAATTTGTGTTGGAAATTTATCTTTGACTGGTAGTACAAATATGAACTGTTGATTGGTATGATTATGACCAGGAATTGTGTATTGGTAAAATCATAACCAGAATTGTGTATTGGAATAAGCATGACCATTCATGTTACAGTTGTATATCTTTGGCCCGTAGCGCAAAGATCAACGGTTGATTATTGGTTTTACAATTGTATGTCTTTGGCCTGTAGCGCAAAGATGGACGATTGATTATTGGTTTTACAGTTGTATGACTTTAGCCCGTAGTGTAAAGATGGACTATTGATTATTGCTTTTATAATTGTATGTCTTTGATCCATAGTGCAAAAATGGACAGTTGATTATTGATTTTACAGTTATATGTCTTTGGCCCGTAGTACAAAGATGAATTGTTGATTATTGATTTTACAGTTGAACATCTTTGGTCTGTAGTGCAAAGATAGACAATTGATTGGTATGATCATATCTATTGATATTACAGTTGAATATCTTTGGCCCGTAGTGCAAAGATAGACAATTGATTGGTATGATCATGATCGTTGTTGTTACATTTGAATGTCTTTGGTGTAGGGTGTAAAGACGATATGATTATTGAGTGTCTTTAGCCTTTGTGGCACGGATATTGAGTGAATGTTCTATTAAGCCTTTGTGGCAAGGAGAAACTGTTGATTTACATTATTATAAACATGAATTGTGAATTTAACTATAATCTTTGGTGGTTCAGGTGAAGAGTAGTAATGAAAGTTCTTTTTATCTTGGGTACAACAAAGAACTATTGATGGGTATTACATGAATGAAATATTAACGATGGACTTTTAATTTAGAGGAGATAGTAGACATTATGTTCTACTTGACTCTTCTAATGGATTGTTGATTCCGCTGCAATTATGGTTGAATACTTTTATCATCTACCATATGTTCTAAATAGCTAATTTATTACTGATGAAGGCTATTGATAATTTGATTATCTTTAGTCATAATATTCTTTACTGGCCTATTTATGCTCACCCTTTTGCTTCCCAATTTCTTTCAGGTAATAAGACTGTAGCTGGGTCGAGAGGGATAACATGGGAATAGAGTGATGGTCTGTGACTGTTGAAGATTCTCAATACATTATAAAACAACATGACAATATATAATTGATTTGAGGACTTAAAATGTGTGTATCGTATTTTATACGTCATTTAATATTTAATTTTAGTTAACAGCAATAGGGTGATGAGAACCCAACTTTGGAAGCGTCAAAAATGCACCCCATTAGAATGAGTAGGACAGAATTATACGAAGAGCTTAAGGGGTGTGTTTCCACTATCATACATGATGTCTAATCACATACAAATTCGTGTTATCATAAAATATGGTTGTGCGCATCTGTAAGACCCCAACTTATTATAAATGTAATTGAATTTCCTCTATTTATTATTTTGAAATAGTAAGGGTTAATATGATTAATGTGGTTTGTTATGGGTAAAATGCGCAAATATCTTAAGTAAGCAAGTGGTTATAAAATATTCATTGTTGTCAGGAAATATTCGTACGACGGCGCAACCTTGTGTGGGCCCCATAACGGAAAGCAATTGGATAAAAAAAACGACAAGTATAAGTTTTTTTGATAAATAACGGCGTAGTTGTTACCGTTAACATTGTTGGAATACTCAGTGGTTAAAACACAGTAATACGCGGTATTGCACAGTAGCATATAGTGTTGAACCAATTATTGATTCTTACGTAAGAAGGCACTACTCAATAATTGTTATAGTAATTACTGTTCAATATTCAATAATTGCTACGTTGATATTTTATAATTGTCACTACACAGTATTTCCTATTATCAGATCAATAATTTATATTATTTTAATAATATTACTAGATAACATTATTGGTAATAATGTCTAGAAAGTTCTGTCTAAGGAGATGTTTGGTCACCTAATTGCGCGCCAGTAAGGAAAAATCCTTATTGGAAAGCCCCCTCTTTCCTGAGAACAGCCTGGTTGTCAGTATTGTGATTCTGTAATATTATTTGGGAATAATTAATTATTAATTTATATGATAAAAAAAATATTTATTTATGTGGATATAATTGGAGGAATTTTTAAAAAAGTGGAAATTGTTGAAAATTGATTTTTTATCTTTTCTGATAAAATAATTTATTTAAATATATTATTATATTATAATAATATAATAATGGTGATATTTTTTACAATGAATGTGTGATATATGAATAATGAGGAGGAAGAGTATTTTTATTACAAAAAATATTTTACACATGATTTGTGTGTTGGTGGGCCCCATTTTGTAACTGAAATTGGATTATAGCCCGTAAAATCGTCTGTATGTGAATTTCGGTCAATTTCAGCTTGGAATTTAGAAAAACACAAACTTATAAAGTTGTAGAGAATTGAATTACCTATGCAGTGGACATAAGATTTGAATTTTTTCTGATAAAAGTGCTATTTATTATGAATTATTGAAGTTTCGAAATAATTAATTTTTGGAGTTTTAAATGATTTTAATAAGAAAAACATTTTTTGTAATTTATGTGAGGTGGGCCACTTGTGTGGCTGATGTTTTGACAAAAAAAAGTGGGAGTCAGAAATTTATATAAATATATTAATATTTTATTAAATTTTATGCTTTGGTGTTCTAAGCAATTTCCTATAAATAGGGTGCTTATGTTAGAATTAAAAATCACATCAGAAACTGAAGTTTTCTCTCTCTATATTATCGAGCGTATTCTTGTGAGTATTTTAATACTTTAAGTGTTGCTATACGGTGTACGTTCCTTCAGCACTATATCCAGTATTCCAGTCAGAAGTACTATTTTTTTTTGAAGTAAGAGATGTTATTTTTTTATTAAATGGTATTATTTCTTCTCATATCATTATGCTAACATATTGATATGAATTTTATTGTAAAATTTATACCTTTTTGTGTCGGGATTACTACTCATGTATACGGCACTATTCACGTAAACGACACTATTCAGGAATACGACACTATTCATCGAAAAACAAAATTTTCTCTTCTTTGTCCCAGATTTCTATTTCTATCTTTGATTGTATCCATGTTTTGATCTTTATTCTTGAATTTTACTCCACTATGGTATATTATGGGGTGTTTTTGAATACGGATAAACTGAAGTACGAATCCCTAATATTTATTCTTTTGTCTCACTGGATTCGTTTTCTTTAAAATATTTTCATCATTCTCAGTCCTAAATGATGATATTACTGAATATCTTTGGCATGTAGTGTAAAGGTGAATGATTAATTGACGAATATCTTTGGCCGTAGTGCAAAGATGAACAGGTGTTTAGATGACCATGACCAACTGGTGATACAAATGAATATCTTTGGTCTGTAGTGCAAAGATGAATATTTGATTCAAGATGTATATTGATTGATGTTATAGGGATAAAATATTGATGATGAACTTTTAAATTCATAGAAGATAGTAGATTTCATTCTCTACTTAACTTTTCTAATGAATTGTTATTTTCGCTACGAATATTGATCTGAAACTTATTGTCTATTATATTCTATCAAATTTTTTCCAATTGAGGACTAACGATAATTTGTTCTATATTATCTCAGTCATAATGTTACTGAGCTAGTTGAGCTCACCCTTTTTCTTTTTGTTCCATTTTTCTTCTTAGGAGGCGAGAATGTAGCGAGTACTAGTCGGGGTATGGAATGATAGTTCTAGAAAGTTGTTTTAGTGGTCCTCACTATGTTTGTAAAATAGTGTATCAATAATTATAATGAGGACTTATTTGAGTGTGGATATTGTCTTAAAGACAATATTTGTATTTAAACTCACATTTTATGTGTTGTCGTATTTTGCACGACAATTGTATTAATAAAGTTGTAGTTGTTTCTGTACCATGTATTTGGCGACTCAGAATGGGTGATGTATACCTATTTTGGGGGAGTCACAGTTGGTATCATAGCTTAGGGATATGGTCTCTGGCGGAGATCGGAAAATAGAACTAGGAGGGGAGAGACGAGTAAAATCCTTCGCTAGTATGTCCTACCTAAGCTTATTTGTTGGTTGGTCAAAGTATAGGGTTATTATGTTGCATGTTAATTTCTTTAATTAATCCTTGTTTTGTGGCAGTATTTAAAAGTGGCAGCTAAAAATATTAACGATGGAGTAAATGAGACCGTGGAGACACCATTAATCACCAACGAGGAGAATGTGCAACAGGCCGGCAATGTTCCTCCTGTAAATAACACCACTGAGCAGACAATGAACAATGAGATGTTTAGAAGCTTTTTACGGTTCATGCAAAACTAGACGAGGGAGACTCCTGTTCAAAATACAGGTAGAAACAATAGAAACGCACAGCTGGTCACAGCCAAGCAGTTCAAAGAGTTGGGACCACCAGAATTCTAGGGAAAGCCGAACCCGATTAATGCGGAAACATGGGTCAAGCAAATTACCAAGATATTCGATGTCTTGGGATGCACGAAGGAACAGAAGGTTCCATTCGCCACCTTTATGTTCCGTAATGAAGCAGATTACTAGTGGGAATTTGTGAAGCATACCCAGCCAGCCGCACTCAACATGTCTTAGGAAACATTTCAGAAACTGTTCAATGACAAGTACTTTCCTGATAGTATTCGTCATATGAAGGAGGTAGAAATTATTAGACTGGAACATAACAACATGACGGTGTCCAAGTATGAGGCTAAGTTTGCGGAGTTATCCAGGTTTACACCTCATTCGGTAAAGAATGAGGAACGTATGACGCAGATGTTTCTGAGAGGTTTGAAACCCGACATACGTCAATATATCATTTCTCATAAATTTTCTCTATATTCAGATGTTGTCAACATGACTCAATTATTAGAGCAAGATAATGAGTATGTTCAACCGAGGGACCACAACCAGGGTCATACCGGTGACAGCAGTCATCGGAGCAATGATAACCAGCGGGGAGGGAAAAATTCAGACAAAAGCGGTAACCACTCTGGTGGTAATCATGGTCATGATAATAGGAGAGGCGAGTCAAGTGGAAGTTTCAAAAAGAGGAGATTCAATAATGACAATGTGAAGACGTCAGCACCAGCATCAAATGTTTCTAAGGGAGTAGAACGACCGCCGGTCGTATGCTATAAATATGGAAAAGAGGGACACATCAGCCCAAACTGTCCACAACAGTTTAAGGTATGTTATAATTATGGAAAGAAAGGACATATCACTCGAGATTGTCCTGTAGCAAAACCAAGTCCAGCGGGGATGGTGACTCAAAAGGTTGTCCCAGACAAGGCAAAGTCAACGGTTCCTGGAAGAGCGTTTGTTGTGACTGGCCAAAATACGAGGAACCCTAACGAGGTGATCACGAGTAAGCTAATCATAAACTCTTGCGAAGTGTATACCTTACTAGATACCGGTTCTATCCATTCATTTATCTCTCCTGCTTGTGCTCAACGTTTAAACTTGACTCAGGAGAAATTGGACTTTGATTTATCTGTTGAGACTCTGTTAAGAGAAACTTTCATAACATCCACTGTTTATAAATCTTGTTTGATCCAAGTTGGCACCATCACATTACCTGTTGACCTTATCACTTTAAAGATACTTGCATTTGACGTGATTTTAGGGATTGATTGGTTAACTACTCATCATGCCAAAATTGATTATTTTCATAAGGTTGTTAGTTTACATATTCCTAATTAACCTGTTATGCGAAATCAAGCAACTAAACCACTAAAATCAATCACTGTCATATCAAGCCATAAAGTCATTCGTTTATTGAAAAACGGATGTCAAGCTTTCTTAGCCCATGTTATGGATTTGAATAAAGACACGTTAGATTTGAATAATATTTATGTTGTTAGTGAATTTCATGATGTATTTCCTGAAGAACTTCCCGGTCTACCCCCAGAACGTGAAGTTGAATTCTTTATTGACCTTGAACCTGGTACAAAACCTATTTCTAAAATCCCATATCGAATGGCTCCTATTAAACTTCAGAAGTTAAAAGTCCAATTGCAGGAGTTGTTGGATATCGGTTTCATTCGTCCTAGTACATCTCCTTGGGGTGCTCCTGTTTTAATTGTAAAGAAGAATGACGGGAATATGCGACTTTGTATTGACTATCGAGAATTGAACCATGTCACCATCAAGAATAGGTATCCGCTACCTCGCATTGATGACCTGTTTGACCAATTGCAAGGAGCATAATTCTTTTCAAAGATCGATCTTCGTTCTGGATATCATCAATTGAAGATTAGAACTAAGGATATTCTGAAGACTGCCTTTAGAACTCGGTACGGGCATTATGAATTCTTTGTCATGTCTTTTGGATTGACTAATGCTCATGCGGCTTTCATGGATATGATGAACCGAGTATTCAAGGAATATTTGGATCAGTTTGTTGTTGTCTTTATTGATGACATCCTCATATATTCCAAAAGTCGTAAAGATCATGAGCACCATTTGAAGCTGGTACTCCAAAGGCTTCGTGAAAAACAAGCTATATGCCAAGTTGAAGAAATGCGAGTTCTGGCTTGAGGAAGTAGCATTCCTTGGGCACGTGGTGTCAAAACATGGAGTATCTTTTGACCCGGCGAAGATTGAAGCAATACAAAGTTGGAAGAAACCGAAGTCGGTGACCGAAGTACGTAGCTTTCTGGGCTTAGCTGGTTATTATAGGAGATTCGTGGAAGGATTTTCTCGAATCGCTACTCCGTTAACTCAACTGACTCGGAAAGATACAAAATTCCTATGGAGCGAGGAATACGAGAAGAGTTTTCAAGAGCTTAAGAGGAGACTTATTTCGGCACCTATTTTGACAAATATCATCTGGTTCGGATGGACTTGTTATCTACAGCGATGCTTCAGGCAAAAGGTTAGGATGTGTTCTCATGCAACATGGGAAAGTCATAGCCTATGCCTCGCGACAACTTTAAGAATATGAGAGGAATTATCCTACTCATGATCTAGAGTTGGCAGTAGTCGTTTTCGCGTTAAAGATCTGGAGGCACTATCTATATGGGAAGAAAGTGGAGATATATTCAGACCATAAAAGCCTCAAATATTTCTTCACCCAAAAAGAACTCAACATGCGACAACGATGTTTTCTCAAGCTGTTGAAAGATTACGACTACACCATTCAATACCATCCTGTAAAAGCGAACGTGGTAGCTGACGCGTTGAGTAGAAGATCATATGCGGGAATGAGTGCGATGTTGTCAACATAAAGGCCCATTTTGTGTGATTTACAAAAGATGAAGATAGAATTCAAGACTCCGGGGACCCATGCGATGATGTCAAGTATACACATAGAACCAACTTTAATCGATAAATTTAAAGTTGCTCAAGCCACAGACCCGGAGCTGATGCGTATGAAGAAGAAAGTACAAGAAGGTGTTATCCCAAAAGCCAGAATCGATGAACAAGGAATACTTCGAGTTAACTCCAGACTTTATGTTCCTAACGATTCTGATTTGAAGAACAAGATCATGATGGAGGCATATAATACACCGTTTGCAAACCATCCTGGAAGTACCAAAATAGATCTTGAAGATCTATTAAGACTTTGTGTTCTAGACTTCAAAGGGAGTTGGGATAAGTATTTATCATTGGTGAAATTCTCATACAACAACAGTTATCAGGAAAGTATAGGTGTGGCTCCATTTGAAGCATTGTATGGACGAAAGTGTCACTCTCCAGTATATTGGGATGATGTGGGTGAAGCAACATGGTTGGGACCAGAGTTGGTACGTATTACTACAGAAAAGATCCAAATGATTCGACAACGTATACAAACATCACAAGATAGACAAAAGAGTTATACGGATCTTCATCGAAAGGACGTGGAATTTAGTATTGGGGATCATGTATTGTTGCGTGTTGCTCAGTAGAAGGGAGTTACAAGATTTGGGAAAAGAGGAAAGCTCAATCCACGATTTATTGGTCCATTTTAGATTCTTGATCGAGTAGGAAATATGGCTTATAGACTCGCGTTACCTCCAAGCATGTCTCGTGTTCATAATGTTTTTCACATATATGTGCTTCGTAAATATGTGAAAGACCCGAACCACATTATTGAGTTAGAACCAGACGAGATAGCCGAAGACTTAACGTACGAGAAGGTACCTGTCAAGATCTTGGATAGGAAGGAGCATGTCCTACGCACAAAGGTCACATCACAAGTCAAAGTTTTATGGAGAAAACATGCTATTGAGAAAATGACCTGGGAGTTAGAAACGGAAATTAAAGCGAGGTATCCTCATCTTTTCGAAACACCAGGTACGTATGTCAATTTCGAGGATGAAATTTCATAAGGAAGGGAGGTTGTAAGACCCCAACTTATTATAAATGAAATTGAATTTTCACTATTTATTATTTTAAAATAGTAAGGGTTGATTTGATTAATGTGGTTAGTTATGGGTAAAATGCGCAAATATCTTAAATAAGCAAGTGGTTATAAAATATTCATTGTTGTCGGGAAATATTCGTTTGGTCGTGGAATATTCTTACTATCGGGAAATATTCGTACAACGGCGCAGCCTTGTGTGGGCCCCATAACGGAAAGCGATTGGATGAAGAAAATGACAAGTATAAGTTTTTTTATAAATAAATGTAACAACCCGATATTTTCTATATAATTAAATTAGAAATTTTGCGTATAATTTTTTTTAAAGAGGAGGATTTGTACAAGATAATGTGCATATATAATTATGTGATAAATAAAAATATATTTATTACATGAATATTTATAAATAATTTTATTTTAGAATTATTGAACATTATAAAGTATATTCTTATAATAATTACTTTTATAGCAGAAATGTTTTTATTAATTATTTTCCATGAAAATATAATCATATATTATTTAAATAATATATGGAGTGATTTTTAAGAATAATTATAATAATTATTTCCTTATATGAATTTTAGTACAGATTATTAAGTTAATTATTTTATTTTAATTATTAAGGTTAAATATTGAAGAATAAATCAGTTTTGGAATCCAAACCTTAATTTTGAATTTTTATTAAGGGATGAGAATAATAATATAATATTAATTATATTTTAATTTTTCAGTGCTATAAATATGTACTGTATGTACATATTGATAATGGTCGGTCAATTATGGTTTATATTTTTGAAACCCTATTTTATTAATTTGTTAACCCTAATTCAAAAAGTCAATTTCGGCTTTAAGAATTGTGTAAGTTGTTTGGTAATCATGTTAATGTAAATAATTATAGGTATTATACTTAATTAGGTAAAACCCTAATTATAGGAAACTCTAAATTATAAATTAAAAACCCTAATTAGCTAGAAACCCTAATTGTAAATTAGTAACCCTAATTTGCTAAATTGATAACCCTAATTGTTAATTGAAAGCTAAATGCTAATTAGTGGAATTAAAATCCTAATGTTAATGTATAATGTAATTAGAAAATTAAACACGATTAAGAAACCCTAATTTGCAAAAAATTGAAACTAATATTATTTTTATTTTTGTGTAAACCCTAATTAGTAATTTTAAGAAAACCTAATTTCTAATTATAAACCCTAATTGTTTAATGATCAAGGTTAATTATGATTAGTAAATTTTAAACACAAGTGTTCAAGTAATCGAATTAGAAAACTAATTATATTTAGTAAACTCTAATTTATATTTTTGGAAACTAAATTGTTATTTATTTTTAAATCCTAATTTTGAAAATCCTAGAATTTTGCTTTTAAAACCTAAAATGGTTCAAACCCTAAACTCTAATCCAAAACCTAAACCCTAAGGATTCGACAAGTTACCAAAGTGTCATTAAATTAGAAAAATCAAAAGACTATTTTGCCCCTCTTGTATAAATGAAGCTAGCAATAGGTTTTGACAATTAGGGAAAGTTGGTGACCAAACCCAACAACCCCATCTGATTATAATTGACAGCCATCAGCCATTTTGATCAACCATTCATGCATCCAAGACTTCTATATATAGATTGAGAGAGAAAAGATTGCATTTGTTAGCCATTTTTGTACCAAACACTCAAACCTTTTCTCTCAACACAAACCCACGAAAATTGTAAATTTTAAAGTCACAAAATCAAGCCCTGCGAATTTCATAACAACATCAGTAGCATAGAATCAAAGATTTTTCATAGAAGGTATAAACCCTAACTTGAAAATCTGTCCAACAATCTGCTGTTAGATGTTATTTTTTTGTGTGTTAAATGTGTTGTTAGTAGTGTTCAATGATGATATTGGTTGCTAGATGTTAGATCCATAACATCTAGAGGCTCGGATTTGAAAATTTTGAAAATCTGGAAAAAATTCAAAACGAGTCTGACAACCAAATGGCAGACCCTTTAAATCTTTGGTTGTTAATGATTTCGGGTGTTTAATGTTTCATATTTGTAGTATGTCATTAGATCTTTGTTCTGAAGCTTGAATCAGGTCCATATCGGTTATTGATTAAAAGATATAGTCAGTCAAAGGTCGTTGACCGGCCATGACTAAACTGATCTGGGTAACCCAGATTGTTACCCAGAAACGCCTGACAAGATTTTCCGTGGCTTCGATCTTGCTTCTGTTTATTGTTTTGTTGTTGTTGTTGTAATAGAATCGTAATATGTTATGTGAACTACATATGTATTCCTGTAAATCACCTAAACGATTAACAGAGAAAAAGTAATGGATTGGTCAAACCAATCAGAAGATCATGGGATCGGTTTTCTAGGCAACCCAGAAAACTAATAATCATGTCTTCTGACATGGTTTGACCGGACCATATCTAATTATTGTAATGTTATTATGTGTGTTTTAGATAATATATTTCTTCACTTACATTCTGACTACACACTTCATGAATTATCTCACACAAACAGTACAAGAATCACTAGTTATAGGAGCCCAATGTAAGGCCGTTGAACTGTTCTTCATTTCTGGGTAACCCAGAAATGAAGAACAGCTCTGACAGGTAATTTGGAGGCTTAGATCTCCTTTGTTCGTTGCTGTTTGATCTTATTGATTGTTGAAGCTTGTACTATGGTGTTAGTACTACAAGTTATGACCAGAATCATACCCAGAAACCTAGCGATCTAAGATCTATACTTGGTCAAACCCACTCACTCGGTAACTGACTTGGTGTTCTGGGTTTTGGCCAAGAACATGAAGAACACCTATAGCGACGGTTCTGTCGCTATAGGTGGTCTTTAGCGACAGTTTCTATATAAAAATTATATTTTTATTAAATAATTATAAAAAATTAGTTTTTAATTATTAAAAATACAAAATAAATTATTAAAAATTATTTTAAATTCTGAAAAATAGTTTTTAATTATTTGGAATATATTTCATAAATATTTAATATTTTTGGAATATTAAAGGTATTTAATTTATTTAATTATAATATTAAATAAATTATTTAAAAATAATTTTAATACACGAAAAATCATTTAAAATTATATTATGTTATAAGAAAATATTTTAAGTTATTTTTAATGACTTTTAATATTTTGTGATGAAATTCATTAATAAATTAATATTAATGATAATTAAGTTATTTACTAAATGAATTAAATAAATCAATTAAAAATAATTTTATTATATTAAAAATCATTTTAAATAATAATAAGGAATTTAAAAATATTTAAAGTTATAAAATATAACTTTCAATATTTAAAGATAAATTTCATTAATTAAGTATTATTAATAATATTAAGGTTATTTAATAATTATATTAAATAAATTAGTTTAAAAATAATTTTAATATTAGAAAAATCATTTTAAATGAAAATAAAATGTTTAAAAATATTTTAAGTTATAAAATATAACTTTTAATATTTAAAGAATAATTTCATTAATAATTTAATATTAATGATATTAATTTAATATTAAATGATCTTAAATTTATTTAATAATTATATTAAATAAATAGTTTAAAAATAGTTTTATTAATTTAAAAATTATTTAAAAAGGGTAAAAATGAATTAAAAATATTTTAAGTTATAAATAATGACTTTTAATATTTTGATAAATAAAATATTAATACTTTAATATTAATGGTAATTATTTAAGAATGATTTTAAATGTTTTAAAAATCATTTAAGGGTAATATTAATACTTTAAAAGTATTTTGAGTTATTATAAATAACTTTAATATTTTGACAATGGTTTCATTAATAGTTTAATAGTAATTAAATGTTAATGATAATAGAATTGTTTGATATTTACATTATTTAATAACGATTCCGATGTTTGAAAATTCATGATAAATTATAATAAATGTTTAAAAATTATTATAAGTCATTTAAAAATAATATGACTAATAATTACAAATATTGAGTTACAGAATAGAGTCTTAGACTCGATTATTACCTGATAAAGCTGTCGATACACCGATATGTTTCAGAAATTGATATGGACTTAGATAATTTGATTAGATATGTGTTTATTTGTGATTCAATGGTTGTTAAACTTATGTGACAATATGATTAGGTAATGTGCTGACTGCAATAAGTAGTGCTATGTGTTATAATATGTTATTCTAATCAGTAGAATGATCTTATTACTGATAGGTTGTTATATCAAAGATAAAACTAAGTTATGAACTGTAAGTAGCGTATCAGGCAAGTTTCTTACCTTTGCATTTCCTTTATGTAATGGACATGAGTAAGAATGTTTCTAAATTATATTATTATTGTACAGATTATTAACCCTATATTATATACGCTCATTGCTTATCAACATGTTAGTATATGATAATTCATATATATATTCTGTTCGTTAATTTCTATAAATGGTTATTCAAGTGTCTCCACTTGAATAATCATTGTACTTAATCACATGTTGATACACCTTTGTCAATTACCCGTATATATATATATATATATATATATATATATATATATATATATATATATATATATATATATATATATATATATATGTTGAATTATAGATTATTGTTGAATAAGATAAAACCTTTGATTTGGAACTCAGACAAGTATGAACATCCCTACACGGGAAAACTTTTATGCGCCTAAGGCGGACAGAGTGAACGATACCCTCGTTCTTGCATGTAGTATTGATTAATACAGGGTACAACGGGCTAATCACCCCCGTGCCTATAAGTTATGACGATTTACAGATGAAGTTCTATTTAACCTATTCAAAAATTGAAAACAATGTTCATAGTATGTTACCTTAACCTTAGTTATAGTCATTACGTTGTTTCAAAAATTTTGAAAGTGGGTTGTTATGTTATTATTATCGGTTCAGATTACTTCACAACTATTGATTTGTTGTAGAAGGGTAGTATAAAGAAAATATTTAAAATCTTTCAACTTATATATATATATATATATATATATATATATATATATATAATTGTTATTACTTGCTGGGCACTCAAATGCTCATCCTTGCTTAATTTAAATATTTTCATCTAAGTGTGAAGAACTAGAAGGATCATGCAGAAACAAAGGAAAAGGAAAGCTAACCAAATAAGATTTATGGTATTCTGTGTAATAGTTTGATATTATTAAGACAATGATATATATTATCTATCATGTTATGTAAGGAATGTATTAAAGGTTACATACTTGGGAGCTAGACTCTGATAATCATGTAAATTAAGTTTAATAATTATACTATTTTTATTATTATTAGTATTATTCTGCTCATAGAAATGGTATCGTGAAGCACCGAGTTTGGATTTTAAGTACCTGGATTTGGGGTCTTTACAGGTTGGTATCAGAGCTATAAGCATGAATTTACGAAGAGCCCCGAGCCTCTCGCTGGTGACTTCCTTGTGTGGAATGCACCGAAGCCAGACTCTCCGTAGGGGACGCCGAGTCAGTCGGTGGCAAGCTGATAGGTACCCCTGTAAGGTGCTATGGTTGGAAGCACCATAAAAGTTACACGTTGGTATCAGAGCTTAGGGTTAAAAATCTTAGGTGGGCTAGACCTTAGGCTATAACCTTAGAACAAAGGAAAACGTTAAAAATATAAATAACTCATATAGAGTTTAAAAAAAGAGATGAATTGAATAAATTCATCGTCAAACAAAATAAAAGATAACTTATATAAAACTCTTAATTGCTGTGTGTATATATTATATGCTAATCATGATAATTTATGTGTGTAGATGTCTGGTGGAAAAGGCTTGTTATATGCTTATAGCATGAAGAAGGATCGAATCCATACACCCGAGCTAATATCGAAGCCAATAGCTGAAATAGAGGCTCACGATGAAAACAACTCAGACGAGGTGGTTATTATATGTAAAACCCCAGATTTTATGAATAAAGATTTAATTTTTCGAAATATTTTTTTTAAATATTATGGTGTGAATTTGAGATAATGTTATAGTTGTGGGTAGCATTTATAAATTTTGCAAATTATGCAAGTTACTGTATTATATTCGATTGGTCGGGAAATATTATTTTTATCGGGGAATATTCGTACGACGGTACAATTATTGGTGAACCCCACAACAGAATTATTGTCGGATTGAGAAAACGACAAAAATATTTTATTAAAAATAACGGCAGAAGTTTTACCGTTGATACTGTTAAACTACTCAGTAGTAAAAGTACAGTAATACGCGTGATTGCATAGTAGCATACGGTATTGATTATTGAGGCTTACGTGATTAGTCACTCAATTTGATTCAATTATTGTCAATTAATAATATGAATTATTTAGCGATAATAAAGTTTTGTTTTATTCGTATTATTAACATAATAAAACATAAACATCTTTTTATATAAAACAGAATACTTTATTAAAGTTATTCTATAAATAGAATATATTATATTTTATTTAAAAGATTTTTCTTTAAATATGAACCGTCAGATTAAAGTAAATCAATCTGGATCGTTCATGGATTAGTTACTATGCATTCTATTTTCCTATAAATAGAAGCTCATTCCTTCATTATTTTCTTACGAATTTACTAAAACTCTAGAGAGAGAAACTATAGAGAGGGTTCTTCTTCTATAATCTTGAGCGTATTTCTTTAGAGTTTAAGAAAACTTTGAGCGTAGTATAAGTTTCTTCGAGTATATTCTCGCTCTACCAGTCGGAATACTCTTCTTTCAAAGGTAAGGGATATTATTTGTTGTACTCGTAAGGGGTGTTATTTCTTTTATATTCATGAAGAGAACTTCTGTTATTCTATTTTTTATTATTCTGTTGGAATAACCTGTTTATGCGAAGTACCGTATACATGGTGAAATTCTTCTATTATTCTGTTCTTTATTATTCTGTCGAAATATCCTGTCTGTGCGTTTACGCCGGACCTCGTTCCATTATTTATTATTCTGTCGAAATATCCTGTCTGTGTGTTTTACGTCGGACCTGGTTCCATTATTTATTATTCTGTCAGAATATCCTGTCTGTACGTTTTACGTCGGACCTAGTTCCGGCTTTATTATTCTGTTGGAACATCCTGTCGGTGTGAATTTCACCTAACCTGGTTCCGTTATTATTATTCTGTTGGAATAACCTCTCTATGCGAAATATCGTATGCATGGTGATTTCTTTTGTTATTTCATTCTTTATTATACTCAGTTGGTTAAAGTTTTGACTTCTATACTCCATGAAATTAGTAGAATATCCTTGATATTTGCGCTTCATCCAGTATCTTTTCATGGAAATATTCTTCTAAGCATTCTTGAATTTTACTCTACACAAAAGTATCATGTTGACAATTTGAACGTTATTGGTTCCTGGACAAATTAATTCTTGAACTTGTTTTATTGAATTCTTATATCATTGTCATCATCCTCATGCTTATATTATGTTGAAAGTCATCTGTGGCCTGTAGTGCATAGATGGACTTGGTATGATTATGACCAGGGATTATTCGGTATAATTATAACCGTAATGTTACAAATGATGTGAAAAAAGTTTTCATTGGCCCGTAGTGCATTGATGGATAGTTTTTGGTATGATTATGGCTATGGATTCTCTTTGGCCGTAGTGCAGAGATGAATTATTTTATGGCATGATCAGGACCGTTGATGAAAACATGATTATCTTTAGTCGTAGTACATGGATAATTCGTGGTCGTGATACTAAAGAATATCCTTGGCCGTAGTGTAGGGGTGATTCGATGATGTGAATTATTTATTAAGCTGAGTCCCAGCGATAAAAGTCATGAAAAACCTTTTAAATCATAAAAGATAGTAGATTTTATTCTCTACTTGACTCTTTTAATGGATTGCTTGATCCGCTACAGTTAAACTTGATGTCTATTATATTTTATCAGTTTAACATTGTTGAAGACTAATGATAATTTATTCTGCATTATCTTAGTCATAATATTTCTTACTGGGCTAGTTGAGCTCACCCTTTCTTTCACAGTTCTCTTCAGAAAATGAGAATATAGCTGGGACGAGTCGGGAAATGGAGTGATGGACCAAATGATAGCATTAGTAGTCCTCACTATTCTATGTAATAGTGTGATAATAATTGTAATAAGGACTCCTTTTGAGTATGGATACTCTTTAGAAGACAATATTTGTATTCAAACTCACAGTTTATGTTTTATCGTATTGTACACGACAGTTGTATTAGTAAGTTGTATTTGAATTCTGTACCATGTATCTGGCGACCCAAGATGGGTGATGTATACCTAATTTTGGGGGCGTCACAGTTGGTATCAGAGCTTAGGGATATGATCCCTGGCAAGGATGTGAGAATAGAACTAGGAGGGGAGAGACGGGAAATTCCTTCGCTAGTATGACCTACCTAAGTTTACTTGTTATTTAATTGGTCGGTCAGAGTATAGAGATAATATGTGATATGTTAATTAACCCTTATTTTGTAACAGTATTTGAAAATGGCATCTGAAAATATTGAGATTAGCAATGGAGCATATGAGACCGTTGAGTCTACACAGATCAATAATCAGGACAATGTGCAACATGATGGCGATAATCCTCCTGTAAATAACAACACTGATCAATTGACGAACGACGGTAAGTTTAGGAGTTTTTTAGAATTCATGCAACATCAGGCGTAGGCGGCTCCTGTTCATAATGCAGGTAAAAATAATGGTAACCCACGGTTGGTCACCGCTAAGCAGTTCAAGGAGCTGGGACCACCGGAGTTTTTGGGAAAGCCAGAACCACTTAAGGCGGAGACGTGGTTAAAGCAGATTACCAAGATATTTGATGTCTTAGGATGCTTCGAGGAGCAAAAGGTTCCCTTTGCCACCTTTATGTTGCATGAAGAGGCAGATCACTGGTGGGAATCTGTAAAATGTACCCAGCCTGACGCACTCAAGATATCTTGGGAGAAGTTCCAAGAGCTGTTCAATGACAAGTACTTTCCCGAAAGCATTCGTCACATGAAGGAGGTGGAATTTATTAAGTTGGAGCAAAATAACATGACCGTGTCGCAGTACGAAGCCAAGTTTTCCGAGTTGTCCCGATTTACGTCCCACTTGGTTGATAATGAAGAAAGAATAACGCGGATGTTTTTAAGAGGTTTGAAGCCTGGGATACGTCAATATCTTATCTCTCATAAATTTTGTTTGTATTCAGATGTTGTTAATATGGCTCAATTATTGGAGCGCGATAACGAGTCAACCCAACCAAAAGAGAGCAGCCGATAAAATGATAATACCGGTGATAACAGTCATCAAAGAGGTGGCAATAAGCATGGAGGGAATCAACATGCCAGAAATGGTAACTACTTCAGTGGTAATCATGGCTAAAATAATAAGAATGGACATTTCAAGAAGAGAAGGTTCAACAATGACGTGAAGACGTTGGCACCAGCACCCGTTTCAAAGGAAGAAGAACGACCACCGGTCGTATGTTTCAAATGTGGACAGGAGGGACACATCCGTCCAAACTGTACGCAGCAATCCAAAGCGTGTTTTGATTGCGGAAGAGAAGGTCACCTAGTTCGATTTTATCGTATGGTGAAGTCAAGTCCAGCTGGGATAGTGATGCCAAAGGATGTCCCAGACAAGCCAAAGCCGTTAGTTTAAGATAAAGCATTTTTTTCCGTGACGAGGAACCTGAATAAAATTATCACGGGTATGTTAGTCATAAACTCTTGCGAAGTCTATACCGTGTTAGATACCGGTTCTACTCACTCCTTTATTTCACCTAGTTGTGTTCAATGTTTGAACTTAACTCCGGAGAAGTTAGACTTTGATATATCTGTTTAAACTCAGTTGGGAGAAACCTTCGTTACCTCCACTATTTATAAATCTTGTTCAAATCAGCACTTTCACGTTACCTGTCGATCTTATCTCTTTGAAAATACTTGCATTGATGTGATTTTTGGAAACGATTGGTTAACTGCTCATCATGCTTTTTGTAAGTTTGTTAGCTTTCATATTCCTAACCAACCTATTATGCGAATTCAAGCAACTAAACCACTAAAGTCAATCATTGTCATATCAAGCCATAAGTAAAGATCCACATTCCTTTCGTTGTTGACTTCCTGGTGTGGAATGCACCGAAGCCAGACTTTCCGTAGGAGACGTTGTAAATGACGATGGCAAGTTGATAGGTATCAATGTGACGTGTTATTCAAGTCTGGGATGAGAGTCACAGTTTTGAATGATATTTCTATTGTTAATAAATTTCCTGACGTATTCTTGAAGACTTCCTAGCCTACCCCTAGAGCGTGAGAGTCACAATTTTGAATGATATTTCAATTGTTAATAGGAGCATGTTTTATCTGTGCGATAGAAGGTCATCAGGCGAAAGGTTGTCTAAGAAAAAGGTGTAATAAATAGGTAGTATAGGTTCTGTGGTGTAGGTGTGTTTAATGTAATATATAGGATAAGTATGTCTGTGTAATGTAATATTCTAAAACTTTTATAATGATCAAGTTTGTAAATCCCGACTTTTGTGGTCACAAAGGGATAACTGATGTTTAATACATTATATGCTTTGTTATGTAAAATATTCGTTGAATGAATATGAATATAACTTTTAGAAATGAAACAAGTTTAACATACTCATCTTATGCGATAAGGTTTAGAATGTAAGTTAAATTTATGCTTTTATTTAATCAGATAATGTCGCCAAGACGTCGAACTAGAAATCAAAGGGCAGAAGAATCTGTCAACAACGCTGAGGAACAACAACAAGCAAACCCGATGCAGAACTTCACGAACATGATAGCTCAGGCTATGCAACAGGGGATACCAGTCGCTGGGAATCAGCCGGATAATTGCTTAGCAAACTTCAAACTGTAGGACCGTCAAAATTCAAAGGTACAACTGACCCTGTTGAAGCCCAAACTTGGGTCAAAGAGATTGAAAAAGCATTCGTGATAGCTAGGGTAACGGAAGGGCAGAAGACCGCTTTTTCCACTTACATGATGAAGGGTGAGGTAATTTTTTGGTGGGAAGCAAATCAGGTGAGGGCAGGTGAAGGTGTGATAACTTGGGATAGATTCAAAACTTTGTTTTTCAAAAACTATTTTTCATCTAGTATGCAGGCTGGGATGGAGGTGAAATTTTTAGAATTGAAGCAGGAGAATATGACGGTGTCCGAATATGCCGCCAAATTTAATGAGTTAGCTAGGTTTGCCCCGCATCAAGTTGATACGGAGGCTAGAAAAGCGAGAAGGTTTGAGCTGGGATTAAAACCCTGGCTCTACAACAAGGTGGCAGTGTTGCAGATCCCTACATTTGCAGCACTTATGGAGAAGGCGATTATTACAGAGGAGGGAAGTGAGGCCATGAGCCTCTACGACAAGGAGAGGAAGAATAAGGGTAAGCCCGAAGGAGCTGGGAAGGTAGGAATTAATAGTGGGAGCAGGAGTGGAGATGGAAAGAGGAAGGTGAATAACTTTGGGAATGTTCAGATCAAACAGGAAGGTGTTAAGAAGCCAGCGGTACAGTGTAAGACGTGCGGGAAGAACTATTCAGGGGAGTATTTGAAAGAAAAGTTTGTTTGTTACAAGTGCGGGCAGGAAGGCCATATCTCTCCCAACTGCTCCCATCCTAGGATGAATAGTGGATGTTTTCTGTGCAAATCGACTGAGCAGAAGGTGAAAGATTGTCCGAAGAGGAGGGCGGAGGCAGGTAGTGTGAATACTGGCACTGGTAGCGGGACTTTAGCAATCACGGGACCTACGTAATCGAGCAAGCCAACAAAATCAACAGCAAGGGTCTACAACATGACTATCTAGGATACGGTGACAGCTGGCAATGGAACTCTAGGTATTATTCATACAACTTTTATTTTATTATACATGAGTTTCCTATCTATAATAAATTATTTTATCAAAAAATTTTGAGCGAAGAATTTGAGTTCTTTTAGAAATCAAATTTCCATTTAATCAGAAGGACAAACTTTGTGTGAATAGTTAAAGATCAGTTCGATCAAATTATGATCGAGATCTACTTGTAATGATTGTGTATGCTATGTACCCTTGTATGTACATGTTTTAAAACGGTGATTCCGGGGACGGAATCTTTATAAGGGAGGGTGAATGTAACAACCCGATATTTTCTATATAATTAAATCAGAAATTTTACATATAATTTTTTTTAAAAGATGTGGATTTGTACAAGATAATGTGTATATGTAATTATGTGATAAATAAAAACATATTTATTACATGAATATTTACAAATAATTTATTTTAGAATTATTGATTATTAGAAAGTAAATTTTTATAATAATTACTTTTATAGTAGAAATATTTTTATTAATTATTTTTCATGAAAATATAATCATATATTATTTAAATAATATATGGAGTGATTTTTAAGAATAATTATAATAATTATTTCATTATATGAATTTTAGTACAGATTATTAAGTTAATTATTTTACCTTAATTATTAAGGTTAAATATGAAAGAATAAATCAGATATGGAATCCAAACCTTAATTTTGGATTTTTATCAAGGGATGAGAATAATAATATAATATTAATTATATTTTAATTTTTTAGTGCAATAAATATGTACTGTATGTACGTATTGATAATGGTTGGTCAATTATGGTTTATATTTTTGAAACCCTATTTTACTAATTTGTTAACCCTAATTCAAAAAGTCAATCTCGGCTTTAAGAATTGTGTAAGTTGTTTGGTAATCGTGTTAATGTAAATAATTATAGGTATTATACTTAATTAGGTAAAACCCTAATTATAGGAAACTCTAAATTGTAAATTAGAAACCCTAATTAGCTAGAAACCCTAATTGTAAATTAGTAACCCTAATTTGCTAAATTGGTAACCCTAATTGTTAATTAAAAGATAAATGCTAATTAGTGGACATTAAAATCCTAATGTTAATGTATAATGTAATTAGAAAATTAAACACGATGAAGAAACCCTAATTTGCAAAAATTAGAAACTAATATTATTTTTATTTTTTTGCAAACCCTAATTAGTTCTTTTAAAAAACATTATTACTAATTATAAACCCTAATTATTTAATGATCAAGGTTAATTATGATTAGTAAATTTTAAACACAAGTGTTCAAGTAATCGAATTAGAAAACTAATTATATTTAGTAAACTCTAATTTATATTTTTGGAAACTAAATTGTTATTTATTTTCAAATCCTAATTTTGGAAATCCTAGAATTTTTCTTTTAAAACCTAAAATGGTTTAAACCCTAAACCCTAATCCAAACCCTAAATCCTAAGAGTTCACTACTACAAAATAGTAAATAGACAATGCGAAAAAAACGTTGTGGTTTCACTCAGAAAAACGTCGTGGTTAAGGGTATTATCTATTGACAACCTTACACAACGTTTTTAAAACGTTGTAGTTAAGCACAATACACAACGTTTTTTAGGAAAAAACGTTGTAGATTTATTTTTCAAAAATTAGCAGATGCTTAAAAACGTTGTAGAAGGTATGATTGCACAACGTTTTTTGGATAAAAATGTTGTTGTTTAGTATATCAGACAACGTTTTTTAAATGTTGTAGATAAAAAAAAAGAAAAAAAAAAGATGTGCTTCACCTATATTACCAAAGCACCTGCAATATGCTAATGCCATGATATATAGTCAAAATGTATCAACCATTCAAAATACATCCCAATAATACTACTCGTTTACATTTTTAAATTACTACATCCACAAAATATATACCAAAATGTCCATATATACATCTCAAATTCACTTTTCAATCCACAAAATAAACCATAATAAACCAAACTATTCATAAAATTAAGCTACTACCTAAGCATTGTAAAAAAGCCTAGGTTCTCCCAAAATACGCCAGTAACTTTTGCTCTAGAACTAGCCATGGATGGCAGTATCTTTTGCTCTAGCACTAATAGATTCTTGAGAGAAGGTTAACCTACTTCTGTTGCTTCTGCTACACTGCTTCTGTTGCTGCGACATACTTCTTGCTGCTGTTTGTAGCGAAGTGCTGCTGCCAAACATTTATAAACTGTCATAACATTTATAAACTTCGTAAATTACATTTATAAACTGTTCTTACCAAACAAAGAACCATCGGGGCTCCAAATTAGAGTCTATTTTAACAAATATGCGACTAATAACCCTTAAATTAGTGTCAAGTTACTGCAACAAATTAGAGTCTATTTTATAAATTAGAGTCTATTTTCAGAATAGGTTTCATAAGTAAAACTCTCTAGGGAATAAATATTGATTTTTAACATGGGTACATAGTTTCAACTCATACATTTCAGAAAAAAAGTATACAAAACTAAAAAATGATATTCTATCTAATTTGAATACCTGTTGATAACAACATTAACAATGACTTGGCCTGTAACTTCAAAATGACAAACTCTCTGGCCTGAAGATGCAAAAGGCAAACCAGCAGTCAGCACTTTGGCATAATTAGAACCTAGAACTGATGTAGGAAACTCATGTTCAACACCAACTACAGCAGTTTCAGTACATTAGGGATGAGAAACTATAGCAGATTCAACTTCTGCAGTGCCGATACGATGCCCATTGTGTATGTTCCAGAATGAATAAAGAATTAAAGAAGCAAAATCTATAAAAATCTTCAAAATTTACATCATGCCGGTCAATCGCCTTGAGAATTTGCTAGTTTATTCAGCTTATGTGAGGATATCATGGAGGATATATAAATTGGTCCATCTAATATAATTACTTGAGTAGAATATAAATTCTTAAAAATGCATAGTTGTCAACTGCAAAAAATCATATATCTGCATGTAGGAACATAACTTCTGTGTTGGACTTCTTTAGTGAGTTATGTGAAATTTAAACCTGTTATGGATAAGTAGAAGGTACCTGACATTGATAACATCATCAACTCTCCTAGTGAGCCAGTGGTACCCATCCTTGTCCTTGAAGCAAATATTTAATTCTTGTTAGAAACACCCAACATGTATGGCTTCCAATAATTAGAAGTTTAAATGTACAACACTTAAAGCAATTATTGATAAGAAAGGAAATGATAACATTTATTAATATATTACTGGGAGCTGTCGTTTACACTCCTAAATTAACCTCACTTCCACTTTACAAATTTAAACAATTAGCACAATAGTAAGCAAGGATCGATCCCACAGAGAGTGATTTATTTTATATTTATCCTATGGTTTCTAATGAAAAGGGGATTTTTAATTAATTAACTAAATTAACAAGAATAAAGTAATAAGAATAAACAATGAATAAAAATCTTCAGTTCTTTAGTTCAGTATCACCTTTTTACAATAATAGATTAATCAAGTGTAACATTATTTACCCTTTAATGAAACTAATAGCCCTAGGTAACAACAAGCTCTGCTACCCGAAACTCCCCTTAGATTGTCACTCAATGAAATAAGCTCTTCACAAGATTCTAACAATTATATAACCTATAACAAGTTCTCTAGATTTAATATAATAGCAGCATTAAGAACTAGGGAATTAGACTATTTCAAGCAACAAACACATAAGCTCAGATTATTTAACTTGTCTTCTGATAATCATAGCAATACTCAAAAGCTTGTCCACAATAATATATTACTAATTACTACTTGTGATTAGAAACAATATCAATTGCACGTAATATTATTTCTTGATCTAGCATATGATATTCGTTAACCAACTCAATCCTGCAGAAATCAAATCAGTTAAGCCAAATAGCATTCAGAAATTAAATCAGATTATCAAGAATGAATTTCATGTGAGAAGGAATAAATAATGAATACTCAATTAACCATTAATTATAAATAAGGTTCAACATCCCTTAGAACTGAATAAAAAGAACTTAGCTCATGTCTTCAATTCTCCAATATTGTAGATGAGAGAATATAGTAGATGATTGAATGAATAAAACCCTGACTCTCATCCTCTATTTATAGTGCTAGACAAAGTCCTAAATCCTATAGGAAGTAGAAATCCAAATCCTAATAGGAATTACAGATTACACCAATTTTCATAAAGAAATAGAATTCAATTTGGAAATAAATCTTAGTCTAAAAGAAATCATAATTACAATAGAAATGTAAAAACTATTCTTCTAGAATCTAAAATTCAGATTTGAAATTGGAATTAAATCCCACAATTGCCATGTGCTTAAACTCATTGCCGCGTGAATCCAAATCCATTTATGATACTAATTGTTGAATCCTTGATTTGTTAGGAATCCCGTAAACCTCCTCCAATTTATTTCCAAAATCATGAAACCCCTTCAATTGTACCTAAAATAAAAATATTAGAGTAATGAGTTTATTTAGGTACAAAATAAATACAAAAGATTAAGTATTAAGGAATAAAAATATAACATATTTCATACTCATCAATTACCGACTGCAGCCATCACCGCTAAAATACAACAGTCATTTATATCAGATGAGATCTAAGGATAAGTTCCTCTTACAAATATGTAGAAACTTTTTCAGTTCCATTCCTAAATAATTTCTACAACCATGTAGAAGAAATGGAACTTTATTTTTGAATTCCTCCAGATCCAGATTACCTCTCGACATAACCTTGCAAGTATACTAAGGGTTTATCATTTAAACATAAAAGAGCAGACATATATGATGAATAGAACGACAAATTCCAAATTCCTCCATCAAGATAACAAGCAACATTATCACAATAGTGGAACACATTAGCTTGACAACCAAACCACATACCTGACAGCTATAATCACTGAAGTTTGGCTCCATCATTAAGGGCACACCCATGCAGTCCTTCATGAAATTCTAAAATAACAATCGTGTAACAAAACTAATATCTGCCACTCATGTATGATTCAAGTAAAATATCTCATTTCTTTTATAATTTTCAAGGTTCTTGTCTAAAAATGAAAGTTTAAAACGACAAATTTAGTATATATGTCCTGATATAAAATTTATAACAACTAAAAATTATTTGGGTAGTCTAGCTTGCAAGGTTGATTATAGAACCTTTCTACCAAAAGATCCGATCACTATTTATGAAAAAATTGAGATAGAAGTGATCTCAATCATTCGTGCATGGTTGGAACAAGAATAGTGGTGATGGGAGGATTTCAATTCTAGTTATACATATTAAAACCATTGAGGATGCAAGTAAATTCTTCATAAAAAAGAAATGCATATGAAGACAAGAAACATGAGTTTTAAAACCACTAACCTGTGTAGGGAGCTTACATGTATTAATACATATGCCAACAAATTTGCTGTCCTCTAAATACTTGCATTTTTCAATAAATACCTACAATAATATCCAAACTCCAAAGGGGATCATGACTGCCAAATTATACAAGTGAGGATCAGCCAGTCAAGACAGGAGGCGATTCAGAAAGAAAAAACCATTACCCCACTCATCAATGAGAATCCATTAGGAAGATCAACAGAGTTAACAGTGCATGGACCCATGAGCCACTGGCAAGATAGTGCAATCACCCTTGCTTAAAAAAAGACAGAAAGTGCAAACTTCAAACTTTTAGCAGTCAAAAATGAACTGAGCACTAACAATCAAAGCAAATAGCCTTTATAAATAAAGCAATGTGTGCTGAAAATTTGTTTCAAGATTTTTCAGGATTGCACTGCTCTAAATCTTTAAACATATTCAATTAACCCTCAAAAGCCCAATAAGAACTCCATGTGGACATGAGCTTCTATGTAATCCTCAAAACAGACTACGTTCTTTCAAACTTTGGAAAATTAATGTAAATAGCATTAGAATGGGGTCTTGGATGCCTAACTAACCTTTAGGATCATGTAAGACCAGTTTAGGTAACAAAAGGAGGCATAAATAGATCTAGCTAATAAGGCAGCAGGAATTCAATACTCTAGAAGTGGACGAAATATAACTAGCAATCTAGCATCAACAAATCTTAGTACAAAGAAACAGAAAAGGCATAATTTAAATGTCATTTCAGTTCAATTGGCACTGATTTCAAGCTTAACTAGGACCCTATATTCCAGGCATTTGGAAACTACATTTTCCCAAGCCAGTAAGACTTTCTCGGTGGTTTATAGTTTTGCAAGGTTTCAGTTTTGTTTCTAAGAATTTCAAGAGTTAACAAAATGCAGATTTTAAGCTCAATCAAGTATTTATGTTTAATATAACAAACATAGATTCATATAATGACGAATAACAAAATAAAAATTGAAATTAAACAGAATCGCCACGTACAAAGAAATGATCTGATTAACAAAGAGCTGACCTAATTCCAGATCCGGTAGTGAATATAAGAACCGACTGATAATCCTCGGACGGTCATCTGGGTTACACCAGATTCTTAGCGCAGAAAAAGTTACCCAAAGAAGATAACACATGTGATTCCCACAAATATGATAAAAAAATATTGCAAGAGTTCAAAATCGAGGACATACCAATTAGGGTTTTCTTAGATTAATCCTCCGTTCGACTGATTTGAGGGCACAAGTTGATCGATTTGGCTTCCACCATGAGACAATCAAGAGGGCGAAGGAGAGAAATTTGACCTAAGAATTTCTGATTCGTGCTTCTACGATTTTGAAAATGCTCAAGATCTTCTCCGTTTGGATAGTTGGAGAGAAGGGCACTGCTTCCTTTGGTCGTAGAGAGAGAAAGTACAGAGATAAGAGAGAAACTAGTTTGCTTTAATTTCAAGTTTTTGCTTACTGTTTCTATTTTTTGCTCCGTGTTTTTGTAGATAGATAACGTTTTTTTAAAAAACGTTATCTATTTAAAATCATAAATTGCCCCTATAAAATACATAACGCTTTTTCATATGTATCTACAACGTTTTGTTAAAAAACGTTATAAAAAAATACCACAACATTTTTATAAAAAACTTTGTGGTTTAAGTGTTGTCTATTTACTGTTTTGTAGTAGTGGTTTAACAAGTTACAAAAGTGCCATTAAATTAGAAAAATCAAAAGACTATTTTGCCCCTCTTGTATAATTAAAGCTAGCAATAGGTTTTGACAATTAGGGGAAGTTTGTGACCAAACCCAACAACCCCATGTGATTATAATTGATAGCCATCAGCTATTTTGATCAACCATTCATGCATCCAAGACTTCTATATATGGATTGAGAGAGAAAAGATTGCATTTGTTAGCCATTTTTGTACCAAACACTCAAACCTTTTCTCTCAACCCAAACCCAAGAAAATTATAAGTTTTAAAGTCACAAAATCAAGCCCCACGAATTTCACAACAACATCAGTAGCATAGAATCAAAGATTTTTCATAGAAGGTATAAACCCTAACTTGAAAATCTGTCCAACAATCTGTTGTTAGATGTTGTTTCTTTTGTGTTAAATGTGTTGTTAGTAGTGTTTATTGATGATATGGGTTGCTAGATGTTAGATCCATAACATCTAGAGGCTCGAATTTGATGATTTTGAAAATCTGGAAAAAATTTCAAAACGAGTCTGACAACCAAATGGCAGACCCTTTAAATCTTTGGTTGTTAATGATTTCGGGTGTTTAATGTTTCATACTTATAGTATGTCATTAGATCTTTGTTCTGAAGCTTGAATCAGGTCCATATCGGTTATTGATTAAAAGATATAGTCAGTCAAAGGCCGTTGACCGGCCTTGACTAAACTGATTTGGGTAACCCAGATTGTTACCTAGAAACGCCTGACAAGATTTTCTGTGGCTTCGATCTTGCTTCTGTTTGTTGTTTTATTGTTGTTGTAATAGAATCGTCGTATGTTTTGTGAACTACATATGTATTCCTGTAAATCACCTAAACGATTAACAGAGAAGAAGTAGTGGATTGGTCAAACCAATCAGAAGATCATGGAATCGGTTTTATAGGAAACCCAGAAAACTGATAATCATGTCTTTTGACATGGTTAGTCCGGACCGGTTCTAATTATTGTAATGTTGTTATGTGTGTTTTAGATGATATATTTCTTCACTTACATTCTGACTACAATCTACATGCATTATCTCACACAAACAGTACAAGAATCACTAGTTATAGGAGCCCAATGTAAGGCCATTGAACTGTTCTTCATTTCTGGGTAACCCAGAAATGAAGAACAACTCTGACAGGTACTTTGGAGGCTTAGATCTCCTTTGTTCGTTGCTGTTTGACGTTATTGATTGTTGAAGCTTGTACTATGGTGTTAGTACTACAAGTTATGACCAGAATCATACCCAGAAACCTAGCGATCTAAGATCTATACTTGGTCAAACCCACTCACTTAGTAACTGACTTGGTGTTCTGGGTTTTGGCCAAGAACATGAAGAACACCTATAACAACGGTTCTGTCGCTATAGGTGGTCTTTAGCGACAGTTTCTATATAAAAATAATATTTTTATTAAATAATTATAGAAAATTAGTTTTTAATTATTAAAAATATAAAATAAATTATTAAAAATTATTTTAATTTCTGAAAATTAGTTTTTAATTATTTGGAATATATTTCATAAGTATTTAATATTTTTGGAATATTAAAGGTATTTAATTTATTTAATTATAATATTAAATAAATTATTTAAAAATGATTTTAAAACATGAAAAATTATTTAAAATTATATTATGTTATAAGAAAATATTTTAAGTTAGTTTTAATGACTTTTAATATTTTGTGATGAAATTTATTAATAAATTAATATTAATAATAATTAAGTTATTTACTAAATGAATTAAATAAATCAATTAAAAATAATTTTATTATATTAAAAATTATTTTAAATAATAATAAGGAATTTAAAAATATTTTAAGTTATAAAATATAACATTCAATATTTAATGATAAATTTAATTAATTAAGTATTATTAATAATATTAAGGTTATTTAATAATTATATTAAATAAATTAGTTTAAAAATGATTTTAATATTAGAAAATTTATTTTAAATGAAAATAAAATGTTTAAAAATATTTTAAGTTATAAAATATAACTTTTAATATTTAAAGAATAATTTTATTAATAATTTAATATTAATGATATTAATTTAATATTAAATGAAATTAAATTTATTTAATAATTATATTAAATAAATAGTTTAAAAATAATTTTATTAATTTAAAAATCATTTAAAAAGGATATAAATGAATTAAAAATATTTAAGTTATAAATAATAACTTTTAATATTTTGATAAATAAAATATTAATACTTTAATATTAATGGTAATTATTTAAGAATGATTTTAAATATTTTAAAAATCATTTAAGGGTAATATTAATACTTTAAAAGTATTTTGAGTTATTATAAATAACTTTAATATTTTGGCAATGGTGTCATTAATAGTTTAATAGTAATTAAATGTTAATGATAATAGAATTGTTTGATATTTAAATCATTTAATAACGATTACGATGTTCAAAAATTCATGATAAATTATAATAAATGTTTAAAAATTATTATAAGTCATTTAAAAATAATATGACTAATAATTAAAGATATTGAGTTATAGGATAGAGTCTTAGACTCGATTATTACCTGATAAAGTTGTCGGTACAACGACATATTTCAGAAATTGATCTGGACTTAGATAATTTGATTAGATATGTGTTTATTTGTGATTCAATGGTTGTTAAATTTATGAGACAATGTGATTATGTAATGTGCTGACTGCAATAAGCATTGTTGTGTGTTATAATATGTTATTCTAATCAGTAAAATGATCTTATTACTGATAGGTTGTTATATCAAAGATAAAACTAAGTTACGAACCGTAAGCAGCGTATCATGCAAGTATCTTACCTTTGCATTTCCTTTATACAATGGACATGAGTAAGAATGTTTCTAAATTATATTATTATTGTACAAATTATTAATCCTATATTATATATGTTCATTGCTTATCAACATGTTAGTATATGATAATTTAGATATATATTCTGTTCATTAATTTCTATAAATGGTTATACAAGTGTCCCCACTTGAATAATTATTGTATTTAATCACATGTTGATACACCTCTGTCAATTACCCGTATATATATATATATATATATATATATATATATATATATATATATATATATATATATATATATATATATATATATATGTTGAATTATAGATTATTGTTGAATAAGATAAAACATTTGATTTAGAACCCAAACAAGTATGAACATCCCTACACGGGAAAACTTTTATGCGCCCAAGGCGGACAGAGTGAACGATACCCTCGTTCTTGCATGTAGTATTGATCAATACAAGGTACAACGGGCTGATCACCTCTGTGCCTGTAAGTTATGACGGTTTACAGATGAAGTTCTATTTAACCTATTCGAAAATTGAAAACAATGTTTATAGTATGTCACTTTAACCCTAGTTATAGTCATTACGTAGTTTCAAAAATTTGAAAGAGGGTTGTTATGTTATTATTATCGGTTCAGATTATTTCACAACTATTGATTTGTTGTAGAAGGGTAGTATAAAGAAAATATTTAAAATCTTTCAGCTTATATATATAATTGTTATTACTTGCTGGGCACTCAAATGCTCATCCTTACTTAATTTAAATATTTTCAGCTAAGTGTGAAGAACCAGAAGGATCATGCAGAAACAAAGGAAAAGGAAAGCTAACCAAATAAGATTTGTGGTATTCTGTGTAATAGTTTGATATTATTAAGACAATGATATATATTATCTATCATGTTATGTAAGGAATGTATTAAATGTTACGTACTTGGGAGCTAGACTCTGATAATCATGTAAATTAAGTTTAATAATTATATTATTATTATTATTATTAGTATTATTCCGCTCATAGAAATAGTATCGTGAAGCACCGAGTTTAGATTTTAAGTACCTGGATTTTGGGGCTTTACAATAACGGCGTAGTTGTTACCGTTAACACTGTTGGAATACCCGGTGGTTATTGATTCTTATGTAAGAAAACACTACTCAATAATTGTTGCAGTAATTACTGTTCAATATTCAATAATCACTACGTTGATATTTTATAATTGTCACTACACAATATTTCCCATTATCAGATCAATAATTTATATTATTTTAATAATATTACTAGATAATATTATTGGCAATGTCTAGAAAGTTCTGTCTAAGGAGAGGTTTGGTCACCTAATTACGCGTCAGTAAGGAGAACTCCTTATTAGAAAGCCCCCTCTTTCCTGGGAACAGTCTGGTTGTCAGTATTGTGATTCTATAATATTATTTATGAATAATTAATTATTAATTTATATGATAAGAAAAATATTTATTTATGTGGATATAATTGGAGTAATTTTTAGAAAAGTGATAATAGTTGAAAATTTATATTTTATCTTTTTTGATAAAATAATTCATTTAAATATATTATTATATTATAACAATATAATAATGGTGATATTTTTTACAATGAATGTGTTATGTATGAATAATGAGGAGGAAGAGTATTTTTGTTATAAAAAATATTTAACACATATTTTGTGTGTTGGTGGGCCCCATTTTGTGACTGAAATTGGATTATAGCCCCATTTTGTTTTTCGTATTTGTAAGGGATATTATATTTTTGTATTAGTAAGGGGTATTATTTCTTTCGCATTCGTAAAAGATATTATTTTCTTTCAATACTCGTAAGGGTTATTTCTATTCCTTATTAATATGTGGGAATAACCTGTCTACGCGGATTATCGCATGCGTGGTGAATAACCGTTCGTATTAATTCCTTATTAATTTATGGGAATAACTTGTCTACGCGGACTACCGTATTCCTGGTGAATAACTGTTAGGTTTGTAAGATTCATACGCGCAATCAAATTGAATAAAATAAGCGGAAACGTGGAAAAAGAGAGTTTTAAAATTTTACAAACCATATATCTGGATCATCCTTTATGCGCAATTATTAATTAATCATTAAAAGATAAAGAATAAGATTCATAGCCTTAAAGATTTGAGCTTCCTCAGGTACAAGTTCACCTCCAAATCTTTTTCATGTTCAACTTGAATCCACCGGTTTGGTTCCTTCCTTTGATCAATGTTAGCCACCCAAGTGTTTGGCCTCTAAAGGTGATCTACCAAGGAAAAAAAATATTTAAGAAGAAGGGTATTTGACAAAACCATAGTTTTTTATCTCTCATAGAAAAGGGTGTACTCTCCCAACTATTGAAATTACGTATTCACGTGTATTGTGAAAGTATAAACCAACCCCATCCATAATAAGACTCCTCTTATTTATAGATGTAGGCAACCCTCCTTAACAATTAAGGAATTGGGTTTTTATTTTAATTAATTAAACTCCTTTAATTAATTAGGCTTCTAATCTTATTAGGAATATTTAATTAAACTTTTTAATTAATTAGCCTCCTAATCCTATTAGGAATATATGAGAATACTTTTATTAATTAATTCTTAAACTCCTCTAGGAATTAAATAATAATAATAGTAATAGTAATAATAAGACTACTCTTATTAATTTATATTTAATATTTCCAAAATATTAAATAATAAATATTAATCTATTTAATTTATTCTATCACCATAAATTAAATTAAATATACTTAACTTATTATTACGATTATGTCATTAACTTCTTATATAATTATTCTTCCTTTTATGGTGTGACCATTTAGATTCTCCACATTAAACCGGTTGTGAATAAATCAATTAAAACAATTCTAATCTTAATTAAATAAATAAATTAAACTATTAATTTATTTAAATAAATAATATTTATTCTACAATAGGGATAAGCCTCCCTAACGATCAACGACTTTCCAGATAATATAGATTTCAATATTAATCATAAAAGAACCTTTGAGTAAATAGTTACCGTACAATTCAATCCTTCCACCATATAATGTCCCAATTAAATATAAGACATGGAATTACTGTCAAGTCTTATTTTATTTAATTATATGTATTTCGACTCTTAAATGCATAACTCCAAATAATGCAAATTAAAAACTCCTTTCTAATTTCATTCTGCCTTGGCCAAGGACTATTGGGTTGTTATTTATCGAATCACATAGGACATTTCTCTTCTTTTACTAGAAGTGATTGATTCTTTATTGATCGGACATTATCTTCATGTACAACTTTTTATACCCAAGCATACCCTTTGATATACCCTAAGGGTCTTAAGGAATAAGTCAAATTATAACTTATCATACACAAGATACAATGATGATCTCAAGTCCAAGGATCACTTGTACTACTATCACTACAGAAATTCCTATTGACAGACAAATAAAACTCCATTAGGTATTCCTTAGCGAGCCATATTCAGTGAACTTATTCTCTAATAAACACCTATATACTTGCTTTCGTGTCTCCACACAAATGATCATGAGATTTATCATCCTCATCCAATGAGCAAGCAACGTATGTACTAATCTATCCGGATTCACTAATCCCCAATTTAGTAATCTAACGATTGGGAACTATTTTAGTTTTAAGCTTTCTAAGAATTTAGATCTCATTAGAATGATCATCATCATTATTCTAAAAGCATTGCTTAAAACTATGTGTTTATCATATATTATAAAACAGCATCATGTAGATAATTAAAAGTCTTTAATAAATTAATACTTTTTATTAATAAATGAATAAGATTGTTACAAAGTATATGCTTTATCATAAAATATGATTGGCTTATGTGCATACTACTTTCAATCTCCCACTTGCACTAAAGCCAATCGTCATGGTATCTCATACCATTCTTCTCTAAGTGACGATTATCCTGCTGTTGGATAAGTTTTAGTTAATGGATATGTAATGTTCTTCTTGAGAGTCCACTATCTCTATAGTGATTTCCCATCTTCCAATGATTCCTATAATCAAATGAAAGTGTCACAACACATGTTTAGATCTAAGATGAGACTTAGAAACTATTCCTAGTTTTGTAATAAACTTTTCATCCAAATAATCAACTTTTAGCTTTATTTATAGTTATATAATTTGTCTTTATCACTAAACTAGCAACTATTTGCTGTTTAAAACCTTTTCAATTCACTGCACCACCTTTCAAGGTAACGCTTTACCTTAAAGTGGATTTTCTGTCGTCTTAGTCTATCTAAAAAAATTGAGTCTGTTAAGCCCTCTAGTTTTAATTTAGACCCACCATGAATATGATCACATCCTTAGTGTCGGTTAAGTACTTTAAGATATTTTTCACTGACTCATAGTGAACTTCTCCAGAATATAATTGATCAACATCAGGTCTCGTACATTTTATTTCATATATGATAGTTACTCATGCGATATCTCTTTATGAGTCTATGGGGACTATTAAGAGAGATACACTCCAGGACTCATCAACATGAGACATCCCATGGAGTTTGTCATGCTAAACGACTTTAGCATCAATTGAATATACGTTCCTTGGGTTAAGTCGAGCATCCTATTAAATCTATCTATATAGATTTGTATCCCCAATTAAGGTACTCTTCCCAAATCATTTATGGAAGAATGTTTAGACAACTTTATCTTTACTGATTGTAGCATTGGTATGTCATTCTTTATCCATAATATATCAATATATAATACTAGGAATGTCACGACGCTCCCACTGACCCTTTTGTACACACTAAGTTTATTCTTATTTTTGATAAAATCAATCTCTTTTGATTATTTCATCAAAACGAATGTTCTATTTTTGAGAAACTTGCTTTTATTCATTTCTCTGAGTGTCTACAACTCTTACCTCATTGTATGTAACTGGTTCATCATCTTCTATAATGTGTACCTCATCATCATCATCTATGATGAATCCATACCTCCTAGGTATCTTCGGTACTATTCCAGATTTACGATTCAGTTGTGGTACAATAGGTCTATTTATAGGTTCCTCTTATTTGACTTATAGTATTTTATAGTTCTTGAACTCTTCAAGATGTATTATCCTCCCGCTAGCCTTTTCAATGATAAACACATTTATCTTAGAAGGCATCGTGTTTCGCAACAAACACCTTTTGCTAAGTAGGATTATAGAACATGTACCCTAAACTTACTTTAGGATGTCCCACAAATCTGTACCTGTGAAATCTTGTCCCAAGCTTATCCTTTGAAACCTTTTTCACATAAGCTGGACAACCCCTTATCTTAAAATACTTAAGATTAGGAATCCTCCCTATCCATAACTCTTATAGAGTCTTGGGGTCGGATTTTGAGGTTACCTTTTTCGTAGATATACAGCCATTTCTAGAACATTATCCCAGAAGGATACTGGAATGTCGGTAAAATCATTATGGATCGTACCATGTCTAACAAGGTACAATTTTTCCTTTCAGATACACCAATCAATTATTACGTATTAAGAATAGTCCATTATGACAAAACCATTGAGATGATCTAGAAACTTATTGCACAAGTATTTATTCCTTGATTCGATCAAAGAATCCTAATACTTTGCCAATTTGTTTCACTTCTAAATTCTTTGAACCTTTCAAATAATTCATAATTGTATTTCAGTAAATACACACATTCAAATTTTAAATGATCATCTCCTTTTTCTTATACTAGTTTGTTCAATTTGCAAAATAATTTTTACGTAAGTTAAGTACACAAAATCCATTAAGTAATATTTCAGTTCTATACAAAACATTATTATTATAAATAGAACAACAATTGTTCTTAAATATAATACCAAAAATTTTGTTATCCAACAACAAAATAGAAATAATATTTTAACGAGAACTAAAATACAATAACAACTTATTGACTTAATAGATTTGCCCGTAGGATGTGCTAAACTATAAATTCTTATGGCCAATGTAGCAACTTTTACTTCATTTTCCACACATAGAATTACTTATCCTTGTTTAGCTTTTTACTTCTGCTTGGTCCCTTCATAAATCTAGATTTATTATAACCAAAGTCGGTATCTAATACCCAAGTAGAACCTTGACTTAAAGAAAAATTAATTTTAAATCATGAACAAAAATTATATTTGTAACCGAAGTTTCACTAAGCTTCTTCTGTGACAACCCGAGAATTTAGATAATTATTAAAATCCTAAAATGATGGATTAAAGGTTATAAGATGAACCTAGATAGAAAATAAGTGTATGGATTTGACGTTTCTGTGAAGGAATTTTAAGGATTTCAAAATTTTTTAAGAAGAACCTATATGGTTTCTTAATTGAATGAGAATAAAGAAATATGGTTTACAAAGTTTCAAAACCCTATAAATGAATTGATATGTATTTGAATGAATATCAATAATAAGGTATTATGATACCTGTAAAATTTGATGTGAATTGAATAGTGTAAGAAATGTTATGCTAATACAGGTGGAATTTTATTAACGAAATAAGATTTCACAAGAAGAAAAGCTATAAGGTTAAACGAAGATGAGTATATGTATAGAAATATATATACTTAGTAAGGTGCTATATATATTTTAGCAAGAGGAGTGATGAATTAAGTTAATGATATAAGGATCAAGATAAAACTATGTTAGTAATTAACATAGCTTGAACGTTAGCCTTGAATGGTAAATAAGAATTTGAATAAGTATAAAGTCGTTAGTTAATACGATTAGTAATAAGAAAGGAGTAATTTAAAACTCAAAATTTGAGTTAGAGATAGAATTTTGAAGCATGGACTGCTCGGTTGCGTCCGGAACGTCAAGTTTAGTCAGAATGGACAGTAAACACAAAATGTGTAAAGGTAGACTTTTGGTCAAAGTCAACAGTTGACTTTTTATGAAGAAAAGTACAAATTAGTGTGAGAAGTGAAATATGTTATGATATTATGTTATATGGTTAATGGTATAATATTTAATATTACACCAAATGATGTCAAGTAAAAATACGAGATGAAATTCAATATGCAAATATGTATATTGGTATCAAGCAGTTAGTAAATTAAATTCATATTTGAATAAATGATTGAATATATTAAATTATATATTTAATATATAAATATTTGTTTCAAAACAATTTATGGAGAGGAGGAAATTAAATTTAAGTATACAATATGAATTGTATAACTTGAATAAGTTATTTAAATTATGTATGAGAATTAAATAACCTAAATGGTTATTGTTATTTAGTGGTTCTAGTATTTAAATATATACTAGTGACCTAATCTATGAGAATTGTGGAGCTTGTCATAATTTATTTAATGATTATGTGAGTAAGTGAATACGAATATTATGTGATGACAAATAAAAGAAACTAGTGTAATCCTAATTATATATTAGGAATGAAGGGTTGAATAACTTAAGAGTTATGAGATGAGAGAATTTTGGTATATAAAATATATGCTAATTTTAAGATATTTATTTTATACATCTCAGTTAATTAATTTTATAACCTAATTATAGCAAGTCTAATTGGGTTAAAGCAATAAATGTGCATGAGTAAAGAATTTATTTTTTTGAGTGAGAAATAAAAAACCCTAATTAAATAATTAGGGTAAAATAGTATTAAAAGTAATGGACTATAATAATATCATAGCCCATTAATTTATTTAGAGTCCAAGAGAATTAAATTTGATGAACTAAGGAAGTTATATTATTTAAGCGAGCCCAATTAATTAATTAAGCATGGGACTTGTAGATAGAGTGACTAAGAGCGATTAAATTATTTAATCTAGCCCAATATATTATGTATGTGTCAAGTATTATATTGACCCAATTTAATTAGGGATTGAAAGCCCAAGTTAGTTTTGTTAGTAAGTAAAACAATTAAATTTGTTAGCTCAATGAGATTAATTAAGGGCCAAAACTAGACCCACTTGTGGGAGAACAATAATATTAAAAAAATATATATTAAGTTAAGAGATATATTTTAATTATCTCTAGTTATTAATTTTATTACTTAATTAAAACAAGTTTTATTGGGTTATAGAATTTAATGTGCTAAAGTGAGGATTTAAATTCTATATATTTGGAATAGATACCCTAATTAAATATTTAGGGTGGGTAAAATGGAAAGACATTGGAATATGATAATTTTTCAATGGCCTAAAGAGTTTAATTTAAAGTCCAAAGAGATTTTATATGGTGACCCAAGAGTTGGCCCAATCAATAACTTAAAAAGCCAAAATTTGATCCAAGTATGGTGGATATTTTTGGACAAGAAAAGGCAAAGGAGGGATATTTTTGGACAAAGAAAATTAAACCAAACTTGGTAGATGATAAGGCCAAATGGCCGGTTATTATTAAAAGAAGGAAATAGAATAAGAAGAGATAAGAAGATAAGGGAAAGAGAAGAGAGGAAAGAGAAAGAGGAAAAGAAAGAAACCGGAAAGAGAAAAGAGAGAGAAGAAGAAATGGCCGAAGCCATGGAGGAGTAAGAGAGGAGGGGCGGTGGCCCATGAGGGAGAAGAAGAGGAGTGAGAAGGTACTCCATGGAAGAAGGAAGAAGAAGAATAAAGTAAAGGTATAATTTCTTCCTTTATTTTTTTTTGTAATTTGATGGAAAGGGGTTTGGATTTGGATGTTCAAATCCCTAAGATCTATGTGTTTTCCATAGATTCAAGTATGGATCTACCTATTTTGGGTGTTGATTTGGTTGGAAACCAAAAGAAATGAAAACTTAATTTTTCTAGTTTAGAAATCCTAAATTTCTCTTTACTTTGAAAATCCACCGTTTTAAATATATAACTCCTTTTTACGATCCGTCAAAGAGGGGTGCTAGATATATGTGTTTACTAGGTAACCCAAGTGGTAGCACTCAAACATGTTGTGTTTACATAGGGTAATGACTGATTTTGTGAAAACAGTCCCGTTTTTCTAGGAACTGTTTTTGGGCAGTCTATAACGGGGGCTTTTTCGTCCACTTTTTGTACTTTAAAAATTCTGGGCTTCTGGTATGTTATAGTACACTGAATAATCTTTCCATAGACTCCGGAACGGACTAATTCCGACTCCGGATGAGGTAGTTATGACGTTCGAAAGAAGCGTAATCAAAACTGTTCAACCAAATCCCGAACAGTCTCTTTTTACAAAATTTTTGGACTGATGTGTTCGGATTTTGGAAAAACATCATTAGATAAAAATTGTAGCCCTGGAAGTTAGCTTCGTGTGGGCCAAAGAATCGCTCAAAAATGTTTTAAAACGCGAGAGTTATGACTGTTTTAGCAAAGGACTCTAAAACTATTTTTGGCCAAAAAGTTGCTGCCCAGATTTTTGCGAGGGCTGTTTTGGCAACTTAGTTTATGTAATAAATTCCGGACTTTTGGGACATGAAAATATATGATATCAAGTACCTTGTGTCCAAAAATGAGCTCATTCCGAGTTAAAATGAGCAAGTTATGACCATTTCAATTTCTGTGATTTTCTGACGAAAATGGCTATAACTGGAGTTCTATAACTCCGATGGCCACGAAATTTAAACTGGAGTGTCACGTTAACACGTATAAGATTGTGCCAAGAGATGGGAATTTCTGGAGTTAAGCACGAGGTAGCTAATTTCTTAAGGAATTAACTAAAAATGATTTTTAAAAAATACCAAAGGAAGTTGGAAAATTTTGGAAAAAATACTTTTTGTGTATGAAATATGTGTATACATGTTTGTGCAAAGGATGAGAAAATAATAAATTAATTTGGTATTTTCGTGAAAAGGATATGGAATCCAGCTTGCTGGATTGAAAAGAAGTTTACTGAATTGAAAATATGTTGAATCCAGCTTGCTGGATTGCAATCTAGTTGCTGGATTTATAATCCAATTTGCTGGATTGCAGTTTGGCTTGCTGGATTGGAAATTTGTTGAATCCAGGTTGCTGGATTCTGTATCCAGTCTGCTGGGTTGGCAATTTGGTTGTTAAATTTAGAATCCAGGTTGTTGGATTAGTATTTGACTTATTAGAGTATAAAGAAGAACTTATAATGTATAAGATTAAGTGTTTAATCATAATGAATATGATTCAGTGATTGAATAATTATCCAAGAATGATAATAATACCGATGTGTTAAGATGTTATCTAATATTTGATTAAGTGTTATATAATCTATTGACAAAGTAATTGTATTATGATACAAAGTAGAATATGCTGATTGAAAGACCAATCTTATTATTAATGAAAGGTCTTATCAAAAGAAGTTAACTTAAACTGCGTAGCAGTAGTCAACGAATCAGGCAAGTTTTTCCTAACTCAAACTTGAGTTGTATGTTCAAAGCATGTTAATGAATAATTGTTGTTAATTATTCACGTCTATATTGATTATTGATTCGCACATTGTGCAAATTGTAAATGTTCATCAGGTATGAAAGGCTGATCACCTTCATTACCATTTGGTTCAGTTAATCTGTTCATGTTCATTATTGACCATTCATTTTTATTGATTTGGTCGTTCAGCTAAGAAAATTTATTCATGCGCTTTCACAATGTTTATATTGTTGAAAGTTAGCTAGCTTATTGTTAAATTCTTTCAATCATGATATATCCTCAAATAAATTTAAACTTGATGGGCAAATTTGATGCTCACCCTTGCTATATCATGATAAAAATTTTCAGATTAAGATGAAAGCTCGAGTAAAGACAAAGGCAAAGGCAAAGTCCAAGATTAAGCTATTATGCGGTTAGAACTATTAAATTTGCTAATGCAAATATTAATGTAAATCTTCTAAGATATTAAAGGTATGTATTAAGTTAAGGTTGTAGACCGTGGGGTTTATGTTGTAAAAGTTTAATGTATAAACCATTTATGTTTATATCTTCCACAATAGTTATAGAAATAGTATACCAGATCCTTGGTGATTAAGACCGAGATTTGGGGATGCTACATCTTCCGGTTAGCATATGTAAGATGCTTCTTGCAGTTTCTTTCCAGTGTCCTGGCTTATTGTAGTGGAAGCAAACTCTTTTGCTAGTCGTATCAGTTTTGTTCTTATTATCCTTTGTTTTTGCCTTTCTATTTATCTTCTTTGAATCTTTTTTCTTTTCAGAAGATCCTTTGTCCCCTACCAGTAAGACTTGGTCTATCTTGGTTGGAAAGTGACTCTCAACATTTTTCAACATGTCAAGCAAATCAGCGAGGCTAATATCTGGCTCGTTCATATGAAAAATTCACAACAATTATGAAAGGAGTTTGGGAGTGAGTGCAAGATCAAATCTTGGCTCAACTCTCCATCCATGACAAAATTTGTTGTCCTAATTGATCAATCAAATTGATAATGTTAAGGACTTTTATCTTTACTATAGTGTCATCAGTCATTCTAGATCGGAAGAGCTCCTTAGATATCTGATATCTATCAGTCCTACTTTCCTCACCATCAACTACTTGATGTGCAGGAATATAGTAGGAGCATCCATAGTTTCATGCTGACGTTGAAGCACGTTACTCATAGATGCGAGAATGATGCATTGAGCCAACTGTGCATCATCTTGTCACTTTCTAAAAGTAGAAATCTCTTCCTCAGAGGCATTGTCTGCAACTATTACAGGGATAGGCGTATTAAGGACATAAGATAGCTTTTCAGCCATAAGAACTATTCTCAAATTCCTTAACCAATCTGTTTAATTCGGTCCGGTTAATTTAGCATCTAATATGTTACGCAGTGATAGTAATTTTAGACATTCTAAAATTCTGTAAATAAATTTATAATTAACAACATTTTAGAATACATTCTTTTATTAATTACCAAAATAAATTAGGTCTTGTTTTAAATTGGTATCTCTCACTATTTTCTTCAAACTATATTACCCTCAATATATATAGTTCGGCAATATCTAATTAAAGATCTGCTAGTGAGAATAAGGATCAAATTTCAAATGTATATAGCCATGTGTGTGCACAATAAACTATATATAAATAAATAGGTAGACAACTCTTGTCAATTACATCAACTATACAACTCCTTGTATTTTACCTCTTAGATCATAATGGTCAAGTGTGTGCACATCCAAACTAAAATGATCTAACTTAAGTTAGACCCAGCATTTTCATATAAGGGAAGAGAAAACTACAGCCCTTGTGTGTGCACAACAAAGCAGTAATGTTTAATTCCTTATAAATATCATATGTAATAAAAATAACATCTTAAATATTTAATACTTACCTTGTGTGTGCACAACAAATTCATATTAAATATTCAATACTTTATTGTTTTTATCATGCTAGAAGGTGACGTTCAATATTCCAAATATCTTTGAACGTTATAACTTAATATAAAATATTTGAGGGGTTTGTTATTAATTTGTCTCATCTTGTTTAGCGCGCATGCACACACACACACACACACACACACACACACACACACACACACACACACACACACACACACACACACATATATATATATATATATATATATATATATATATATATATATAAAATACGCCTCATATTAATTAACATGTGAAGCATGTTTGTATAATATATATAGTACAAGCATGCACATATAGAATATTATATTCTACTTGGATTGATTATAGACTTTTATTCTAGTTTGGTTCACTAGAGCCACCAAGTGAACCAAAAGGTCAAACCCTAGGGGTACAAGAATTAATATTTAAATATAACTGTTATATTTAAACCCGGGCTCCATTACAAACGGGTCTTCAAGCGCTCCTTATCCCTTGATCTCCAATTTTTCAAAATTAATTCTAACTATTCCTATTACAAAACTATTTAATATAAATAGAAACTTTGATCAGCAGTCAAGGGGAAGTACATAAGAGGGAGATAGAATTTACATTAAGAAAAATTAGAGAAGACGAGGTACGCATACCCCATTTAATAAAACCCATACATTTATACATCCAACTAAAATAAAATTCAATCACATTGATCAATAGTCCATAATCAATCCCATTTATTAGCATACACATTATCATATGCATCAATAAATAATATTCATCTCATGAATAATAAATATTCAATATATATATTGATATCATTTAATGGGCAAATTTAGTTAGTATAAAATCTAATTTTGAATCAAAATAAACTCTTTTATTTTAATCCAAATTTAAATCAAAATAATCTCTTTTATTTTAATTAATTATGGAATCCAATTCCAAGTAAAAAAAAATTCTCCTTTATTAAAGGAAACACGGATTTTCTTTCCTATTCATAAATAAACTCCTTTATTTTGAATAATATGAAATCTTGTTCCATATTTAAATAAACTCCTTTATTTAAGAAAATACGGATTCTTTTTCCTATTCATAAATAAAGTACTTTATTTTGAATAATATGAAATCTTATTTCATATCTAACTAAACTTCTTTATTTAAGGAAACATGAATTCACTTTTCTATTCACAAATAAACTCTTTTATTTTAAGAAACATGAAATCCAATTTCAACTCCAATTAGTTATCATAGAATCTAATTCCAACTCTAATTAGTTAGCATGAATCCAATTTTAAAATTAAAATAAACTTTTTTTATTTTAAGATTAAAATAAACTTTTATTTTAATTATAAAATTATTAAGAATATATATATATATATATATATATATATATATATATATATATATATATATATATATATATATATATATATATATATATATATACCATTTTGGGCGGAAGGGACGATACAAGAATAAGAGGTGCAACTATCTTACAGTTAAATTACTTAAAACATATAATTTTATTGATTGGAAATAAAATATTTACAAATGTACAAAACGTTTACAAATTACAAATTGAATTGACTTACTCAAAACATTAAGAAATGGAGAATAGTAGAAAGAGGGGCTAAGAAAGGCTTAACAGCGGTAGAGGCTAAAGATTCATCTGAGAAGGAACTCAGAGTCTTTCGAAGTCTGCCTCAATAACTAAATTCGGTTTCCTTTTATAGAATAAGGAAAGAACTATTACAAAGTTACTATTACAAAATAAATGATTACAGACAAAAGTTACTATTCATGAACAGTGCTGACTTTTTTACTATTCATTGACGCGTCTGGCAACTTTTGACAAAGTGGCCACAACTTTTGACTTGAGAGATGCTTTCGGTGGAAAGGAGATACTTTTGGTGGAAAAGACGAATCTGCTTTCGGCTGAGGGCATCTTTTGACTGGCTGCAGGGAGCAGGTGCATGTGACTGAGAAGAAATGTCAGGCAAACGGGTCCTGAGCGTCCTGTAGATTGATGGTGCCATAAGGATCATCATCTTCTTCATACTGACTGAGGGAAGCTGATGAAGAACCTGTAGAGGCTTCTTCATGTAATTCATCAATTCTTTTATTTAATGCCTGGGCAATTAATTTTAACTCTTTTCCGGAACAATCCTTAAAATCAGAAATGCTACGGGAATAAGACGAACCAGTGGGACTGACTCTAGACTCTTTTGATTTTTTACTGACACTTGACTCTTTTGATTTTTGACTAGAAGGTTCTGTTGTAGAAACTGGGAGAACCTTGAGAGGAGAAGCAGGGAATTCTAACTGAACTTGACCTACGATTCTATTGACGTCAAATTTATCCCACCATTTGACAAACCATTGGCGAGTGACTAGGGGAAAAGGATCTGCCGATGGAGATGTAGGGGAAGCATTGTGACTGATTTCACTGGTGGGGTTTTGAATGCTGTATTCCCATCGGAGAATCCAGGGAATCTTATATTTACTTACAAATTGAAGAAGGACTGGGACACCTTCATATGCAGAATCTAATTTTTTGTGATTGCAAAAATGATTGAGTTGAACTTTCAGGGGATCGGGAAGAAGGTCATAGGTAGAACCAAATCTCGACCACCAATGGGAAAACCAATATGGGAAATGACTTTTAAACTTATGGTCAAATTGAACAAACCAAGAATGACTGTGTGACTCATTTTGATGGAGGAAAACTTTATACCAAGCTTCCATATAATCATAATAACAAAAAGAGTTATCCTGATTAGAAAGCTGCATAAGATCAGAGGGATGTTTTCCCCATTCGGACATCTAGATAAACTGTTTAATATACAATGAATGGTAAAGAACTTTGGCTTTATCATTGTTGGCATAAATGGGCTTAACGAAGGTTGACTCTGTTTCGACAAGAATGTCCTTATAATACACAAGGGATTTATAAGGAGCAAAAGGCATGAAATGCCAACCAGAAGGGAAAAACTGGGAAATTAACTTTACTGGGTCATTTCTGGGTTTCATGTGAGGCTCAATATGAAATAAGAAATTGGTCCATCTAAGCATGTACTCAGAGGGAGGATTACTGGGGTTTGAACTAGAGGCTTTGGACTGAAAGGGGTCGACGGGAATTGGGTTACTAGCTAAAGCTGAATTATAGGGCTTGGGCATTGTCCCAAGGACAGTGAACCTGTTACTGGTTTGGTAAATTGGGTTAATTGGATGAGGAACCAAGGCTCCTCTTGGCTGATTACTTGGGCCAGTAGGGCGACCTGGACCACGAGAGGTTGATGCACCGCGAACACTCATGATGGATGCACAGTACCTGTGTTAATAAATTCCCGAGTGAGAAAATCAGGAATGGAATTGTTACTGCCTTTAATGTATTCAATATCAAAATCAAAGATACTCAAAAGGGCTTGCCATCTAGCAAAGGAGTGTTTAGAGGCTATGTTTTCAACATCTTTCTGTAATACATATTTTGCAGATTTGCAGTCAATTCAAACTAAAAATTTTTGATTTAATAAATCAATTTGAAATTTATTAATACATAATACAAGAGAAAGTATTTCTTTTTTAATAGTACTGTAATTTAACTGTGTACTATTCCATGCACCGGAATGAAAACGGACGATTTGTTCTGGGGAGTCTGGAGTTAACTTTTGCTTGAGAATACCTCCGAATCCAATATCAGAGGCGTCAGTTTCAACAATTTTAAATGCAAAATCATTTGAAATACCAAGGCAGGGCAATGCCTTGACGTATTTTTTGACTTGTTGGACGACAGAAGTATGAATGTCAGTCCATGGGGGAGGATTGTCTTGCAAACGCTGAAAGAGAGGTTTGCAAATTTTCCTGAGGTTTTTATAGAACTTGCCAATATAATTGAGCGAGCCCAGAAACCTCTGCAATTGGGTTTTATGGGTAATTTTATCTGGGAATCTGTCGGCGAATTGAATAGCTCTATCAATTGGCCGTATGAGTCCGCGATATATAATTAATCCAAGAAACCGAACTTTAGCTTGAAACAAGCTACATTTGGAAAGCGAAAGAACAAGTCCATTGTCTTTGACCGTTTTAAAAAACGATTTCAAATGTTTGACGTGTTCTTCAATGGAATTGGAAAAAATGAGAATATCATCAATATATACAACAATAAAATGACTGAAAGGATTCAAAATATCATTGAGGATATTCTGGAATTCACTGGGAGCATTTTTTAAGCCAAATGCTTGGACATTCCATTCATAATGACCAAATGGAGTGGTAAATGCAGTTTTATATCTGTCTTCTGGGTGAATAGCAATTTGCCAGAAACCAGATTTGAGGTCGAATTTACTAAAGATGGTGGCATTACTCAACCGGTTAATGAGGTCATCTTTATTAGGCAGGGGATATCTAATCCACTCTAGGACTTTGTTTAATGGCTTGTAGTTGATAACTAACCTGGGAACACCTCTTTCCTTTTCTGCTTCATTGTTAACATAAAAGGCAGGACATGACCATGGGGATTTACTAGGTCTAATTAACTTTTTATTAAGGAGATCATTAATTTCCTTTTTACATAGCTCCATTTGTTCATGATTCATTTGAATAGGCCTGGCTTTAGTAGAAATCAAATGTTCTTTGAATTCCTTAGCGTAAGGGAGCCTTACAATATGTTTTTTCCGATGCCAAAAGGCATTAGGAGAATCAGAACAAAGGTTATCTGTTAAATAAGTTTTTAACTCTTCAATTTTTTCAAGAACATCTTTATTTTGAAGTTGTTCTTCTATTCTTTTGTATTTAATTTCTTCTTTTAAGAAATTTAGATGGGTGGATTTACAATTTAATAAATTTAATGATTTAGAAATGGACTCTTCTTGAATAAATTTTAAATCCATTTCTTTTGGTTTAATAAGAAATTTAAATGTTATTCTTTTACCTAAATGTTTACAGCTTAATCCTTCATTACTGGTAGTAAATGGATACAATAAATATATAAATGGTAACCCTAAATTGATTTTATCAGTAAGATTGCGAATTAAAACAAATGATGTTTTAAAACACATATCATCTTGACAGATATGCACTTTAGGCAGTTTATATTTTATTTCCATCTGACTACCATTAGCTGAATTTAATTTTTCATTAGTTTTCTTATAATATTTGGTTGGAATAAGACCTTCCTGGATATAATTTAAATCCGCACCAGTATCGACTAAGGCGGGAAGATTTATTGAAAAGGTTTTATCAACAACCAAATTAATGGAGATATACTATTTTTGAATGGTAATATCTTTAATTCTTTTAAGAGAAAGATCTTGAACGAATAGATCTGGTTCTTCCTTGATTCCTGAAGATTCTGGCTCATCGTGATCTTCATCACTAGAGGAGGAATCATGAACTTGAAGATCAGATTTCTGACTCTCTAAGTCTTTTCTTAAATTAGAAACTTCTATTTTTAAATTAGAGATTTCTTTTTTAAGTTTATTAACTTCTTGATTTAATTCTGGAAGGGTAACTTCTTTGACTGGGGTTTTAAATCGTTCTAGAGTTTTATTAAGGCTGAATATCGGTTTATCTTTGGCTTTGAAAATCTTGTCTTTAACTCTAGTATCTTTGGTTAATAAATCCTTTAATTGCTTAGTATATTGAACTTTAAGTTCAGGGTCAGAAATTTTACTAATTAAGTCGATTAACAAAGAGCTTTCTTCTTCCTCTTTGGTAATAACACTTAATCTTTTAGCGCAACAATTTTTATTACAGTTATTAGCACAAATAGTGACTTCTTCTTCATTACTATCAGATTCATTGTTGCTGGTACTGCTTTTAGAATAATAAGGGATGTCAGATTCTTCATTAATATCTGTATTGTTCTCTATTCTCATTAATTCTAATAATTGTACTGTATCTTCATTAAAGATATTTAACTGAGATAATTTTTGTTTCACTTTACATTCATTTTTGTAGTGGCCTTTTTGCCCACAATTGTGGCAGACGATTTTACTCTTATCATGTTTTTTAGGCCTTTTATTATATTTTTTATTAACTGGTTTGGGTTTATTATAATAATCGTTTTGATTGTTATCTTTTTTATGAGTATGTTTACGTTTCTTAGGATGATAAATATGTCTGTGTTTATGCTTTCTTCTAGAGGGAGCAATGGGAGGCAGACCATATTGTTCACAAAATGTTCCTAACTCATATTTTGCTTTTTTCTTATCTTTACTAGCTTGTTTAGCTAATTTAAAATCAATGCACATTTTTAAACCTATTTTTTGAATATAACTGATTATGTCACCATAAGTGAGATTATCATAATCAATATATCCTAAATTTTTACTCAACTCTTCTCTAACTTTATGAGCGAACAATGAAGGCAAGCCATTTACAAACTTTTCTTTCCAGAAAGGCTTATTGCTATCATTTCACAGCATAACTCTAGAGGTAAACACATCTTTGTACCATCTGAAGTCACTAAGAGTGGGACAAGTGAGATTACTGAGTTGATCGTGAATCCTTTCTGTTATGTTACTAGGAGTTCCTACAAAATGTTTTATTATGGTAAAAATCAAAGTATTTACTCCATCTGGCGGACCAATACCAACATCTTCATCAAAGATGGGGTTGTCGTCATCGTCTAACTGGATAGCATGAATAATAGATAGTCTAGTATCTTCTGTGAGATGTCTTTCCCACCAAGATCTGAGAATACCCGTGAATCCACTAGCTATTAACTCAACAATTTCTGGTTGTGACAGATTGTTGAATTTAGTAATATAGCAATTTGCTACCATAGACATGTGATTTAATTTGTTTAAAATTTCTTGTTCACTAAGACCATCAATGTTCCATTCATAAATTTTATTAGCTGAAACAGAGAATTGTTTGTCTAGGTTTCTCTCTTCGAATTGGAGATCCGGAGGAGTAGGTCTAGAATACCAATTCCTAGTTAAACTAGTGTTTTTGACTGTTAACTTGTTCAATTGATCATTAAAATCTGGGATTGAAGTAGAATCAGAACAGTCAGCTTGACTTTCACTTTCAACTTCAGTCTCAACTTGATCCAAAGTAGAAACAGTATCACTTGGACCAGGTTCAGTTTTTAGTTTTTTGAATAACTTGTCAATAGATTTAATTAGGTTGCTATCATCATTAGGTAAACCTAATTTACTTCTATTTTCAGGTAAGTTAATCAAAGGATGTTCAATTTTTGCATCTGGTTTTTTAATACTTGTTTCTTCAAATTTTTCTTCAATTCTATCAAGTTGTCTTCCAACAGTTGCTAGATATTGATTACTAAAATTTAATTGTTCAATAATTTTTTTATCATCTTTATTGCCATCAGAAATTTTAAAGGGACTGGCAACAACAGATGTGTTCTTAACTGGGATAAGGATCGTTTCTAGCGGGGGATGACTAGAACAGACCTTAGACTTATCTTCTTTTACCCATTAACTTTTTGTTATAACATTACACCTACATTGGTATTGATCATACCATTCATAAAAAGTAATGTTTATTTTTTCATTTTTTATGAATCGTTTCCATCTATTAACAATTTTATCTCGCTCCTTTTCTGTTGGATGATTTGAACGAAATAAATGTCTTTTATCTTTATTATGTTTGGAATTAAAATCTTTTACAAGATTATCCCAATCAAGAATAAAATTTTTTTTAATAACTCTTAACTGATTGTTAATCGAAATTTCAAAATCAGACTGAGTGGGAAGCTCAGAAGGAGTAGAAGAGGAAGAACTTTCTTCTTCTACTAGATCCTTTTGAGTATAACATGGGTGACTAGCTTGACCTTGATTTAAAATACCTTTTAATTTAAGTTCTCTTAAAGAAGGGTTATTAAGAATTTCAGTGTCTTTTCTTGAAGATGCTATTGTACTAGCAGAGTCTTCAATAATTATCGGTCTTTTACTGCGTTCAAAACTTATTTTTACCGTTCCATCAGAAAATTGTCTAACATTTTCAAGGTTTATTAGATTGTTAACTACAGGTTGTTCAGGTATTTCACTAGGTAAAGTCCATTGACTAGGGAGAGTAATATCTTTCCAGAGAATGGTTCTCGGGATTTGAATATTAGCATCACTTGTTGAACTTTGAATTAAGACAGTTTGATCTTTCGGACTCTTATTGAGAGCATGAACGTTTAAGTTAGTTTTCATGGTCTTATAATAAATCCGGTAAATCAAAGCTATCGGCTGAGAACCCTCAATTATTTGAGTAATTTCTCCAGCAGTTTTAATATTTAATGTCAAGGCTTTTAATAAATTTTTATCACTTAGGCTCAATGTGAAATCAGGAAAGCAATTAAAATGGATAGGTCCATTATGCAGACTAGATTCCATTGCGCCGATCATGCTTGGATAATAATTCAAGAATCGAGCATCTCTAAGGCAGAGATAAATGCTTGAATTAATTCCTTTAATGTTTAATGGTTTAACTGCCCCTTGAACTAATCCAATGTGAATAAAATTATAATAAAAGGTGTGAGATGGGGTTGCCGTCATCGTCTAACTGGATAGCATGAATAATAGATAGTCTAGTATCTTCTGTGAGATGTCTTTCCCACCAAGATCTGAGAATACCCGTGAATCCACTAGCTATTAACTCAATAATTTCTGGTTGTGACAGATTGTTGAATTTAGTAATATAGATATTTGCAGCTCTTATTCTTGTATCGTCCCTTCCGCCCAAAATGGTATCAGAGCCATCGTTGTTTCTGTTCTAGTTGCCTGTAAGATATTTACAACTGTTCATCTTCAACCGTTTTCAAAATTTCTCTTTTATTCTTATTCCGAAGTCACCTGATTTACTGTAGTTCACCTTGTTCGTTTCAAACCTTTGTAAGTCTCTTGGGTGAGCAGTGTTGGTTTTTGAACATAGGTATGAGTCTGCTTAAGGTAATAGGGTATGAATGGAAGAATAATGAATAAAAATTTATTTTGAACCTGGTAAAAATGAATAGATTGTTTAGATCTAACTCCTCAACTAGTAACCGGTCAATATTGCCTCCTGTTCCAGACATAGTTAACCAGGAACTTCACAGTTATGAAAATATCAGTCAAGCCTTGCACAATTGGAATATACCTAGGGTCTCCCCTAAGGAAATTTATCAGTCAACATTTTTAGACAATTTTAAATCAGATTATAATGTTAAAACTGTTGAAAAGGTTTATGCCATTAATAAAGAATACGAAAATTGTAGCCTTTTAGATCCTGAAGTCATCAAAAAACACAAAAAGAAAGGTTATAATTTTATTCACATTGGATTAGTTCAAGTGGCAGTTAAACCATTAAACATTAAAGGAATTAATTCAAGCATTTATCTCTGCCTTAGAGATGCTCGATTCTTGAATTATTATCCAAGCATGATCGGCGCAATGGAATCTAGTCTGCATAATGGACCTATCCATTTTAATTGCTTTCCTGATTTCACATTGAGCCTAAGTGATAAAAATTTATTAAAAGCCTTGACATTAAATATTAAAACTGCTGGAGAAATTACTCAAATGATTGAGGGTTCTCAGCCGATAGCTTTGATTTACCGGATTTATTATAAGACCATGAAAACTAACTTAAACGTTCATGCTCTCAATAAGAGTCCGAAAGATCAAACTGTCTTAATTCAAAGTTCAACAAGTGATGCTAATATTCAAATCCCGAGAACCATTCTCTGAAAAGATATTACTCTCCCTAGTCAATGGACTTTACCTAGTGAAATACCTGAACAACCTGTAGTTAACAATCTAATAAACCTTGAAAATGTTAGACAATTTTCTGATGGAACGGTAAAAATAAGTTTTGAACGCAGTAAAAGACCAATTATTATTGAAGACTCTGCTAGTACAATAGCATCTTCAAGAAAAGACACTGAAATTCTTAATAACCCTTCTTTAAGAGAACTTAAATTAAAAGGTATTTTAAATCAAGGTCAAGCTAGTCACCCATGTTATACTCAAAAGGATCTAGTAGAAGATGAAAGTTCTTCCTCTTCTACTCCTTCTGAGCTTCCCACTCAGTCTGATTTTGAAATTCTGATTAACAATCAGTTAAGAGTTATTATAAAAAATTTTATTCTTGATTGGGATAATCTTGTAAAAGATTTTAATTCCAAACATAATAAAGATAAAAGACATTTATTTCGTTCAAATCATCCAACAGAAAAGGAGCGAGATAAAATTGTTAATAGATGGAAACGATTCATAAAAAATGAAAAAATAAACATTACTTTTTATGAATGGTATGATCAATACCAATGTAGGTGTAATGTTATAACAAAAAGTCAATGGGTAAAAGAAGATAAGTCTAAGGTTTGTTCTAGTCATCCCCCGCTAGAAACGATCCTTATCCCAGTTAAGAACACATCTGTTGTTGCCAGTCCCTTTAAAATTTTTGATGGCAATAAAGATGATAAAAAAATTATTGAACAATTAAATTTTAGTAATCAATATCTAGCAACTGTTGGAAGACAGCTTGATAGAATTGAAGAAAATTTGAAGAAACAAGTATTAAAAAACCAGATGCAAAAATTGAACATCCTTTGATTAACTTACCTGAAAATAGAAGTAAATTAGGTTTACCTAATGATGATAGCAACCTAATTAAATCTATTGACAAGTTATTCAAAAAACTAAAAACTGAACCTGGTCCAAGTGATACTGTTTCTACTTTGGATCAAGTTGAGACTGAAGTTGAAAGTGAAAGTCAAGCTGACTGTTCTGATTCTACTTCAATCCCAGATTTTAATGATCAATTGAACAAGTTAACAGTCAAAAACACTAGTTTAACTAGGAATTGGTATTCTAGACCTACTCCTCCGGATCTCCAATTCGAAGAGAGAAACCTAGACAAACAATTCTCTGTTTCAGCTAATAAAATTTATGAATGGAACATTGATGGTCTTAGTGAACAAGAAATTTTAAACAAATTAAATCACATGTCTATGGTAGCAAATAGCTATATTACTAAATTCAACAATCTGTCACAACCAGAAATTGTTGAGTTAATAGCTAGTGGATTCACGGGTATTCTCAGATCTTGGTGGGAAAGACATCTCATAGAAGATACTAGACTATCTATTATTCATGCTATCCAGTTAGACGATGACGGCAACCCCATCTTTGATGAAGATGTTGGTATTGGTCTGCCAGATGGAGTAAATACTTTGATTTTTACCATAATAAAACATTTTGTAGGAACTCCTAGTAACATAACAGAAAGGATTCACGATCAACTCAGTAATCTCACTTGTCCCACTCTTAGTGACTTCAGATGGTACAAAGATGTGTTTACCTCTAGAGTTATGCTGCGAAATGATAGCAATAAGCCTTTCTGGAAAGAAAAGTTTGTAAATGGCTTGCCTTCATTGTTCGCTCATAAAGTTAGAGAAGAGTTGAGTAAAAATTTAGGATATATTGATTATGATAATCTCACTTATGGTGACATAATCAGTTATATTCAAAAAATAGGTTTAAAAATGTGCATTGATTTTAAATTAGCTAAACAAGCTAGTAAAGATAAGAAAAAGGCAAAATATGAGTTAGGAACATTTTGTGAACAATATGGTCTGCCTCCCATTGCTCCCTCTAGAAGAAAGCATAAACACAGACATATTGATCATCCTAAGAAACGTAAACATACTTATAAAAAAGATAACAATCAAAACGATTATTATAATAAACCCAAACCAGTTAATAAAAAATATAATAAAAGGCCTAAAAAACATGATAAGAGTAAAATCGTCTGCCACAATTGTGGGCAAAAAGGCCACTACAAAAATGAATGTAAAGTGAAACAAAAATTATCTCAGTTAAATATCTCTAATGAAGATACAGAACAATTATTAGAATTAATGAGAATAGTGAACAATACAGATATTAATGAAGAATCTGACATCCCCTATTATTCTAAAAGCAGTACCAGCAACAATGAATCTGATAGTAACGAAGAAGAAGTCACTATTTGTGCTAATAACTGTAATGAAAATTGTTGCGCTAAAAGATTAAGTGTTATTACCAAAGAGGAAGAAGAAAGCTCTTTGTTAATCGACTTAATTAGTAAAATTTCTGACCCTGAACTTAAAGTTCAATATACTAAGCAATTAAAGAATTTATTAACCAAAGATACTAGAGTTAAAGACAAGATTTTCAAAGCCAAAGATAAACCGATATTCAGCCTTAATAAAACTCTAGAACGATTTAAAACCCCAGTCAAAGAAGTTACCCTTCCAGAATTAAATCAAGAAGTTAATAAACTTAAAAAAGAAATCTCTAATTTAAAAATAGAAGTTTCTAATTTAAGAAAAGACTTAGAGAGTCAGAAATCTGATCTTCAAGTTCATGATTCCTCCTCTAGTGATGAAGATCACGACGAGCCAAAATCTTCAGGAATCAAGGAAGAACCAGATCTATTCGTTCAAGGTCTTTCTCTTAAAAGAATTAAAGATATTACCATTCAAAAATGGTATATCTCCATTAATTTGGTTGTTGATAAAACCTTTTCAATAAATCTTCCCGCCTTAGTCGATACTGGTGCGGATTTAAATTGTATCCAGGAATGTCTTATTCCAACAAAATATTATAAGAAAACTAATGAAAAATTAAATTCAACTAATGGTAGTCAGATGAAAATAAAATATAAACTGCCTAAAGTGCATATCTGTCAAGATGATATGTGTTTTAAAACATCATTTGTTTTAATTCGCAATGTTACTGATAAAATCATTTTAGGGTTACCATTTATATATTTATTGTATCCATTTACTACCAGTAATGAAGGATTAAGCTGTAAACATTTAGGTAAAAGAATAACATTTAAATTTCTTATTAAACCAAAAGAAAGTGATTTAAAATTTATTCAAGAAGAGTCCATTTCTAAATCATTAAATTTATTAAATTATAAATCCACCCATCTAAATTTCTTAAAAGAAGAAATTAAATACAAAAGAATAGAAGAACAACTTCAAAATAAAGATGTTCTTGGAAAAATTGAAGAGTTAAAAACTTATTTAACAGATAACCTTTGTTCTGATTCTCCTAATGCCTTTTGGCATCGGAAAAAACATATTGTAAGGCTCCCTTACGCTAAGGAATTCAAAGAACATTTGATTCCTACTAAAGCCAGGCCTATTCAAATGAATCATGAACAAATGGAGCTATGTAAAAAGGAAATTAATGATCTCCTTAATAAAAAGTTAATTAGACCTAGTAAATCCCCATGGTCATGTCCTGCCTTTTATGTTAACAATGAAGCAGAAAAGGAAAGAGGTGTTCCCAGGTTAGTTATCAACTACAAGCCATTAAACAAAGTCCTAGAGTGGATTAGATATCCCCTGCCTAATAAAGATGACCTCATTAACTGGTTGAGTAATGCCACCATATTAGTAAATTCGACCTCAAATCTGGTTTCTGGCAAATTGCTATTCACCCAGAAGAAAGATATAAAACTGCATTCACCACTCCATTTGGTCATTATGAATGGAATGTCCAAGCATTTGGCTTAAAAAATGCTCCCAGTGAATTCCAGAATATCCTCAATGATATTTGAATCCTTTCAGTCATTTTATTGTTGTATATATTGATGATATTCTCATTTTTTCCAATTCCATTGAAGAACACGTCAAACATTTGAAATCGTTTTTTAAAACGGTCAAAGACAATAGACTTGTTCTTTCGCTTTCCAAATGTAGCTTGTTTCAAGCTAAAGTTCGGTTTCTTGGATTAATTATATATCGCGGACTCATACGGCCAATTGATAGAGCTATTCAATTCGCCGACAGATTTCCAGATAAAATTACCCATAAAACCCAATTGCAGAGGTTTCTGGGCTCGCTCAATTATATTGGCAAGTTCTATAAAAACCTCAGGAAAATTTGCAAACCTCTCTTTCAGCGTTTGTAAGACAATCCTCCCCCATGGACTGACATTCATACTTCTGTCGTCCAACAAGTCAAAAAATACGTCAAGGCATTGCCCTGCCTTGGTATTTCAAATGATTTTGCATTTAAAATTGTTGAAACTGACGCCTCTGATATTGGATTCGGAGGTATTCTCAAGCAAAAGTTAACTCCAGACTCCCCAGAACAAATCGTCCGTTTTCATTCCGGTGCATGGAATAGTACACAGTTAAATTACAGTACTATTAAAAAAGAAATACTTTCTCTTGTATTATGTATTAATAAATTTCAAATTGATTTATTAAATCAAAAATTTTTAGTTCGAATTGACTGCAAATCTGCAAAATATGTATTAGAGAAAGATGTTGAAAACATAGCCTCTAAACACTCCTTTGCTAGATGGCAAGCCCTTTTGAGTATCTTTGATTTTGATATTGAATACATTAAAGGCAGTAACAATTCCATTCCTGATTTTCTACTGTGCATCCATCATGAGTGTCCGCGGTGCATCAACCTCTCGTGGTCCAGGTCGCCCTACTGGCCCAAGTAATCAGCCAAGAGGAGCCTTGGTTCCTCATCTAGTTAACCCAATTTACCAAACCAGTAACAAGTTCACTGTCCTTGGGACAATGCCCAAGCCCTATAGTTCAGCTTTAGCTAGTAACCCAATTCCCGTCGACCCCTTTCAGTCCAAAGCCTCTAGTTCAAACCCCAGTAATCCTCCCTCTGAGTACATGCTTAGATGGACCAATTTCTTATTTCATATTGAGCTTCACATGAAACCCAGAAATGACCTAGTAAAGTTAATTTCCCAGTTTTTCCCTTCTGGTTGGCATTTCATGCCTCTTGCTCCTTATAAATCCCTTGTGTATTATAAGGACATTCTTGTCGAAACAGAGTCAATCTTCGTTAAACCCATTTCTGCCAACAATGATAAAGCCAAAGTTCTTTACCATTCATTGTATATTAAACAGTTTATCCAGATGTCCGAATGGGGAAAACATCCCTCTGATCTTATGCAGCTTTCTAATCAGGATAACCCTTTTTGTTATTATGATTATATGGAAGCTTGGTATAAAGTTTTCCTCCATCAAAATGAGTCACACAGTCATTCTTGGTTTGTTCAATTTGACCATAAGTTCAAAAGTCATTTCCCGTATTGGGTTTCCCATTGGTGGTCGAGATTTGGTTCTACCTATGACCTTTTTCCCGATCCCCTGAAAGTTCAACTCAATCATTTTTGCAATCACAAAAAATTAGATTCTGCATATGAAGGTGTCCCAGTCCTTCTTCAATTTGTAAGTAAATATAAGATTCCCTGGATTCTCCGATGGGAATACAGCATTCAAAACCCCACCAGTGAAATCAGTCACAATGCTTCCCCTACATCTCCATCGCAGATCCTTTTCCCCTAGTCACTCGCCAATGGTTTGTCAAATAGTGGGATAAATTTGACGTCAATAGAATCGTAGGTCAAGTTCAGTTAGAATTCCCTGCTTCTCCTCTCAAGGTTCTCCCAGTTTCTACAACAGAACCTTCTAGTCAAAAATCAAAAGAGTCAAGTGTCAGTAAAAAATCAAAAGAGTCTAGAGTCAGTCCCACTGGTTCGTCTTGTTCCCGTAGCATTTCTGATTTTAAGGATTGTTCCGGAAAAGAGTTAAAATTAATTGCCCAGGCATTAAATAAAAGAATTGATGAATTACATGAAGAAGCCTCTACAGGTTCTTCATCAGCTTCCCTCAGTCAGTATGAAGAAGATGATGATCCTTATGGCACCATCAATCTACAGGACGCTCAGGACCCATTTGCCTGACATTTCTTCTCAGTCACATGCACCTGCTCCCTGCAGCCAGTCAAAAGATGCCCTCAGCCGAAAGCAGATTCGTCTTTTCCACCAAAAGTATCTCCTTTCCACCGAAAGCATCTCTCAAGTCAAAAGTTGTGGCCACTTTGTCAAAAGTTGCCAGACGCGTCAATGAATAGTAAAAAAGTCAGCACTGTTCATGAATAGTAACTTTTGTCTGTAATCATTTATTTTATAATAGTAACTTTGTAATAGTTCTTTCCCTATTCTATAAAAGGAAACCGAACTTAGTTATTGAGGCAGACTTCGAAAGACTCTGAGTTCCTTCTCAGATGAATCTTTAGCCTCTACCGCTGTTAAGCCTTTCTTAGCTCGTCTTTATACTATTCTCCATTTCTTAATGTTTTGAGTAAGTCAATTCAATTTGTAATTTGTAAACGTTTTGTACATTTGTAAACATTTTATTTCCAATCAATAAAATTATATGTTTTAAGTAATTTAACTGTAAGATATTTGCACCTCTTATTCTTGTATCGTTCCTTCCGCCCAAAATGGTATCAGAGCCATCGTTGTTTCTGTTCTAGTTGCCTGTAAGATATTTACAACTGTTCATCTTCATATATATATATATATATATATATATATATATATACAATAATCCTTACTAAATGATTACATTTAATGATTAGTAACATATATATATCCTGGGCCACGTTTAAAATCTGAAGCATTCATGACAATCTTGTAAAACTGACGCTCTGCTTTGTATTTAAAACTGCGGTATTGAAATTTAACTAGATTTTTTTTAATAAATTTTATTCAACAAATTATGCCTAATTAAATTATTCTAAACATATATCAATATACATATCAAATTAAAACAATTAATAATTCGCATAAAGGTTTGGCTCTGATACCACTGTTAGGTTTGTAAGATTCATACGCGCAATCAAATTGCATAAAATTAGCGGAAACGTGGAAAAATAGAGTTTTAAAATTTTACAAACCATATATATGGATCATCCTTTATGCGTAATTATTAATTAATTATTAAAAGATAAAGAATAAGAATCATACCTTTAAAAATTCAATCTTCCTCAAGTACAAGTTTACCTCCAAATCTTTTTCACGTTCAACTTGAATTCACCGGGTTTGGTTCCTTCCTTTGATCAATGTTAGCCACCCAAGTGTTTGGCCTCTAGAGGTGATCCACCTAGGAAGAAAAAATATTCAAGAAGAAGGGTATTTGGCAAAACCCTAGTTTTCTATTTCTCATAGAAAAAGGAATACTCTCCCAACTATGAGAATTAAGTATTCACATGTATTGTGAAAGTATCAACCAACCCCATCCATAACAAGACTCTTCTTATTTAAAGATGTAGGCAACCAACCTTAACAATTAAGGAATTGAGTTTTTATTTTAATTAATTAAACTCCTTTAATTAATTAGGCTCCTAATCTTATTAGGAATAATTAATTAAACTTTTTAATTAATTAGCCTCCTAATCCTATTAGGAATATATGAGAGTACTTTTATTAATTAATTCCCAAACTCCTTTAGGAATTAAATAATAATAATAGTAATAATAATAATAAGACTACTCTTATTAATTTATATTTAATATTTCCAAAATATTAAATAATAAATATTAAGCTATTTAATTTATTCTATCACCATAGATTAAATTAAATATACTTAACTTATTATTACGATTATGCCATTAACTTCTTAAATAATTATTCTTCCTTTTTATGGTGTGACCCTTTAGGTCTTCATATTAAACCGGTTGTGAATAAATCAATTAGAATAATTCTAATCTTATTTAAATGAATAAATTAAACTATTAATGTAGACACTCAAAATTTTCTGTACACCTGTCACTTACATTGCAGGAGGACAGATTCGTCTTTTAAGAGGGAACCCTAAAAGACAATCCATATCCATGCCGGATATTACCGGAAGTTCAACATCAACCCCGGATCACAATCTGGGAGTAACAATTTCAATCTCGGAGATAACCCCGAGGCATGTAGATCAATACCGGAATACACACCGGAGAAGACCGATTAATCTCAGAGATAACCCCGAGGTATCCAGTCTCAGTCCCAACCATAGGAATAGCCACCAACCTTGGTGATAACCCCAAGGAATGCAATTTCGGCGATAACCCCAAAAATGCTTGTTACAAGTGCGACCAGCTTCAATCTCGGCGCTCACAACGAGATACACTGTACTAGCCCGACGATAACATCGGGAAGACAAGAACACCTCAAGGATGACAATGAGGACCTTTAACAAATTGCAGCAGTCCAATCTCAGCGAAGCTGAGCAATGTCTACTTTATCAGCCCAATCCGGTGATAACACTGGTGAGGGGTAACATCGTCATCTGACTAACATGATGCCATGCCACGTCGTTTCAACATATCTACGCAATAATGTCCCACAAGACTAATCAATCCTGAGTGACTATTGTACGGGGTAACGGATGAAAGTTGAAGCTTGAAGACCGGAGGGCACCATCCCATCTTCAATGACTTCGCACAAACTCTAATCCCCTTCCATCGTACAACTCTCGACAACGGCGGTCTAAAATAGGTCCTGTATGCCTCAAACGGATGCCCAGATTGCACTTCTAAAAGTTCGAGTGAACATTACAGTGCCTGAGTGCACGTACTTCGAGACTACCCGAGCCGAATAACCCGGACCCACCCGGGTTGCCTCTGGTACACCTGCGGCTCCACCCTCTATAAATAGAGGGCTTGGGGTGGCCATTTTGTAAGAGAAAACGGTGAGGAAACCCTGCCCAATTTGCTCTGCACTCATCCCAGGCAGTGTACTTTCCCCTTTTAAACACCTGTGAGCTCATATATAGCCCTTTTGTACCTACAAAAGTCTGTGTTTACCCACTCTAAAGATATAGAAGTCTTCTTTGGCAGCCCACTGTAAGCCTTCTCACACACTTTAGAGTCCTTCTCTTCATCTTTGCACACACCCTTCTACACATTGAGAGTCGTGTTGCTTGCCTTTGCCCGAACTTCGGTCCGTGGTTTCATTTCAGTCTGTATATTATATATATATATATATATATATATATATATATATATATATATATCTTTATATTTCGTCCCACCTGGAGTTTACTTCGTGGTGGTTGACTGTTTTTATAGCTTTCTGTATATTTCGTCCCACCTGGAGTTTACTTCGTGGTGGTTGATCGTTTTTACAGCTTTCTTTATATTTCGTCCCGCCTGGAGTTTCCTCCGTGGCGGTTGATAGCTTTTACAGCTTTATTTATATTTCTTTTCCCCAATGGAGTTGCTTCATGGTTGGTGATCATGTATGTATATATATATTTACAGCTTTTATATATATACATATTTACTGTGTTTATATCAATTGCAGCATCATGTGAGCCTAGGAATCATGTGATCACAGATTCAGTCCCCTGAATCTAGATTCGGTTCCCGTGATGGACCTTTTCAGCTGTAAGCAGCTTGTAAATATATCTGTGATGTTTGGATTACCTCAGATGGTTTTCATACCCACGAGGAATTCAACACCTTTTTGTAAAGTATTTTCGTACAGATGTTTCGCATCTGCCAAATAAAATCAATCCAGCCGAATACGGAATAAAATGGGAGTGTAAAAGGTCTCAATTACTATTGAGTATCAGGGTTTGAAAAACCTCTTTTACAAAACATCACTGCCATATCTTTCTTAAAATTGAATTTTTACATAAAATTCAAATCCTGTGTATATAGGTGCGAACGAGGCCTCGTACTACTTCCAAATAACAGCACATTGACCCACACACACACATTCAGATAACAGTTTCTTGAAAAGAGGCGGTCACCGTGGTAACACGGATGTCCGGGGGTGCTTAACACCTTCCCTCTGCATAACCAAGTCCCCAGACCCTAATGAATCTCGATTTCACCGACCCGTTTAGCAGTATCACATCATTGGGCCAATGTACAAATCTTTTCTCGGTTGTGTTGGTACAACCATTTAAAAAACTAACTGGCGACTCTTATAGTCTAATCGTCGACATTATACATGTCGAACCTTTTTCACTTATTTTTTCAAATAAATCTCACTTAAAATGAGAACACCAAAGAACAAGTAACGGAAAGGGATAATTAAAAATCCAGACATTGACAATTAATTTATTTAAATAAATAATATTTATTCTACAATAGGGATAAGCCTCCTAAGCGATCATCGACTTTCCAGATAATATAGATTTCAACATTAATCATAAAAGAACCTTTGAGTAAATAGTTACCGTACAATTCAATCCTTCCACCATACAATGTCCCAATTAAATATAAGACATGAAATTACTGTCAAGTCTTATTTTATTTAATTATATGTATTTTGACTCTTAAATGCACAACTCCAAATAATGTAAATTAGAAACTCCTTTCTAATTTCATTATGCCTTGGCCAAGGACTACTGGGTTGTTTTTTATAGAATCACATATGACATTTATCTTCATTTAGTAGAAGTGGTAGATTCTTTATTGATCATACATTATCTCCATGTACAACTTATTATACCCAAGCATACCATTTGATATACCTTAAGGGTCTTAAGGAATAAGTCAAAGTATAACTTATCATACACAAGATACTATGATGATCTCAAGTCTAAGGATCACTTGTACTACTATCACTACAAGAATTCCTATTGACAGACAAGTAAAACTCCATTAGGTATTCCTTAGCGAGCTACGTTCAGTGAACTTATTCTTTAATAAGCACCTATATACTTGTTTTAGTGTCTCCACCCAAATGATCATGAGATCAATCATCCTCATCCACTGAGCAAGGGAAGACTTTGAGAATTCTGAAAAAGAAGAAATAATGGCTGCCGAAGACTAGAAAGCGTTGAGAGATTTTGCTACACCTAAGGTGATTGAGCTTCAGTCGAGTATCACCAGGCCAGCTATTGCTGCAAACACTTTTGAGATTAAGCCTGGGACTATTCAGATGATCCAAAACTCAGTTCAGTTTGGGGGACTTACAAATGATGATCCGAATAAACATTTGGTTAGCTTTTTGGAGATATGTGACACCTTCAGATACAATGGGATGTCGGATGAAGCAGTCATACTTTGCTTATTCCCATTCACTTTGCGGGACAAGGCAAAGAGTTGGTTACACTCGGTACCGTCAGGATGAATAACTACATGGGAAGACCTCGCTCAAAAATTTATAGCTAAATTTTTCCCACCAGCAAAGACTACAAAAATGAGAAACGAGATTACCATGTTTGAACAGCAGCATGGGGAATCATTGTATGAGGCATAGGAGAGGTACAAGGAATTGCTCAGAAAGTGCCCACATCACGAATTACCCAAATGGCTGTAAATGAATACGTTTTACAACGGGTTAAATGAGAATCTCAGGACAAGTATAGATGTAGCTTCGGGTGGAGCGTTTATGGCCAAGAGCTACGAGGAGGCGTATAAGTTAGTTGAAACTATGGCAGCTAATAACTATCAGTGGCCTACATCGAGGATGACACAACCTAAGGTAGCTGGAGTTTTGGAGGTAGACGGGGTAACCACGTTTGCAGCACAGATTGCTGCCTTATCAAAGAAAATGGATACTCTAACGGGTGTGAAAACACAACATGTGGCATATGTTTGCGAGTTATGTGTCGGAGAACATCATACGGAGCAGTGTTCCATCAACCCAGCATCAGTTCAGTTTGTGGATAGCTACAATAGGATTCCACAGAATACATATCAAAATGCCTTCAACCCGGGGAATATGAACCATCCTAATTTTTCATAGAGTAACAATCAGAATCAGCAAGCTCCACGACCATCTTATCCCCCGGGTTTTCAGAATCAGCATCAACAAACAGCTCAACATCAAGATAGAGAAACAAATTTAGAAGAGTTGCTGTCGAAATATATAACGAGCAATGAGGCGGTTATGTAATCACAAGCAGTAGCCATCAAGAATTTAGAGAATCAGATGGGACAGCTGGCTTTTATATTGAATAATAGGCCACAAGGGACTCTACCAAGTGACACAGAAAAGAATCCAAAGGGAAATCACGAGTAGTGTCAGGTAATCACTTTGAGAAGCGGAAAATAGCTAGATGGGAAAATTATAGAAATTCAGTTAAAAGGATAACAGAGTTGATGAAAACAAAGTGGTTGAAGAGAAACAGGGTGAGGAAAAGAAAGCTAAACAGACAAAGTCAGATGACAAGCCAGTTGTGTATCCTCCACCGCTGTTTCTACAGAGAGTCCAAAAAATAGAAATTAGATAAACAATTTGCCAAATTTTTGGAAGTTTTCAAGAAACTTCAAATAAATATTCTATTCGCAGAAGCCCTAGAGTATATGCCAAGATATGCCATATTCATGAAGGGTATTTTGTCAAGGAAAAAGAAGTTGGAGGATTTTGAAATCGTGGCATTAATAGAGGAGTGCAGTGCAGTTCTACAAAGAAAGTTACCACCAAAGTTAAAAGATCTGGGGAGTTTCACCATTCCGTGCACTATTAGGAACATAATATTCCAAAAGTGTTTATGTGACTTGGGGGCAAGTGTGAACCTCATGCCATTATCAGTATACACTGGATTGGGTTTACCAACTCCAAAACCGACCAATATATCTCTATAGTTGGCGGATAGGTCAGTCACGTACCCAAGAGGCATTGTCGATGATATTTTGGTCAAGGTGGACAAATTCATATTTCCAGCGGACTTCATAATTTTGGATTTAGAGGAAGATAAAAATATCCCAATCATCCTAGGGAGATCGTTTTTGGCCATAGGTAGGACTCTCATCGATATGCAAAAAGGAGAATTAACCATGAGGTTCCAAGATCAGGAAGTCAAGTTCAACGTGTTCAAAGCTATGAAGTTCCCTACGGATGAAGAAGAGTGTTTTCGGGTGGATGCCATTGATCAGATAGTGAATGAAGACATGGTTAAGAGCTTGGTGAATGATCTATTAGAAACTACACTATTGGGAGATGAAGATTCAGACGATCCAGAATTTATAGATTATTTGCATATGCTTTACTCTTTGCCACGAGTTAGTAGATTTAAAGCACTATTTGAGCCACTGTACATAGAAGAGAAAGCCACAGCAAGGATGAAACCTTCATTGGAGGAGCCAGCCACTTTGGAGATTAAGCCACTTCCTAAACACCTCAGGTATGCATGTTTAGGCAATTCAAATACTTTACATATTATTATTGCTTCTTCGCTTAACGAAATGCAGGAAAATAAGTTGCTGAGAGTGCTTGGAGAACACAAATCGGTTATAGGATGGACAATTGCATATATCAAGGGAATCAGTCCATCTTTCTGCATGCATAAAATTCTTATGGAAGAGGATGCAAAGCCAAGGGTGGAACAACAGAGACGGCTAAACCCAATCATGAAAGAAGTGGTGAAGAAAGAGATTCTGAAGTGGTTGGATGCGGGAATCATCTATGCAATTTTAGACAGTGGTTGAGGTTTGCATGGACTACAAGAAGCTGAATAAGGTAACCCGCAATGACCACTTTCCTTTGCCTTTTATCGATCAGATGTTGGATAGGTTGGCGGGGCACGAATTTTACTGCTTATTGGATGGTTATTTGGGGTATAATTAAATAGTCATTGCTCCTGAAGATCAAGAGATGACCACTTTCACGTACCCATACGACACCTTTGCATTCAGGAGAATGTCTTTTAACCTGTGTAATGCACCCGTAACCTTCCAACGATGTATGATGGCCATCTTCTCGGTCATGGTGGAGAAGAATGTGGAAGTCTTCATGGACGACTTCTCTATCTATGGAGATAATTTTGATGTCTATTTAGAGAACTTGGTCATGGTTTTAAAGCGATGCATATAGACGAATTTGGTACTCAACTGGGGGAAGTGCCATTTTATGGTCGAAGAAGGAATAATCTTGGGGCATAAGGTCTCTGCTAAGGGATTAGAGGTTGATAGAGAAAAGTTGGAGACAATTGAAAATCTACCACCACCAACTCCAGTCAAGGGAATTCGCAGTTTTCTGGGACATACCGGATTCTACCGAAGGTTCATTAAAGATTTCTCTAAGATTGCAAAACTATTATGCAGTCTCTTAGGGAAACATTCAGTTTTCAAGTTTGATGAAGATTGTAAGTCATCTTTTGAGCAGTTGAAGAAAAAATTGACTACAACTCCAATGATAGTTGCACCGAATTGGAATATGCCCTTTGAGTTAATGTGCGATGCGAGTGACTATGCGGTAGGGGCTATTTTGGCACAACGTCGAGATAAAATATTCTACGATATATACTATGCAAGTAAAACTCTTACATATGCACAATTGAATTATACAACTATAGAGAAGGAGTTACTTGCAGTGGTATATTCCTTTGACAAATTCAGGGCATATTTGATTGGAACAAAGGTGGTGGTTTACACAGATCACTCGGCAATTTGCTACTTAATCTCGAAGAAGGATGCTAAGCCTTGACTTATCAGATGGATCCTTCTCCTTCAAGAATTTGATTTAGAAATAAAGGATAGGAATGGGACAGAAAATCAAGTAGCAGACCATCTATTGAGGTTGGAAAATCGGGATAAAGATGAAGCGGATAAGTGTGTGATCAATGAATCATTTTTGAATGAACAACTATTTGGAGTTAATTCAGAATTTCCGTAGTATGAGGATTTTGCTAACTATTTGGTGAGCAATATCCTTCCCCCTGATTTGGCGTGCCAACAGAAAAAGAAATTCCTACATGACATCAAGTGGTACATGTGGGATGAGCCATATTTGTTCATGCAATGCGCCGAAAAAATGATTTAAAGGTGTGTGACATACAGTGAAGTGAAGAATATATTGTACGAGTGTCATTAGTCTACATACAGAGGACATAATGGTAGTGAGCGAACAACGGCCAAGGTACTTCAGTCAGGATTCTATTGACCTACGGTGTTCAAGGATGCCCACCAGTTCGTGAAGACTTGCGATAGATGCCAAAGAGTGGGTAACATATTAAAGCGGAATGAGATGCCACTACAGACTATCATAGAAGTGGAATTTTTTAATGTATGGGGGATAGATTTTATGGGGCCATTTCCTTCATCTTTCAACAAACTATACATCTTGCTGGCGGTTGATTATGTGTCGAAATGGGTTGAAGTCGTAACACTCCCCATAAATGATGCCAAAGTGGTTCTCAAGTTCTTGCATAAGAATATTTTTACTAGATTTGGCATGCCAAGAGCTATTATAAGTGATGAGGGTAGTCACTTCTGCAACAGATCATTCACAGCTCTCTTGGAAAAGTATGGGGTCAATCATAGAGTTACAATACCGTATCACCCTTAAACAAGTGGGCAAGCCGAGGTCTCCAACAGGGAGGTGAAGAAAATTTTAGAGAAGGTAGTCAATCCGAACAGAAAAGACTAGTCTCTAAAATTAGAGGACGAACTATGGGCATGCAAGATAGCATACAAGATGCCAATTGGGATGTCTCCGTATCAGTTGGTCTATAGAAAAGTGTGTCACCTACCGATGGAGCTACAACATAAAGCCTACTGGGCAATTCAGAAACTGCACTTCGATTAAACAACGGCGGGAGAAAAGAGGTTACTTCAATTGAATGAACTTGATGAATTCCGACTACAAGCATATGAGAACTCGAAGTTGTTTAAATAAAAGGTCAAGAAATGGCACGACCAGAAAATCTTGTAGAAAAATTTTGAACCGAGACAATCAGTATTACTGTTCAATTCACGACTGCAATTGTTCCCAAGAAAGCTCAAATCTAGATGGTCAGGGCCATTCACAATCAAGAGAGTTTTCCCACATGGCGCCGTTGAGTTATATAGTAGGAATCCATTGGATACGTTTAAAGTCAACGGTTATCGGCTGAAGCATTATTGGGGTGGCGAATCCAACACTGATGTCATCGCAATCACACTTGCCGACACACCATGAATAGGGAGTAGTCAGATTGAAAGACTAAAAATCAAGCGCTAATTGAGAGGCAACCCAATTTTTAATTTCACTTCAGTATTTTTAAGCATGCTAATTAATTTGTAGTTCAGAGTATTATTGGAGAATTGAGTTGGTTTATTTTGATTTATTAGGTAGTTAGTGAGTCATGAAATTAAGTGAATCTAACCTTCAACGTACAATGTTTATGTGTTATCTTAAAATTATCATTTTATGGTGTTTCAAGTACTTAAAAAGCTTATGGATAAGTGTTGTAGGCAAAGAATTGGAATAATCATGTTCCATTGCAGTACACCCCACCCCCAGTGGGGCGGACTTTATAAGAAGGAAACCCCGCCAGGGCAGGGGTCTTGACTCAATAAAAATAGACATACCCGCTGGGGTGGACAATTTGCACAACATAACAAAGTCGGGGCGGGGATCTTGAAGTAATAACAGAACACCCCCCGCTGGGGTGGGCCTCTACAGCATATTACGCCCCACCAGGGCAGGGGTACGGAAGTTGAACAAGCTCAAGTCGGCAGTTACGGCATGATAGCCCACTGTCGACGTCGGGATTTTTAATTGTCCCTTTCCGTTACTTATTCTTCAGTGTTCTCATTTTAGGTGAGATTTATTTGAAAAAACAAGTGAAAAAGGTCCGACATGTATAATGTTGACGATTGGACTATAAGAGTCACCAGTTAGTTTTTTTAATGATTGTATCAACACAACCGAGAAAAGGTTTGCACATTGACCCAGTGACGTGACACTGCTAAACGGGTCGGTGAAACCGAGATTCATTAGGGTCCGGAAACTTGGTTATGCGGAGGGAAGGTGTTAGGCACCCCCCGACATCCGTGTTACCACGGTGACTGCCTCTTTTCAAGAAACTGTTATCTGAATGTGTGTGTGTTGGTCAATGTGCTGTTATTTGGAAGTAGTGCGAGGCCTCGTTCGCACCTATATACACAGGGTTTGAATTTTATGTAAAAATTTAATTTTAAGCAAGATATGGCAGTGATGTTTTATAAAAGAGGTTTTTCAAACCCTGATGCTCAATAGTAATTGAGACCTTTTATACTCCCATTTTATTTCGTGTTCGGCTGGATTGATTTTATTTGACAGATGTGAAGCATCCGTACGAAAATACTTTACAAAAAGGTGTTGAATTCCTCGTGGGTATGAAAACCATCTGAGGAAATCCAAACATCATAGATATAATTTACAAGCTGCTTACAGCTGAAAATGTCCATCACGGGAACCGAATCTAGATCCAATGGCTTGAATCTGTGATCACATGACTCCTAGGCTCACATGATGCCGCAATTGATATAAACGCAGTAAGCAGGTATATATATAAAAGCTGTAAATATATATATACATACATGATCACCAACCACGAAGCATCTCCATGGGGGATCAGAAATATAAATAAAACTGTAAAAGCTATCATCCGCCACAGAGGAAACTTCAGGCGGGACGAAATGTAAAGAAAGCTATAAAAACAGTCAACCACCACGAAGTAAACTCCAGGTGGGACGAAATGTATATATATATATATATATATATATATTAACTGTGGTCGAACTCTATTCGATGATTTTACATCTGGTGCGTTTATATATATATATATATATATATATATATATATATATATATATATATATATATAATAATAAATATATAAATATAATATATATATGGAAGCAAGTAAACGCACCAAACCGAAGTATTAGGCTCGTCGAACAAATTCGACACAATTATATATATATATATATATATATATATATATATAGGAAAGCAAGTAAACGTACCAAACCGAAGTTTAGGCTCATCGAACAAAGTTCCAAACCGAAGTTTAGGCTCATCGAACAAAGTTCGAAACACAGTTCGTATATATATATATATATATATATATATATATATATATATATATATATATATATATTAAAGCAGTAAACGCTCCAGATCGAAGTATAGGCTCATCGAACAAAGTTCGACACACAGTTCATATATGTAAATATATATATAGGAAAGCAAATAAACGCTCCAGACCGAAATCTAGGCTCAATCGAGGCATAACTCGATAACGTTAGTCAATATATATATATATATATATATATATATATATATATATATATATACCAGGCAAAAGCAAGCAACACGACTCTCAACGTGTAGAAGGGTGTGTGCAAAGATGAAGAGAAAGGACTCTAAAGTGTGTGAGAAGGCTTACAGTGGGCTGCCAAAGAAGACTTCTATATCTTTAGAGTGAGTAAACACAGACTTTTATAGGTACAAAAGGGTTATATATGAGCTCACAGGTGTTTAAAAGGGGAAAGTACACTGCCTGGGATGAGTGCAGAGCAAATTGGGCAGGGCTTCCTCGTCGTTTTCTCTTACAAAATGGCCACCCCAAGCCCTCTATTTATAGAGGGTGGAGCCGCAGGTGCCTGCGGCTCAGTCGCAGGTGTACCAGAGGTAACCTGGGTGGGCCCGGGTTTTTCGGCTCGGGTCGTCTCGAAGTACGTGCACTCAGACACTGTAATGTCCACTCGAACTTTCAGAAGTGTAATCTGGGCATCCGTTTGAGGTATACAGGACCTATTTCGGACCGCCGTTGTCGAGAGTTGTACGATGGCATGGGATTAGAGTTTGTGCGAAGTCATTAAAGATGGGACGGTGCCCTCCGGTCTTCAAGCTTCAACTTTCATTCATTACCCCACACAATAGTCACTCGGGATTGATTAGTCTTGTGGGACATTATTGCGTAGATATGTTGAGTCGACGTGGCATGACATCGTGTTGGTCAGATGATGATGTTGCCCCTCACTGGTGTTATCGCCGGATTGGGCTGATAAAGCAGACGTTGCTCAGCTTCGCTGAGATTGGACTGCTGCAATTTGTTGAATGTCCTCATTGTCATCTTTGAGGTGTGTCTGTCTTTCCGATGTTATCGCAGGGCTGGTACAGTGGATCTCATTGTGAGCGTCGAGATTGAAGTTGGTTGCATTTGTAACAAGCATTTTCGGGGTTATCGCCGAAATTACATTCCTTGGGGTTATCACCAAGGTTGGTGGCTATTCCCATGGTGGGAACTGAGACTGGATACCTCGGGGTTATCTCTGAGATTAATTGGTCTTCTCCGGTGTGTGTTCCGGAATTGTATCTGCATGCCTCAGGGTTGTCTCTGAGATTATTACTCCCAGATTGCGATACGGGGTTGATGCTGAACTTCCGGTAGTATCAGACATGGATATGGATTGTCTTTCAGGGTTCCCTCTTAAAAGATGAATCTGCTCTCCTGCAATGTTAGTGACAGATGTAAAGAAAATTTTGAGTGTCTACAGATGCCCCTCTTTATCATACTCATGCATGGCGATGCATGGGTAGGATAAAGAATCATAGACACTTGAAACGTAACAAGACGAACATGGTACTATGGATAGCAACATGATGCAAATGTATGATGCATGTGTACGGGGTTGTAGCCCAACATGCTGGGGATGATTACTGGCTCCCTATTACTTCAACTGGGGGTTAGCAACAATGACCATATTTGATGTGTAATCCGAATCTGTTAGGACGTTGATGCTGGAGTTATCACCAAAGTCCTGTGCCTTTGATTATGACTTGATCCCGAAGATGTACCTCTTATGTGGGAGATCTGTGGGGATAAAGCTTGATCTGTTTGAGGATGTGTATAGCATATTACATCATCTATCCTCTTTGATGACATTGACCTCTCCTGGTTAGTATCGCCAGAATATGTTAAGATTCTGTTGGGTTTACTGCCAACAGTAAATGCTATCAGGAATGCCTGACATTCGTTGACGTGTACTTCACCAACATATGAATCAACGGCTGAAAAATCTTGTAGGATATACTGTCAAGGCTGCTTGACCTCCGCTGTCGTGTAGATCACCGGAACCTTGCGTTGTGACCCCCGCCGGGGATCTGAGCGATCGGGTGTGAAAACCTCGAATAGCTTCAGAGCTCTGATAGGTTTAAATAACTATCGGCTGTAATAATGTCAAGGCTGCTTGACCTTCATTGATTTATGTGTTAATGGATGAGCATGCATTGTAACCCCCGCCGGGGATTCCATGTTGTAACCCCCGTCGGGGATTTCTTGTGAGAAAAAATTGGGGTGACAACCTTACGTTGGCGGCATCGGACCTCTGTACGGTATTGCCGAATGTGGTATGCAAAGACTTGAATCATCGGTATAGTAAACTTTGTGTTCGGGCGAATACAATGGATGAAAAGAAAGCCACAGTTGGATCCAGAAAAACCAATGTTTTAGGCTATTCTGCTCAATTACGTAGCGTTTTTATACTGGGTTTGGCCTTTTTAGCTTGTAAGAACTCCTTTGCAACTCGAATTGGACCGAGCCGGAGTGATGGGATCCGCATGGGAGTGCCGCAGGTGCACCTGCTGCAGCCGCAGATGGGCCTGCGGCCAACCGTGGATGATAAATTCCAGCAGGTTGGTCTCACAAGTCACTTTCAACTAGTTGCGCGAAGGAAAATACGTGAGCCTCTTTCAGATCTGCTGAGTTCGGGCTGTTTTCTGCAAATTCTATCACCGTACGAGTGTTCTATACTATCCTGGTAACATATGCCTGTATTTTCTCTCATTTCTGTCTGTTGGATCTTGAGTTATCGCATGAAATGCATCTAAACACATAATAGTGATTATGTATGCACAAATAGATAAAAAAAATATTCAACATAGTAAATGTTAGTATTAAACCATGCTGAACATAATGATGTGAAAAAATTTGACTTTTGAGACAGTCAAATTGGCACCTTTTTCTGCTATTTTTGGTCCTATTTGAGGTCTAATGAGCATAAGGTAGCAAGGCAAAGTACTCCTAGTATTGAGGTTGGCCTGATGCATGATGATTTTAATTTTTAATGCATATATTATGTATATGACTTTGGGGCAGGTGTGCTATTGAATGGTCACCTAGACATACCTGGATGCATGTGGATAGTCCTATTTTCAAAGGGGACTATGGCAAAATTTTTCCAAATATAGGCATTGGGTAGTCATGCATTTTAACTCTACTATTAAAGTAAATGCATGCATGCATATAGTCATAAAATGCATTCAAGAAAGCTCCAGGTAAAGAAATACCACACCCTTTCTGAGGTGATTTGGAGACTTTTTGTCCAGATACTATGAATCCGGATCAGCCGAGCAGTTCTTATAGGACCACTTCTGGTGTACGGCGGAGGGCTTCTGAAGTACCTCGTCCCTATTCTGTCAGATAGCCTCGACGGTTGGTGGATGCCGTGATACGTCCTGGTCAGGTAGATGTTCTGGACGTTGAGGACGAGGAGGCGAATATTCCGATAGAGGATCCCGCTCCTGCTGTACATGTTCCTCGCAGAGAGCTTTCGAGCATTCAGGTGGTGAACCTAGAATTGCTGGGTGATTTGGGCAGACATCCATCGATGTATTTGCATGCTAACGAGGTATGGCGTTAGACTTTGATCTTCCTTCTTTCCTATTGATGAGGATTAAAGGGTTTTGATGTTGATCTTCATTTCATGCAGGTTCCTGGTTTTACACAGCCTCGAGGGAACTGGTTTAGCATTCACTCCACGTATCAGACGTTTCATCCTGATTATAGAGCGGTAGTGCATGAGTAGGGATTTGGGGCATTTTTCTCCATACTTCCCCGTTATTGTCCATGGGGTTACCTCAGGGCATTGTCTGAGCGATAGTTTCATCAGACTCAGTCACTCCATCTGCTAGATTGCGAGGTGATGATGACGCCTATGGATTGGCGATTTATAACAGGTATGGAGTTTGGAGGGGAGCCAGTGCCTTGCATGGCAAATATTACCCCTACTATCTATAGATCCTTATTAGGAGTTCCGGCGACGACGCTCAAAGGCAAGACTGTCCGTTTAGGTCCTTTGAGTGTAGATGCTATAAGCGGGCTATTAAGTGAGTCTATGCCTGATGATGTCAGAATCAGGGATCACGTTCTGCGGCGATTGTTCCTGATGATCATTCGAGGATGCTTCATAGCAGATAACTCTTCCACGGTATCTTTTGCTTTGATCAGTGCTACACGTGATGTGGACCGTATTGGAGAGTATGATTGGGGCTCCTACACCTTTGCCTATTTCCTCCGGGGCATGCGTATGCGCTCACAGGGTTTGATCGAGGCTTGGCTAGGATTTTACCCATTTCTGCTGGTGACTATTTCTCTTGTCATTTACCATGTATAGGTTAAGAGTGTTAACTGACAGCAGATGTTTGCCTTTGTGTTGGCAGTTTTGGGCCTATGAGAGGCTTCCATACTTGCGTCCCGTGAGTGTGTTAGGTTTAGACACCTATCCACGAGGACGACGATGGCATCATTCAATTCTGCCAGAGGTCCCTGTAGCTAAAGGATTCACTCATTGCCGTATGCAGCTGGAGTTGCTGACGGCCGACACCATCACATGGCTTCCCTATTCTGGGGCACACCTGACCGTGGCTTTTGAGGATGGATACCCGACTGGAGTCGAGTATATGATTTCCACCAGGAGAATTCCTTTCTTCACAGATGGAGGCTGGGAGCTCTATTTAGGAGAGCGTGATATTACGAGCACCACATGGGAGATTCGTATACTGATCTTGCATCCTGCCAGGCGTTATTAGCCTGTATCACAGTCACCCGTCACTGATATCCCCTTGTTGGGGGTTGACGATTTTGCATTGTCAGAGGGTCCATGTACTCAAAAGACGTTCCATTGGTGGTGGTCCCCTCGCACTATTGGAGCTCAGTCCCGTGCCACACAGTTTATGGGGGATATGGTTCCAGGATCTTTGATGATGATGAATTGGATAGCTTGTGACCGAGATCCGACTCATATGACCTGGATTGATAGTTTGACCTGGCAGTTGGACCAGACACATATATTTATCCGGCATTTGGGCAGAGATCCGGCAGAGGCGGCTTCATTTGATCCTTCCAGCTCAGGCACTGGCCCCTCAGGTGACCCATTTAGTTTTGCCGGCGCAGATCCTCCTCTATATAGGCCTGACATCCCTGTTGATAGAGATCCAGTGACTCAGGAGGAGTTACATCAGGTAGACAGATTGATGATGTGGACATCGACACCATTGTCTTCTTCTGATGTATATTCTCGTTATATCTTTTGATAGGCCTCTGTTAGATATTGGGTGGCTGTGCTCCATTCTCGCTATATCTTTTGATAGGCCTTTGCTAGATATTGGGTGACTGTGCCCCATTTCCCTTTATTTGTAGTTGTACAGAGATGATGTATTAGATGATGATATACTTAGGAATGTATGCACTGTTTTTTTTCATTCCTTATATCATATTGTAAGCTATTATCTGTTATACATGTATCATGTTATGCATATGTATGTATGTCCAGAGATATTTGGTATTGACCCCTGGATGGTCTTATGACACGGCCCACACACATGTCTTCTTCAACAGTTAGCCACATAGATCATACCCCACCGTCAGTGGTGGTATCGGGTATGAGATCGTGGTATGATAGCATGTCACCACCAGACAGGGTGATTGTAGATCATTTATTGCAGCATACCATGACCTTTTTGACTTTTCAGGTTCCCACAGGATTTGTGGACGGGATGATAGAGCATTGGCTACCGAATAGGAAGGTATTCCGATTCGGCACCCATAAGTTAACTTCTACTATGGAGGAGTATGCACGATTGATAATGCTGCCTCTAGACAGACCTTGTGTGCATCTGGCTTTGGGAGACATGAGCAGACGATTCATGACTCTCACAGGATTGAGGCACAGAGTGGTACAGGATGAGTTGACATCTGGCCACGTGATATGCTAGCGTTTTCTGTACGACAGATTTAGCTTGAAGGATAGCTCTTCACGACTTTTCGAGGATTTCACCACAACGGAGGCTCATTGGCTCTTGGGCAGAGTTGATGTATTGATGCTATGTGTATTGTCATATGTGTATATGCCGCGGTATATGGATGAGATAGATATAGGCGTTATCATGGCCGTGAGAGCTCTTAGGGAGGGTCATACCATTGTACCTATGATTGAAGCAGAGACTGTAACAACCCGATATTTTTCGATATAAATAAATAAGAAATTTTGCGTATAAATTTTTTTTTATTTATTTAAGGATGAAGATTTGTACAAGATAATGTGTATGTGTATTTATGTGGTAAATAAAAATATATTTATTACATAAATATTTACAAATAAATTTATTTTAGAATTATTGATTTTTATAAAGTACATTCTTTTAATAATTAAATTATGGTAGAAATGTTTTATTAATTATTTTCCGTAAAAATATAATCATATATTATTTAAATAATATATGAAGTAATTTTTAGAATAATTATAATACTTATTTTATTATATGAATTATTACGTTAATTATTTTACCATAATTATTAAGGTTAAATATGACAGATAAATCAGATATGGAATCCAAACCCTAATTTTGGATTATTGTCAAGGCATGAGAATAAAAATATAATATTAATTATATTTTGATTTTTCAGTGCTATGATTATGTACTGTATTTCCGTATTGATAATGGTAGGTCAATTACGCTGTATTATGACCAAACCCTAGTAATAATGTTAAACCCTAATTTGAGATCCAAATTAGAGTGCAAGATTGTTTTATAAGTGTGTTATATAATTAATGATGTGCATTATATAATGATTTGATTAAATTAGGTGAACCCTAATTATAATCTAAAAAGCCCTAAACAATTTTTAGAAATGAGGAACCCTAATTTGAAATTTAAATTAGAGTTCGAGATTGGTTGTAATTGTGTTAATATGATTAATTAGCAAGTTTTATAATTACAATTGTTAATTTTAGAAACCTTAATTACAAAATTTTAATCCTAATTATTAAATTGTTAATTCTAATTAGTAAATTGTTAACCCTAATTATCAAATGGGTGCCTTAATTGATAAATTAGTGATCTTAATTAGCAAGGTAATTATGTTTATTTTATCTTAAACCCTAATTGCTTTATTAACAAGGTTATTTATATTAGTGTTATTAAACCCTAATATGTATGTATAATTAGAATTTTAAACTAATTAACAAAACCCTAATTATAAATTCTAGAAACTAATTTTGTTTTATTTTAAACCCTAATTGTAAAACCTAGAAATTCCTTTTGTGCTATGTACTAAACCTTAGGGTTAAACCCTAAGGGTTTATCAAGATTACAAGATTGCCCTTAATTGTATTTTGGAAATGACAAAAAAATGCCTTTTGATTATTTTAGTGAGCTAACTTGCAAAATTGGCAAATATCTTTAGTTGGTTACCAACTATGTTGACAAATTGTGACTTATAATCTCAGCAACAAGCACCATACATCAGCCAATTCATGCACCTTGTTGTCTATTTAAGGATTGAAGGAGAGAGAAAATGCAATTGTTCACTTACATTTTTCACAACACTCAAACTAAGCTCTCTCTCTAACCTCCAAAATATACAAGTATATTAGTCCTAAATCAAAGCCCCACGATCAGCTATAACAAATCAGAAGTCAGAAATCAAGAATCGTTCATTGAAGGTATAAACCCTAGCCATGATTTTCTGTCCAACGATCTGTTGTTAGATGTTAGTTTTTTTGTGTTAAACATGTAAAATCTAGTGTCTATGGATGATCTGGGTTGCTAGATGTTAGATCCATAACATCTAGAAGCTCAGATTTGAAGATCTTAGAAATCTGGAAAAAACTTGGTTCTTTGGTTTGACAACGAATGTCAGAGGCCACAGATCCTTGCTCGATTATGTTTTGTGTTGTTTTTAAGTTGTTAGTAGTAGCCTGCAATGTTGTCTTTAATCTGCAAAAAGAATCAAAGTCATATCTGTTATAGATTAAAAGTTATTTAAGGTCAAAGTGGGTTGACCGACATTGACCGGCTGTTTTTGAAACCCAGTGTTTGCCCAGAAAGTCTGACAAGAAATGTCAGACCTTATATCTCTGTGATCTGTTACGAATTTTGTGTTTTGAAACTTTGTAGTTGTAGTCTGATATGTTCTCTTGGATCTGGGCTTGGAATCAGGCTTAGATCGTATGTATATTGCAAGTTATGGAAGGTCAAACTGCGTTGACCGACCATGACTTGCAAAGTTTCTAGGTAGCCCAGATCAGGCTCAGAAGCGTCTGACAAGATGTTTTTGGGCTCTGATCTGTCAGGTTGTTGATGTTTTAGTCATGATGTTGTAATAAGTTTATAGTTTGTTACATGGACTACATGATTATGCTCTTATATCACTTAAAATGTAAACCGATTGGATTTGGATTAAGGTCAAACCAAGCATAAAGCTCACGGTTTGTGTTTTCTGGGTAACCCAGAAAACACAATAGCATGATGTCTGGCGTGGTTTGACCGAACTTTTTACGTTTGATCTATTGTTGTTTTAGTGATATAATGTATTGTAACTCTTCCTTGTCATGTTGGGTATACTCTGAATGCATTATATCATAGAAACATTTCATATCATACAAGTTGTGGAAGCCCAAAGTAGGCCTCATGAACTGTTCTTCATTTCTAGGTAACCCAGAAATGAAGAACAGCTCTGACAGCTACTTTAGACGATTAGATCTCTTTGGTTGTGTGATGTATGAACATGTTGGTCGTTTGATCTTGTAGTCTTGCACTAGTTCTACATGATCTGCTCAATAGCAATCCTAGATTCACAGCACCCACTGAATCATTGTTGGTCAAACGTGGTACCTGGCAAACTGCCTATGAGTTTCTGGGTTTGGCCAAGAACATGAACACCTATAGCGACGGTTCTATCGCTATAGGTGGTCTTTAGCGACAGATGATATATTATTTTTTAGAAATTAATTAATAAATAGAAAAAAATAGTTTTTAATTATTAAAAATACAAAATAAATTATTAAAAATTATTTTAAATTCCGAAAATTAGTTTTTAATTATTTTAAATATATTTCATAAATATTTAATATTTTTGAAATATTAAAAGTATTTAATTTATTTAATTATTATATTAAATAAATTATTTAAAAATGATTTTAATATTTGAAAAATCATTAAAAATTGTATTATGATATAAGAAAATATTTTAAGTTATTTTTAATGACTTTTAATATTTTGTGATAAATTTCATTAATATTTAAATAGTAATGGTAATTAATTTATTTACTAAATGAATTAAATAAATTGATTAAAAATGATTTTATTATATTAAAAATCATTTTAAATAATAATAAGGTATTTAAAAATATTTTAAGTTATAAAATATAACTTTTAATATTTAAGGATAAATTTCATTAATTAATTATTATTAATGATATTAAAGTTATTTAATAATTATATTAAAAAATTTAGTTTAAAAATGATTTTAATATTATAATAATCATTTTAAATGAAAATAAAGTGTTTAAAGATATTTTAAGTTATAAAATATAACTTTTAATATTTAAAGGATAATTCCATTAATGAATTAATGATTATTAAGTTATTATTAATAATATTAAATTTACTTAATAATTATATTAAATAAATAGTTTTAAAATAGTTTTATTAAGTTAAAAATCATTTAAAAGGGATAAAAATGAATTAAAAATATTTTAAGTTATGAATAATTATTCGATAATTATTCGATAAAGTTGTCGGTACACCGACATGTTTCAGAAATTGATCTGGACTTAGATAATGTGATGAGATAAGTGATTATTTGTGATTCAATGGTTGATAAACCTATGTGCCAATGTGATTAGGGTACGTGCTAACTGCAATAAGCAGTGTTATGTGTTATAGTATATTGTTCTAATCGAACGAATGATCTGATTAATGATAGGTCGTGAGATAAGCGATAGATCTAAATTACAAACTGTAAGCAGCGATTCAGGCAAGTATCTAATCTTTGCATTTTCTTTATGCAATGGACTTGAGTAAGAATGTTTCTAAACTATATTATTACTGTACAGATTATTAACCTTATATTATATACGCTCATTGCTTATCAACCTGTTAGTATATGGTAATTCAGATATATATAGTCTGTTCGTTAATTTCTGTAAATGGTTAAACAAGTGTCCCCACTTGGATAATCATTGTATTTAATCACATGTTGATATACCTTTGTCAATTATCCGTATATATATATATATATATATATATATATATATATATATATATATATATATATGTTGAATTATAGATTATTGTTGAAACGAGATAAAACCTTTGATTTGGAATCTAGACAAGTATGAACATCCCTACACGGGAAAACTTTTTATACACCCAAGGTGGAACAGAGTGAACGATCCTATCGTTCTTATAATGTAGTATTGATCAATGTAGGACATAACGGGCTGATCACCCCCCGTGCCCGTAAGTTATGTCGGTTTACAGATGAATTTCTGTTTAACCTTTTCGAAAATGAAAACAATGTTCATGGCATGTCACCATAACCCCAGTTATAGTCATTATGTAGTTTCAAAAATTTGAAAGAGAGTTGTTATGTTATTATTATCAATTTAGAATACTTCATAACTATTGACTAGTTGTAGAAGAATAGTACAAAGAACACATTTAAATCCTTTCAGCTATATATATATATATATATATATATATATAATTGCTATTACTTGCTGGGCACTCAAATGCTCATCCTTGCTTAAATTTAAATGTTTTCAGCTAAGTGCGAACGACTAGAGAGCTCTGCTAAGAACAAAGAAAAAGGGAAGGTTGCTGAATGAACGAATTACTATGTCATGTAATAGTTTGATGATATTAAGACAAGTATGATATATATTATCTATCATGGGTTGTAATGAATGTTTAAAGGTTACGTACTTGGGAGCTAGACTCTGATAATTATGTAAATTAAGTTGATCTTTTATATTATTGTTATTATTATTAGTATTGTTCCGCTCATAGGAATGGTATCATGAAGAACCCAGTTCGGGTCTCAAGTACCCGAGTTTGGGGTCTTTACAAGTTGGTATCAGAGCTTAGGGGTTAAAAACCTAAGGTGGGCTAGGCCTTAGGCTATAACCTTAGAACAGAGGGAAACGTTGAAAATATAAATAACTCATATAGAGTTTAAAAAGAGATGAATTGACTAAATTCATCGTCAAACTAAATAAAAGATAACTTGTATAAAACTCTTATTTGTTGTGTGTATATACTATATGCTGATTAGGATAATTTATGTGTGTAGATGTCAGGTGAAAAAGGATTCGATTACCCTCGGATCGTAAAGAAGGAGCCAATATCGAAGCCGATAGCTGAAATAGAGGCTCAGAATGAAAATAACTTAGAAGATGTGATTATTGTGGAAAACATAGTACCAGATTCAGAGATGGTGGAGCTGACAGATAGCGATTCAAACACTAAAGTTGAAGCTGATCAAGCATCAACAGAGGTGCAGAATTTGAAGAACAAGGTTTCTTCTCTGGAAAGGCTGTGGGAGATAGAAAAGCTGTTGAATAGTCAGTTGCGTCAAGCGTTAATAGAAACAATGGAAGGACAAGATAAGCTTAAGATCCAAATTGGTCAGATGGGAGCCACAAGCAACACATCGTGTGCAGCTTCGGACAAGAAGGGGAAAAGAAAGATAGAAGACCATGACTTAGGAAAATCTAATAAGGAGAAATGGAAAAGAATATGTTATCTTTGCGGCTGTGAAGAACATACCACTCCGTATTGTCCTGACTACAAAAAAGGAGCATGTTTTATCTGTGGGATAGAAGGTCATCAGGAGAAAAGTTGTCCAATGAAAAAGAATAATAAATAAGTAGTATAGGTTCTGTTGTGATGTATGTGTGTTTAATGTAATATGTGCACTAAGTATGTCTGTGAAAGGTAATGTTACCAACTTTTGTGTTAAGCCAAGTCTGTAAATCCCGACTTTTGTAGTCACAAAGTGATGAATGATGTTTAAAGCATTATGTGCTATGCTATGTAAAATATTCGTTAAATGAATATGAATCTAAGTTTGAGAAATAAAACAAGTTTAGAATATTAAACTTATTTGATAAGGTTTAGAATGTAAGTTAAATTATGATTTTATTTAATCAGATAATACCGCCAAAAAGTCAAACTCGCAACCAAAAGGGCAGAAGTGTCTGTCAATAATGTTGAGGGACAACAACAAGCAGATCCAATGCAGCAATTTGCAAACATGTTAGCTCAGGCTATGCAACATTGAATACCAGTCGCTGAAAACCAGTCGGACAACCGTTCAGCGAACTTTAAAGACTTTAAGGGTGTAGGACCACCGGAATTCAAAGGTACAACTGACCCTGTTGAAGCCCAAACATGGGTTAAGGCAAATGAAAAAGCATTCGTGGTAGCTAGGGTATCCGAGGGGCAAAAGACCGCTTTTGCCACCTACATGATGAAGGGGGAAGCAAATTTTTGGTGGGAAGCGAATCAGGCTAGGGTAGGAGAAGGTGTAGTCACATGGGATAGATTTAAAACTTTGTTTTTCGAAAACTATTTTTCACCAAGTATGCAGGCGAGGATGGAGGTTAAATTTTTGGAGTTGAAGCAGGAGAATATGACGGTGTTTGAATACGCCGCCAAATTCAATGAGTTAGCTAGGTTTTCCCCACATCAAGTCGATACGAAGGCTAGGAAAGCGAGAAGGTTTGAGCTGGGATTGAAACCCTGGCTCTACAACAAAGTGGCGGTGTTGCAAATTCCTACATTTGCAGCACTCATGGAGAAAACGATCATAGCTGAGGAGGGGAGTGAGGCCATGAGCCTCTACAACAGTAAGAGAAAGAACAAAGGCAAGGTAGAAGGAGCAGGGAAGGTAGGAATGAATAGTGGGAGCAGGAGTGGAGATGGCAAGAGAAAGGTGAGCAGTTTTGGAAGTGTTCAGATAAAGCAAGAAGGTGTTAAGAAGCAGGTGGTGCCGTGTAAGACATGTGGAAAGAACCACTCAGGATAATGTTTGAAAGGGAAGTTTGTTTGTTACAAGTGCGGGCAGGAGGGCCATATCTCTCCCAACTGCCCTAATCCTAGGATGAATAGTGGATGTTTTATATGCGGATCGACAGAGCACAGGGTGAAAGATTGTCCGAAGAGGAGGGTGGAGACAGGAAGTGTGAACATGGGCACTGGCAGTGGGACGTTAGCAATCACGGGACCGACTTCGTCGAGCAAGCCAACAAAATCTACGGCGAGGGTTTTCAACATGACGGTTCAGGATACGGCAGCAGCTGGCACTGGAACTCCAGGTATTATTCATACAACTTTTATTTTATTATACATGATTTTCATATATATAGTAAATTATTCTATAAAGAAATTTTGAGGAGGAATTTGAGTTCTTTTAGAACTTAAGTTTCCGTTTAATCAGAAAGATAAGCTTTATGTGAACAGTTAAAGATCAGTTCGATCAAAGTTGATCGAGATCTACTTGCGATGATTGTGTATGTTATGTACCCTTGTATGTATATGATTTAAAACGGTAATTCCGGGGGCAGAATCTTTATAAGGGAGGGTGAATGTAACAACCCGATATTTTTCGATATAAATAAATAAGAAATTTTGCGTATAAATTTTTATTTATTTATTTAAGGATGAGGATTTGTACAAGATAATGTGTATGTGTATTTGTGTGGTAAATAAAAATATATTTATTACATAAATATTTATAAATAATTTTATTTTAGAATTATTGATTTTTATAAAGTACATTCTTTTAATAATTAAAATATGGTAGAAATGTTTTATTAATTATTTTCCGTAAAAATATAATCATATATTATTTAAATAATATATGAAGTGATTTTTAGAATAATTATAATACTTATTTTATTATATGAATTATTAAGTTAATTATTTTACCTTAATTATTAAGGTTAAATATGACAGATAAATCAGATATGGAATCCAAACCCTAATTTTGGATTATTATCAAGGTATGAGAATAAAAATATAATATTAATTATATTTTGATTTTTCAGTGCTATGATTATGTACTGTATTTCTGTATTGATAATGGTAAGTCAATTACGCTATATTATGATCAAACCCTAGTAATAATGTTAAACCCTAATTTGAGATCCATAATAGAGTGTAAGATTGTTTTATAAGTGTGTTATATAATTAATGATGTGTATTTTATAATGATTTGATTAAATTAGGTGAACCCTAATTATAATCTAAAAAGCCCTAAACAATTTTCGGAAATGAGGAACCCTAATTTGAAATTTAAATTAGAGTTCGAGATTGGTTGTAATTGTGTTAATATGATTAATTAGCAAGTTTTATAATTACAATTGTTAATTTTAGAAACCCTAATTACAAAATTTTAATCCTAATTATTAAATTGTTAATTCTAATTAGTAAATTGTTAACCCTAATTATCAAATGGGTGCCTTAATTGATAAATTAGTGATCTTAATTAGCAAGGTAATTATGTTTATTTTATCTTAAACCCTAATTGCTTTATTAGCAAGGTTATTTATATTGGTGTTATTAAACCCTAATATGCATGTATTATTAGAATTTTAAACTAATTAACAAAACCCTAATTATAAATTCTAGAAACTAATTTTGTTTTATTTTAAACCCTAATTATAAAACCTAGAAATTCCTTTTGTGCTATGTACTAAACCTTAGGGTTAAACCCTAAGGGTTTATCAAGATTACAAGATTGCCCTTAATTGTATTTTGGAAATGACAAAAAAATGCCTTTTGATTATTTTAGTGAGCTAGCTTGCAAAATTGGCAAATATTTTTAGTTGGTTACAAACTATGTTGACAAATTGTGACTTATAAACTCAACAACAAGCATCATACATCAGCCAATTCATGCACCTTGTTGTCTATTTAAGGATTAAATGAGAGAGAAAATGCAATTGTTCACTTATATTTTTCACAACACTCAAACTAAGCTCTCTCTCTCTCTCTCTAACCTCCAAAATATACAAGTATATTAGTCCTAAATCAAAGCCCCACGATCAGCTATAACAAATCAGAAGTCAGAAATCAAGAATCGTTCATTGAAGGTATAAACCCTAGCCATGATTTTTGTCCAATGATCTGTTGTTAGATGTTAGTTTTTTTGTGTTAAACATGTTAAATCTAGTGTCTATGGATGATCTGGGTTGCTAGATGTTAGATCCATAACATCTAGAAGCTCAGATTTGAAGATCTTAGAAATCTGGAAAATACTTGGTTCTGTGGTCTGACAACGAATGTCAGAGGCCACATATCCTTGCTCGATTATGTTTTGTGTTGTTTTTAAGTTGTTAGTAGTAGCCTGCAATGTTGTCTTTAATCTTCAAAAAGAATCAAAGTCATATCTGTTGTAGTTTAAAAGTTATTTAAGGTCAAAGTGGGTTGACCGGCATTGACCGGCTATTTTTGAAGCCCAGTGTTTGCCCAGAAAGTCTGACAAGAAATGTCAGACCTTATATCTATGTGATCTGTTACGAATTTTGTGTTTTGAAACTTTGTAGTTGTAGTCTGATATGTTCTCTTGGATCTGGGCTTGGAATCAGGCTTAGATCGTATGTATATTGCAAGTTATGGAAGGTTAAACTGCGTTGACCGACCATGACTTGCAAAGTTTCTGGGTAGCCCAGATCAGGCTCAGAAGCGTCTGACAAGATGTTCTTGGGCTCTAATCTGTCAGGTTGTTGATGTTTTAGTCATGATGTTGTAATAAGTTTATAGTTTGTTACATGGACTACATGATTATGCTCTTATATCACTTAAAATGTAAACCGATTGGATTTGGATTACGGTCAAACCAAGCATAAAGCTCACGGTTTGTGTTTTCTGGGTAACCCAGAAAACACAATAGCATGATGTCTGGCATGGTTTGACTGGACTTTTTACGTTTGATCTATTGTTGTTTTAGTGGTATAATGTATTATAACTCTTCCTTGTTATGTTGAGTATACACTGAATGCATTATATCACAGAAACATTTCATATCATACAAGTTGTGGAAGCCCAAAGTAGGCCTCATGAACTGTTCTTCATTTATGGGTAACCAGAAATGAAGAACAGCTCTGACAGCTACTTTGGACGATTAGATCTCTTTGGTTGTGTGATGTATGAACATGTTGGTCGTTTGATCTTGTAGTCTTGCACTAGTTCTACATGATCTGCTCAATAGCAATCCTAGAATCACAGCACCCACTGAATCATTGTTGGTCAAACGTGGTACCTGGCAAACTGCCTATGAGTTTCTGGGTTTGGCCAAGAACATGAAGAACACCTATAGCGACGGTTCTGTCGCTATAGGTGGTCTTTAGCGACAGATAATATATTATTTTCGGAAATTAATTAATAAATAGAAACAAATAGTTTTTAATTATTAAAAATACAAAATAAATTATTAAAAATTATTTTAAATTCTGAAAATTAGTTTTTAATTATTTTAAATATATTTCATAAATATTTAATATTTTTGGAATATTAAAAGTATTTAATTTATTTAATTATTATATTAAATAAATTATTTAAAAATGATTTTAATATTTGAAAAATCATTAAAAATTATATTATGATATAAGAAAATATTTTAAGTTATTTTTAATGACTTTTAATATTTTGTGATAAATTTTATTAATATTTAAATATTAATGGTAATTAATTTATTTACTAAATGAATTAAATAAATTGATTAAAAATGATTTTATTATATTAAAAATCATTTTAAATAATAATAAGGTATTTAAAAATAGTTTAAGTTATAAAATATAACTTTTAATATTTAAGGATAAATTTCATTAATTAATTATTATTAATGATATTAAATTTATTTAATAATTATATTAAATAATATAGTTTAAAAATGATTTTAATATTATAATAATTATTTTAAATAAAAATAAAGTGTTTAAAGATATTTTAAGTTATAAAATATAACTTTTAATATTTAAAGGATAATTTCGTTAATGAATTAATGATTATTAAGTTATTATTAATAATATTAAATTTATTTAATAATTATATTAAATAAATAGTTTAAAAATGGTTTTATTAAGTTAAAAATCATTTAAAAGGGATAGAAATGAATTAAAAATATTTTAAGTTATGAATAATGACTTTTAATATTTTTTTAAATAGAACATTAATACTTTGCTAATAATGGTAATTATTTGGAAATGATTTTAAATGTTTTAAAAATCATTTAAGTGTAATTTTAATACTTTAAAAGTATTTCAAGTTATTATAATTAACTTTAATATTTTAGAAATGATTTCATTATTATTATTTAAATCATTTAAATATGATTCCGATGTTTGAAATTTCGTGATAAATTATAATAAATATTTTAAAATTATATTAAGTCATTTAAAAATAATATGACTGATATTAAGTTACAGAATAGAGTCTTAGACTCGATAATTATTCGACAAAATTGTCGGTACATCGACATGTTTCAGAAATTGATCTGGACTTAGATAATGTGATTAGATAAGTGATTATTTATGATTCAATGGTTGATAAACCTATGTGCCAATGTGATTAGGGTACGTGCTAACTGCAATAACCAGTGTTATGTATTATAGTATATTGTTCTAATCGAACGAATGATCTGATTAATGATAGGTCGTGAGATAAGCGATAGATCTAAATTACAAACTGTAAGCAGCGCTTCAGGCAAGTATCTAATCTTTGCATTTTCTTTATGCAATGGACATGAGTAAGAATGTTTCTAAACTATATTATTACTGTACAAATTATTAACCTTATATTATATACGCTCATTGCTTATCAACCTGTTAGTATATGGTAATTCAGATATATATAGTCTGTTCGTTAATTTCTGTAAATGGTTAAACAAGTATCCCCACTTGGATAATCATTGTATTTAATCACATGTTGATATACCTTTGTCAATTACCCGTATATATATATATATATATATATATATATATATATATATATATATATATATATATATATATATGTTGAATTATAGATTATTGTTGAAACGAGATAAAACCTTTGATTTGGAATCCAGACAAGTATGAACATCCCTACACGGGAAAACTTTTTATACACCCAAGGTGGAACAGAGTGAACGATCCTATCATTCTTGTAATGTAGTATTGATCAATGTAGGGCATAACGGGCTGATCATCCCCCGTGCCCGTAAGTTATGTCGGGTTACAGATGAATTTCTGTTTAACCTTTTTGAAAATGAAAACAATGTTCGTGGCATGTCACCATAACCCCAGTTATAGTCATTATGTAGTTTCTAAAATTTGAAAGAGAGTTGTTATGTTATTATTATCAATTTAGAATACTTCACAACTATTGACGGGTTGTAGAAGAATAGTACAAAGAAAATATTTAAATCCTTTCAGCTTATATATATATAATTGCTATTACTTGCTGGGCACTTAAATGCTCATCCTTGCTTAAATTTAAATGTTTTCAGTTAAGTGCGAACGACTAGAGAGCTCTGCTAAGAACAAAGAAAAAGGGAAGGTTGCTGAATGAACGAATTACTATGTTATGTAATAGTTTGATGATATTAAAACAAGTATGATATATATTATCTATCATGGAGTTGTAATGAATGTTTAAAGGTTACGTGCTTGGGAGCTAGACTCTGATAATTATGTAAATTAAGTTGATCTTTTATATTATTGTTATTATTGTTAGTATTGTTCCACTCATAGAAATGGTATCATGAAGAACCCAGTTCGGGTTTCAAGTACCCGAGTTTGGGGTCTTTACAAGTTGGTATTAGAGCTTAGGGGTTAAAAACCTTAGGTGGGCTAGAACTTAGGCTATAACCTTAGAATAGAGGGAAACGTTGAAAATATAAATAACTCATATAGAGTTTAAAAAGAGATGAATTGACTAAATTCATCGTCAAACTAAATAAAAGATAACTTGTATAAAACTTTTATTTGTTGTGTGTATATACTATATGCTAATTAGGATAATTTATGTGTGTAGATGTCAGGTGAAAAAGGATTCGATTACCCTTGGATCGTAAAGAAGGAGCCAATATCGAAGCCGATAGCTGAAATAGAGGCTCAGAATGAAAATAACTCAGAAGATGTGATTATTGTGGAAAACATAGTACCAGATTCAGAGATGGTGGATCTGACAGATAGCGATTCAAACACTAAAGTTGAAGCTGATCAAGCATCAACAGAGGTGCAGAATTTGAAGAACAAGGTTTCTTCTCTGGAAAGGCTGTGGGAGATAGAAAAGCTGTTGAATAGTCAGTTGCGTCAAGCGTTAATAGAAACAATGGAAGGACAAGATAAGCTTAAGATCCAAATTGGTCAGATGGGAGCCACAAGCAACACATCGTGTGCAGCTTCGGACAAGAAGGGGAAAAGAAAGATAAAAGACCATGACTTAGGAAAATCCAATAAGGAGAAATGGAAAAGAATATGTTATCTTTGCGGCTGTGAAGAACATACCACTCCGTATTGTCCTGACTACAAAAAAGGAGCATGTTTTATCTGTGGGATAGAAGGTCATCAGGCAAAAAGTTGTCCAATGAAAAAGAATAATAAATAAGTAGTATAGGTTCTGTTGTGATGTAGGTGTGTTTAATGTAATATGTGCGCTAAGTATGTCTGTGAAAGGTAATGTTACCAACTTTTGTGTTAAGCCAAGTCTGTAAATCCCGACTTTTGTAGTCACAAAGGGATGAATGATGTTTAAAGCATTATGTGCTATGCTATGTAAAATATTCGTTAAATGAATATGAATCTAAGTTTGAGAAATAAAACAAGTTTAGAATATTAAACTTATTTGATAAGGTTTAGAATGTAAGTTAAATTATGATTTTATTTAATCAGATAATGCCGCCAAGGCGTCGAACTCGCAACCAAAACGCAGAAGAGTCTGTCAATAATGTTGAGGGACAACAACAAGCTGATCCAATACAGCAATTTGCAAACATGTTAGCTCAGGCTATGCAACAGGGAATACCAGTCGCTGGAAACCAGTCGGACAACCGCTTAGCGAACTTCAAAGAATTTAAGGTTGTAGGACCATCGGAATTCAAAGGTACAACTGACCCTGTTAAAGCCCAAACTTAGGTTAATAAAATTGAAAAAGCATTCGTGGTAGCTAGGGTATCCGAGGGGCAAAAGAGCACTTTTGCCACCTACATGATGAAGGGGAAGCAAATTTTTGGTGGGAAGCGAATCAGGCTAGGGCAGGAGAAGGTGTAGTCATATGGGATAGATTTAAAACTTTGTTTTTCGAAAACTATTTTTCACCAAGTATGCAGGCGATGATGGAGGTTAAATTTTTAGAGTTGAAGCAGGAGAATATGACGGTGTCTGAATATGCCGCCAAATTCAATGAGTTAGCTAGGTTTGCCCCACATCAAGTTGATATAGAGGCTAGAAAAGCGAGAAGGTTTGAGTTGTGATTGAAACCCTGGCTATACAACAAAGTGGCGGTGTTGCAAATTCCTACATTTACAGCACTCATGGAGAAAACGATCATAGCTGAGGAGGGGAGTGAGGCTACGAGCCTCTACAACTAGGAGAGAAAGAACAAAGGCAAGGTAGAAGGAGCAGGGAAGGTAGGAATGAATAGTGGGAGCAGGAGTGGAGATGGCAAGAGAAAGGTGAGCAGTTTTGGAAGTGTTCAGATAAAGCAAGAAGGTGTTAAGAAGCAGGTGGTGCCATGTAAGACATATGGAAAGAACCACTCAGGAGAATGTTTGAAAGGGAAGTTTGTTTGTTACAAGTGCGGGCAGGAGGGCCATATCTCTCCCAACTACCCTAATCCTATGATGAATAGTGGATGTTTTATATGCGGATCGACAGAGCACAGGGTGAAAGATTGTCCGAAGAGAAGAGTGGAGACAGGAAGTGTGAACATGGGCACTGGCAGTGGGACGTTAGCAATCACGGGACCGACTTCGTCGAGCAAGCTAGCAAAATATACGGTGAGGGTTTTCAACATGATGGTTCAAGATACGGCAGCAGCTGGCACTGGAACTCCAGGTATTATTCATACAACTTTTATTTTATTATACATGATTTTCATATATATAGTAAATTATTCTATATAGAAATTTTGAGGAGGAATTTGAGTTCTTTTAGAAATCAAGTTTCCGTTTAATCAGAAAGATAAGCTTTATGTGAACAGTTAAAGATCAGTTCGATCAAAGTTGATCGAGATCTACTTGCGATAATTGTGTATGTTATGTACCCTTGTATGTATAGGTTTTAAAACGGTGATTCCGGGGGCGAAATCTTTATAAGGGAGGGTGAATGTAACAACCCGATATTTTTCGATATAAATAAATAAGAATTTTGCGTATAATTTTTTTTTTATTTAAGGATGATGATTTGTACAAGATAATGTGTATGTATATTTATGTGGTAAATAAAAATTTATTTATTACATAAATATTTATGAATAATTTTATTTTAGAATTATTGATTTTTATAAAGTACATTCTTTTAATAATTAAATTATGGTAGAAATGTTTTATTAATTATTTTTCATAAAACTATAATCATGTATTATTTAAATAATATATGAAGTGATTTTTAGAATAATTATAATACTTATTTTATTATAAGAATTATTAAGTTAATTATTTTACCTTAATTACTAAGGTTAAATATGACAGATAAATCAGATATGGAATCTAAACCCTAATTTTGAATTATTGTCAAGGTATGAGAATAAAAATATAATATTAAATATATTTTAATTTTTCAATGATATGATTATGTACTGTATTTCCGTATTGATAATGGTAAGTCAATTACGATGTATTATGACCAAACCCTAGTAATAATGTTAAACCCTAATCTGAGATTCAAAATAGAGTGCAAGATTATTTTATAAGTGTGTTATATAATTAATGATGTGTATTTTATAATGATTTGATTAAATTAGGTGAACCCTAATTATAATCTAAAAAGCCCTAAACAATTTTTGGAAATAAGGAACCCTAATTTGAAATTTAAATTAGAGTTCGAGATTGGTTGTAATTATGTTAATATGATTAATTAGCAAGTTTTATAATTACAATTGTTAATTTTAGAAACCCTAATTACAAAATTTTAATCCTAATTATTAAATTGTTAATTCTAATTAGTAAATTGTTAACCCTAATTATCAAATGGGTGCCTTAATTGATAAATTAGTGATCTTAATTAGCAAGGTAATTATGTTTATTTTATCTTAAACCCTAATTGCTTTATTAGCAAGGTTATTTATATTGGTGTTATTAAACCCTAATATGCATGTATAATTAGAATTTTAAACTAATTAACAAAACCCTAATTATAAATTCTAGAAACTAATTTTGTTTTATTTTAAACCCTAATTGTAAAACCTAAAAATTGCTTTTGTGCTATGTACTAAACCTTAGGGTTAAACCCTAAGGGTTTATCAAGATTACAAGATTGCCCTTAATTGTATTTTGGAAATGACAAAAAAATGTCTTTTGATTATTTTAGTGAGCTAACTTGCAAAATTGGCAAATATCTTTTGTTGGTTACCAACTATGTTGACAAATTGTGACTTATAATCTTAGCAACAAGCATCATACATCAGCCAATTGATGCACCTTGTTGTCTATTTAAGGATTGAAGGAGAGAGAAAATGCAATTATTCACTTACATTTTTCACAACACTCAAACTAAGCTCTCTCTCTCTCTCTCTCTCTCTCTTTAACCTCCAAAATATACAAGTATATTAGTCCTAAATCAAATCCCCACGATCAGCTATAACAAATCAGAAGTCAGAAATTAAGAATCGTTCATTTAAGGTATAAACCCTAGCCATGATTTATGTCCAACGATCTGTTGTTAGATGTTAGTTTTTTTGTGTTAAACATGTTAAATCTAGTGTCTATGGATGATCTAGGTTGCTAGATGTTAGATCCATAACATCTAAAAGCTCAGATTTGAAGATCTTAAAAATCTGGAAAAAACTTGGTTCTGTGGTCTGACAACGAATGTCAGAGGCCACAAATCCTTGCTCGATTATGTTTTGTGTTGTTTTTAAGTTGTTAGTAGTAGCCTGCAATGTTGTCTTTAATCTGCAAAAAGAATCAAAGTCATATCTGTTGTAGATTAAAAGTTATTTAAGGTCAAAGTGGGTTGACCGGCATTGACCGGCTGTTTTTGAAACCCAGTGTTTGCCCAAAAAGTCTGACAAGAGATGTCAGACCTTATATCTCTGTGATCTGTTACGAATTTTGTGTTTTGAAACTTTGTAGTTGTAGTCTGATATGTTCTCTTGGATCTGGGCTTGGAGTCAGGCTTAGATCATATGTATATTGCAAGTTATGGAAGGTCAAACTGCGTTGACCGACCATGACTTGCAAAGTTTCTGGGTAGCCCAGATCAGGCTCAGAAGCGTCTGACAAGATGTTCTTGGGCTCTGATCTGTCAGGTTGTTGATGTTTTAGTCATGATGTTGTAATAAGTTTATAGTTTGTTACATGGACTACATGATTATGCTCTTATATCACTTAAAATGTAAACCGATTGGATTTGGATTAAGGTCAAACCAAGCATAAAGCTCACGGTTTGTGTTTTCTGGGTAACCCAGAAAACACAATAGCATGATGTCTGGCGTGGTTTGACCGAACTTTTTACGTTTGATCTATTGTTGTTTTAGTGATATAATGTATTGTAACTCTTCCTTGTCATGTTGGGTATACTCTGAATGCATTATATCACAGAAACATTTCATATCATACAAGTTGTGGAAGCCCAAAGTAGGCATCATGAACTGTTCTTCATTTATGGGTAACCAGAAATGAAGAACAGCTCTGACAGCTACTTTGGACGATTAGATCTCTTTGGTTGTGTGATGTATGAACATGTTGGTCGTTTGATCTTGTAGTCTTGCACTAGTTCTACATGATCTGCTCAATAGCAATCCTAGAATCACAGCACCCACTGAATCATTGTTGGTCAAACGTGGTACCTGGCAAACTGCCTATGAGTTTCTGGGTTTGGCCAAGAACATGAAGAACACCTATAGCGACGGTTCTGTCGCTATAGGTGGTCTTTAGCGACAGATAATATATTATTTTCCGGAAATTAATTAATAAATAGAAACAAATAGTTTTTAATTATTAAAAATACAAAATAAATTATTAAAAATTATTTTAAATTCTGAAAATTAGTTTTTAATTATTTTAAATATATTTCATAAATATTTAATATTTTTGGAATATTAAAAGTATTTAATTTATTTAATTATTATATTAAATAAATTATTTAAAAATGATTTTAATATTTGAAAAATCATTAAAAATTATATTATGATATAAGAAAATATTTTAAGTTATTTTTAATGACTTTTAATATTTTGTGATAAATTTTATTAATATTTAAATATTAATGGTAATTAATTTATTTACTAAATGAATTAAATAAATTGATTAAAAATGATTTTATTATATTAAAAATCATTTTAAATAATAATAAGGTATTTAAAAATAGTTTAAGTTATAAAATATAACTTTTAATATTTAAGGATAAATTTCATTAATTAATTATTATTAATGATATTAAATTTATTTAATAATTATATTAAATAATATAGTTTAAAAATGATTTTAATATTATAATAATTATTTTAAATAAAAATAAAGTGTTTAAAGATATTTTAAGTTATAAAATATAACTTTTAATATTTAAAGGATAATTTCGTTAATGAATTAATGATTATTAAGTTATTATTAATAATATTAAATTTATTTAATAATTATATTAAATAAATAGTTTAAAAATGGTTTTATTAAGTTAAAAATCATTTAAAAGGGATAGAAATGAATTAAAAATATTTTAAGTTATGAATAATGACTTTTAATATTTTTTTAAATAGAACATTAATACTTTGCTAATAATGGTAATTATTTGGAAATGATTTTAAATGTTTTAAAAATCATTTAAGTGTAATTTTAATACTTTAAAAGTATTTCAAGTTATTATAATTAACTTTAATATTTTAGAAATGATTTCATTATTATTATTTAAATCATTTAAATATGATTCCGATGTTTGAAATTTCGTGATAAATTATAATAAATATTTTAAAATTATATTACGTCATTTAAAAATAATATGACTGATATTAAGTTACAGAATAGAGTCTTAGACTCGATAATTATTCGACAAAATTGTCGGTACACCGACATGTTTCAGAAATTGATCTGGACTTAGATAATGTGATTAGATAAGTGATTATTTATGATTCAATGGTTGATAAACCTATGTGCCAATGTGATTAGGGTACGTGCTAACTGCAATAACCAGTGTTACGTATTATAGTATATTGTTCTAATCGAACGAATGATCTGATTAATGATAGGTCGTGAGATAAGCGATAGATCTAAATTACAAACTGTAAGCAGCGCTTCAGGCAAGTATCTAATCTTTGCATTTTCTTTATGCAATGGACATGAGTAAGAATGTTTCTAAACTATATTATTACTTTACAAATTATTAACCTTATATTATATACGCTCATTGCTTATCAACCTGTTAGTATATGGTAATTCAGATATATATAGTCTGTTCGTTAATTTCTGTAAATGGTTAAACAAGTATCCCCACTTGGATAATCATTGTATTTAATCACATGTTGATATACCTTTGTCAATTACCCGTATATATATATATATATATATATATATATATATATATATATATATATATATATATATATATATATATATGTTGAATTATAGATTATTGTTGAAACGAGATAAAACCTTTGATTTGGAATCCAGACAAGTATGAACATCCCTACACGGGAAAACTTTTTATACACCCAAGGTGGAACAGAGTGAACGATCCTATCATTCTTGTAATGTAGTATTGATCAATATAGGGCATAACGGGCTGATCACCCCCCATGCCCGTAAGTTATGTCGGGTTACAGATGAATTTCTGTTTAACCTTTTCGAAAATGAAAACAATATTCGTGGCATGTCACCATAACCCCAGTTATAGTCATTATGTAGTTTCTAAAATTTGAAAGAGAGTTGTTATGTTATTATTATCAATTTAGAATACTTCACAACTATTGACTAGTTGTAGAAGAATAGTACAAAGAAAATATTTAAATCCTTTCAGCTTATATATATATAATTGCTATTACTTGCTGGGCACTTAAATGCTCATCCTTGCTTAAATTTAAATGTTTTCAGTTAAGTGCGAACGACTAGAGAGCTCTGCTAAGAACAAAGAAAAAGGGAAGGTTGCTGAATGAACGAATTACTATGTTATGTAATAGTTTGATGATATTAAAACAAGTATGATATATATTATCTATCATGAGTTGTAATGAATGTTTAAAGGTTACGTGCTTGGGAGCTAGACTCTGATAATTATGTAAATTAAGTTGAGCTTTTATATTATTGTTATTATTGTTAGTATTGTTCCACTCATAGAAATGGTATCATGAAGAACCCAGTTCGGGTTTCAAGTACCCGAGTTTGGGGTCTTTACAAGTTGGTATTAGAGCTTAGGGGTTAAAAACCTTAGGTGGGCTAGAACTTAGGCTATAACCTTATAATAGAGGGAAACGTTGAAAATATAAATAACTCATATAGAGTTTAAAAAGAGATGAATTGACTAAATTCATCGTCAAACTAAATAAAAGATAACTTGTATAAAACTTTTATTTATTGTGTGTATATACTATATGCTGATTAGGATAATTTATGTGTGTAGATGTCAGGTGAAAAAGGATTCGATTACCCTTGGATCGTAAAGAAGGAGCCAATATCGAAGCCGATAGCTGAAATAGAGGCTCAGAATGAAAATAACTCAGAAGATGTGATTATTGTGGAAAACATAGTACCAGATTCAGAGATGGTGGATCTGACAGATAGCGATTCAAACACTAAAGTTGAAGCTGATCAAGCATCAACAGAGGTGCAGAATTTGAAGAACAAGGTTTCTTCTCTGGAAAGGCTGTGGGAGATAGAAAAGCTGTTGAATAGTCAGTTGCGTCAAGCGTTAATAGAAACAATGGAAGGACAAGATAAGCTTAAGATCCAAATTGGTCAGATGGGAGCCACAAGCAACACATCGTGTGCAGCTTCGGACAAGAAGGGGAAAAGAAAGATAAAAGACCATGACTTAGGAAAATCCAATAAGGAGAAATGGAAAAGAATATGTTATCTTTGCGGCTGTGAAGAACATACCACTCCGTATTGTCCTGACTACAAAAAAGGAGCATGTTTTATCTGTGGGATAGAAGGTCATCAGGCAAAAAGTTGTCCAATGAAAAAGAATAATAAATAAGTAGTATAGGTTCTGTTGTGATGTAGGTGTGTTTAATGTAATATGTGCGCTAAGTATGTCTGTGAAAGGTAATGTTACCAACTTTTGTGTTAAGCCAAGTCTGTAAATCCCGACTTTTGTAGTCACAAAGGGATGAATGATGTTTAAAGCATTATGTGCTATGCTATGTAAAATATTCGTTAAATGAATATGAATCTAAGTTTGAGAAATAAAACAAGTTTAGAATATTAAACTTATTTGATAAGGTTTAGAATGTAAGTTAAATTATGATTTTATTTAATCAGATAATGCCGCCAAGGCGTCGAACTCGCAACCAAAACGCAGAAGAGTCTGTCAATAATGTTGAGGGACAACAACAAGCTGATCCAATACAGCAATTTGCAAACATGTTAGCTCAGGCTATGCAACAGGGAATACCAGTCGCTGGAAACCAGTCGGACAACCGCTTAGCGAACTTCAAAGAATTTAAGGTTGTAGGACCATCGGAATTCAAAGGTACAACTGACCCTGTTAAAGCCCAAACTTAGGTTAATAAAATTGAAAAAGCATTCGTGGTAGCTAGGGTATCCGAGGGGCAAAAGAGAACTTTTGCCACCTACATGATGAAGGGGAAGCAAATTTTTGGTGGGAAGCGAATCAGGCTAGGGCAGGAGAAGGTGTAGTCATATGGGATAGATTTAAAACTTTGTTTTTCGAAAACTATTTTTCACCAAGTATGCAGGCGATGATGGAGGTTAAATTTTTAGAGTTGAAGCAGGAGAATATGACGGTGTCTGAATATGCCGCCAAATTCAATGAGTTAGCTAGGTTTGCCCCACATCAAGTTGATACAGAGGCTAGAAAAGCGAGAAGGTTTGAGTTGTGATTGAAACCCTGGCTATACAACAAAGTGGCGGTGTTGCAAATTCCTACATTTACAGCACTCATGGAGAAAACGATCATAGCTGAGGAGGGGAGTGAGGCTACGAGCCTCTACAACTAGGAGAGAAAGAACAAAGGCAAGGTAGAAGGAGCAGGGAAGGTAGGAATGAATAGTGGGAGCAGGAGTGGAGATGGCAAGAGAAAGGTGAGCAGTTTTGGAAGTGTTCAGATAAAGCAAGAAGGTGTTAAGAAGCAGGTGGTGCCATGTAAGACATATGGAAAGAACCACTCAGGAGAATGTTTGAAAGGGAAGTTTGTTTGTTACAAGTGCGGGCAGGAGGGCCATATCTCTCCCAACTACCCTAATCCTATGATGAATAGTGGATGTTTTATATGCGGATCGACAGAGCACAGGGTGAAAGATTGTCCGAAGAGAAGAGTGGAGACAGGAAGTGTGAACATGGGCACTGGCAGTGGGACGTTAGCAATCACGGGACCGACTTCGTCGAGCAAGCTAGCAAAATATACGGTGAGGGTTTTCAACATGATGGTTCAAGATACGGCAGCAGCTGGCACTGGAACTCCAGGTATTATTCATACAACTTTTATTTTATTATACATGATTTTCATATATATAGTAAATTATTCTATATAGAAATTTTGAGGAGGAATTTGAGTTCTTTTAGAAATCAAGTTTCCGTTTAATCAGAAAGACAAGCTTTATGTGAACAGTTAAAGATCAGTTCGATCAAAGTTGATCGAGATCTACTTGCGATAATTGTGTATGTTATGTACCCTTGTATGTATAGGTTTTAAAACGGTGATTCCGGGGGCGAAATCTTTATAAGGGAGGGTGAATGTAACAACCCGATATTTTTCGATATAAATAAATAAGAATTTTGCGTATATTTTTTTTTTATTTAAGGATGATGATTTGTACAAGATAATGTGTATGTATATTTATGTGGTAAATAAAAATTTATTTATTACATAAATATTTATAAATAATTTTATTTTAGAATTATTGATTTTTATAAAGTACATTCTTTTAATAATTAAATTATGGTAGAAATGTTTTATTAATTATTTTTCATAAAACTATAATCATGTATTATTTAAATAATATATGAAGTGATTTTTAGAATAATTATAATACTTATTTTATTATAAGAATTATTAAGTTAATTATTTTACCTTAATTATTAAGGTTAAATATGACAGATAAATCAGATATAGAATCTAAACCCTAATTTTGGATTATTGTCAAGGTATGAGAATAAAAATATAATATTAATTATATTTTAATTTTTCAATGATATGATTATGTACTGTATTTCCGTATTGATAATGGTAAGTCAATTACGATGTATTATGACCAAACCCTAGTAATAATGTTAAACCCTAATCTGAGATTCAAAATAGAGTGCAAGATTGTTTTATAAGTGTGTTATATAATTAATGATGTGTATTTTATAATGATTTGATTAAATTAGGTGAACCCTAATTATAATCTAAAAAGCCCTAAACAATTTTTGGAAATAAGGAACCCTAATTTGAAATTTAAATTAGAGTTCGAGATTGGTTGTAATTGTGTTAATATGATTAATTAGCAAGTTTTATAATTACAATTGTTAATTTTAGAAACCCTAATTACAAAATTTTAATCCTAATTATTAAATTGTTAATTCTAATTAGTAAATTGTTAACCCTAATTATCAAATGGGTGCCTTAATTGATAAATTAGTGATCTTAATTAGCAAGGTAATTATGTTTATTTTATCTTAAACCCTAATTGCTTTATTAGCAAGGTTATTTATATTGGTGTTATTAAACCCTAATATGCATGTATAATTAGAATTTTAAACTAATTAACAAAACCCTAATTATAAATTCTAGAAACTAATTTTGTTTTATTTTAAACCCTAATTGTAAAACCTAGAAATTGCTTTTGTGCTATGTACTAAACCTTAGGGTTAAACCCTAAGGGTTTATCAAGATTACAAGATTGCCCTTAATTGTATTTTGGAAATGACAAAAAAATGTCTTTTGATTATTTTAGTGAGCTAACTTGCAAAATTGGCAAATATCTTTTGTTGGTTACCAACTATGTTGACAAATTGTGACTTATAATCTTAGCAACAAGCATCATACATCAGCCAATTGATGCACCTTGTTGTCTATTTAAGGATTGAAGGAGAGAGAAAATGCAATTATTCACTTATATTTTTCACAACACTCAAACTAAGCTCTCTCTCTCTCTCTAACCTCCAAAATATACAAGTATATTAGTCCTAAATCAAATCCCCACGATCAGCTATAACAAATCAGAAGTCAGAAATTAAGAATCGTTCATTTAAGGTATAAACCCTAGCCATGATTTATGTCCAACGGTCTGTTGTTAGATGTTAGTTTTTTTTGTGTTAAACATGTTAAATCTAGTTACTATGGATGATCTAGGTTGCTAGATGTTAGATCCATAACATCTAAAAGCTCAGATTTGAAGATCTTAAAAATCTGGAAAAAACTTGGTTCTGTGGTCTGACAACGAATGTCAGAAGCCACAAATCCTTGCTCGATTATGTTTTGTGTTGTTTTTAAGTTGTTAGTAGTAGCCTGCAATGTTGTCTTTAATCTGCAAAAAGAATCAAAGTCATATCTGTTGTAGATTAAAAGTTATTTAAGGTCAAAGTGGGTTGACCGGCATTGACCGGCTGTTTTTGAAACCCAGTGTTTGCCCAAAAAGTCTGACAAGAGATGTCAGACCTTATATCTCTGTGATCTGTTACGAATTTTGTGTTTTGAAACTTTGTAGTTGTAGTCTGATATGTTCTCTTGGATCTGGGCTTGGAGTCAGGCTTAGATCATATGTATATTGCAAGTTATGGAAGGTCAAACTGCGTTGACCGATCATGACTTGCAAAGTTTCTAGGTAGCCCAGATCAGGCTCAGAAGCGTCTGACAAGATGTTCTTGGGCTCTGATCTGTCAGGTTGTTGATGTTTTAGTCATGATGTTGTAATAAGTTTATAGTTTGTTACATGGACTACATGATTATGCTCTTATATCACTTAAAATGTAAACCGATTGGATTTGGATTAAGGTCAAACCAAGCATAAAGCTCACGGTTTGTGTTTTCTGGGTAACCCAGAAAACACAATAGCATGATGTCTGGCATGGTTTGGCCGGACTTTTTACGTTTGATCTATTGTTGTTTTAGTGATATAATGTATTATAACTCTTCCTTGTCATGTTGGGTATACACTGAATGCATTATATCACAGAAACATTTCATATCATACAAGTTGTGGAAGCCCAAAGTAGGCCTCATGAACTGTTCTTCATTTCTGGGTAACCCAAAAATGAAGAACAGCTCTGACAGCTACTTTGGACGATTAGATCTCTTTGGTTGTGTGATGTATGAACATGTTGGTCGTTTGATCTTGTAGTCTTGCAGTATTTCTACATGATCTGCTCAATAGCAATCCTAGAATCACAGCACCCACTGAATCATTGTTGGTCAAACGTGGTACCTGACAAACAGCCTATGAGTTTCTGGGTTTGGCCAAGAATATGAAGAACACCTATAGCGACGGTTCTGTCGCTATAGGTGGTCTTTAGCGACAGATGATATATTATTTTCCGGAAATTAATTAATAAATAGAAAAAAAATAGTTTTTAATTATTAAAAATACAAAATAAATTATTAAAAATTATTTTAAATTTCAAAAATTAGTTTTTAATTATTTTAAATATATTTCATAAATATTTAATATTTTTGGAATATTAAAAGTATTTAATTTATTTAATTATTATATTAAATAAATTATTTAAAAATAATTTTAATATTTGAAAAATCATTAAAAATTATATTATGATATAAGAAAATATTTTAAGTTATTTTTAATGACTTTTAATATTTTGTGATAAATTTCATTAATATTTAAATATTAATGGTAATTAATTTATTTACTAAATGAATTAAATAAATTGATTAAAAATAATTTTATTATATTAAAAATCATTTTTAATAATAATAAGGTATTTAAAAATATTTTAAGTTGTAAAATATAACTTTTAATATTTAAGGATAAATTTTATTAATTAATTATTATTAATGATATTAAAGTTATTTATTAATTATATTAAATAATTTAGTTTAAAAATAATTTTAATATTATAATAATCATTTTAAATAAAAATAAAGTGTTTAAAGATATTTTAAGTTATAAAATATAACTTTTAATATTTAAAAGATAATTTCATTAATGAATTAATGATTATTAAGTTATTATTAATAATATTAAATTTATTTAATAATTATATTAAATAAATAGTTTAAAAATAGTTTTATTAAGTTAAAAATCATTTAAAAGGGATAGAAATGAATTAAAAATATTTTAAGTTATGAATAATGACTTTTAATATTTTGATAAATAGAACATTAATACTTTGATAATAATGGTAATTATTTGGAAATGATTTTAAATGTTTTAAAAATCATTTAAGGGTAATTTTAATACTTTAAAAGTATTTCAAGTTATTATAAATAACTTTAATATTTTAGAAATGATTTCATTAATAGTTTAATACTAATTAGATATTAATGATAATAGAATTGATTAGTATTTAAATCATTTAAATATGATTCCGATGTTTGAAATTTCGTGATAAATTATAATAAATATTTTAAAATTATATTAAGTCATTTAAAAATAATATGACTGATATTAAGTTACAGAATAGAGTCTTAGACTCGATAATTATTCGATAAAGTTGTCGGTACACCGACATGTTTTAGAAATTGATCTGGACTTAGATAATGTGATTAGATAAGTGATTATTTGTGATTCAATGGTTGATAAACCTATGTGCCAATGTGATTAGGGTATGTACTAACTGCAATAAGCAGTGTTATGTGTTGTAGTATATTGTTCTAATCGAACGAATGATCCGATTAATGATAGGTCGTGAAAGAAGCGATAGATCTAAATTACAAACTGTAAGCAGCGCTTCAGGCAAGTATCTAATCTTTGCAATTTTTTTATGCAATGGACATGAGTAAGAATGTTTCTAAACTATATTATTACTGTACAAATTATTAACCTTATATTATATATGCTCATTGCTTATCAAATGTTAGTATATGGTAATTCAGATATATATAGTCTGTTCGTTAATTTCTGTAAATGGTTAAACAAGTGTCCCCACTTGGATAATCATTGTATTTAATCACATGTTGATATACCTTTGTCAATTACCCGTATATATATATGTTGAATTATAGATTATTGTTGAAACGAGATAAAACCTTTGATTTGGAATCCAGACAAGTATGAACATCCCTACACGGGAAAAGTTTTTATGCACCCAAGGTGGAATAGAGTGAACGATCCAATCGTTCTTGTAATGTAGTATTGATCAATGCAGGGCATAACGGGCTGATCACCCCCCATGCCCGTAAGTTATGTCGATTTATAGATGAATTTCTGTTTAACCTTTTCGAAAATAAAAATAATGTTCATGGCATGTCACCATAACCCTAGTTATAGTCATTATGTAGTTTCAAAAATTTAAAAGAGAGTTGTTATGTTATTATTATCAATTCAGAATACTTCACAACTATTGACTGGTTGTAGAAGAATAGTACAAAGAAAATATTTAAATCCTTTCAGCTTATATATATATAATTGCTATTACTTGCTGGGCACTCAAATGCTCATCCTTGCTTAAATTTAAATGTTTTTAGCTAAGTGCGAACGACTAGAGAGCTCTGCTAAGAACAAAGGAAAAGGGAAGGTTGCTGAATGAACGAATTACTATGTTATGTAATAGTTTGATGATATTAAGACAAGAATGATATATCTTATCTATCATGGGTTGTAATGATTGTTTAAAGGTTACGTACTTGGGAGCTAGACTCTGATAATTATGTAAATTAAGTTGATCTTTTATATTACTGTTATTATTATTAGTATTATTCCGTTCATAGAAATGGTATTGTGAAAAATCGAGTTCAGGTTTCAAGTACCCGAGTTTGGGATATTTACAGAGACCCTATGATCGACATCATATTATTGCACGTATCCTACAGGAGTGTTCACAGGTAGCTCAATCATGCTATATGTGTGGTTCATGTCACACTTGAGACCGATTGACAATTTTAGACGGCATGGGTACTACTTCACCCATGATGTAGCTATGTCATACTCTTTTCAGCCATCAGAGTGTATAGATGCTCTATCCTGGTCCACATTCTTGGCAAATATCAGAGATCCATTCATCATATTGCTGTGTTCGGGGCTTAGCTCACCATACAGCTTCATTACTCATGCTCTGGGCATGGACTATCTCCCTCTGGCTGGTTTGAGTGGAGTGACCACTTATCACCCATTGGCCGTGATGTCGCAGTTCGACCAGTTCCAGGATTTTCATCCTTTTGAGGGGGCGACAGGTCAGCGTTCAGCTTCTCGGTACCTCTCAGCAGAGGATCGATCTCGGGTATACGCTTGTTGGGATCGGCGTGAGATAGCGGCTTTTTCTGTCAGTCATCCTGGTTATTAGACAGAATATTTCGCGTGGATGGAGACAAAGATTTTATCAGCTACAACAGTATTTGCAATACCGGGGAGCGAGTTAGATGATGTAGAGCCCATGGAGGACATTGATACCTACATCGAGGAGGAGCCTACTGTTGGGTTGCCAACATTTCTTCTGGATTCTCCTAGTACCAGTACTATTGTGATTCAGCACTCGTCACAGTACTTAGAGCAGAGTCTTCATCTGATGACCTTTGAGAGAGATCAGATTCGATCTATGATGTTGACTGCTCTTAATGGGAGGGAGGCCGCTCTATTGGAGAGAGACGAGGCCTTGGCTCATTGGGATGTCGCTGTCGTTGAGCGGGATGAGGCTATATCAGCTAGAGATGCAGTGATAGTTGAGCAGGATATTGCCATATATGCCCGGGATGTAGCCGTTACAGATAGTACAATAGTGAGGTCCCTTACCACTGGCATGATCGCAGAGATGAACACATATATTGATGATCATATGGTCACCATGAAGATGGCTACAGATCTGTTGGGTCGTATGGATATTCTCATACAGGAGACCACAACTTTGCCTCCTTCTTCTGAGAGGGACGCCATGTTTGGCTTGTTAGCTCGCATATACCCTGACTTGTAGGTGATAATGTATTTTCCTGCACAGACTAGCTTCGCCATTCTATCATATACAGTTTACATTGTGTATATCAAATAACATTATATATATGACAGGAAAATATATTTTTGGATCACTTCCCTTTTAGATCGCTTTGCTACTTGCTTGATATTTTGCCTGCTGCTTCAGAGCTTGTGATCTTGATGTATTCTGAATTATTCTTAGGTGGATGGACATTGAGTTGTCTCTAGATAGTTCAGAATAGATCATCGATCTGTATGTATCCCTACCATCTTTCAGTGTCTTGGGACTGGTTTCTGTATGGAAATAAGGAGAGGAGTGTGGCTTTCCTCTCCGAGATTGACCGTACCACAGATGGTCACCAGTACTTCTATTTAGGAGAAGCCTAGTTAATTTCATCTCTTATGGATTGGTGTTGCTCTTCAAGGTATGACCGCAGCTTAGATGGTCACCGAATCTCTTATTTAGGAGGAGTTCAGGTAATTCCATCCCTTTGGTCTGAAGCCAAATGAAATGTAGTGAATTGAAGGATGATCCCAGTACCAACTGACAAGGGTTTGTGTTTTGGTAGGGGGTGAAACCGTACCATGAATGGCTGCCTACGTACTCCTATTGAAGAGGAGATCAGGTCTGCGTAGTTCGAACCTGGTGTAAGAGGTTCAACGCTGTATGTGGCAGGAATGGTGTGGGAATGTTTTTGTTGTTTTTGTTTTATTACGACCGGGCCACATGAAATGGTTGCCTACGTACTCCTATTGAAGAGGAGATCAGGTCGACGTAGTTCGCCCCTCAGGGCGAGATGAAACGCGTAATCCCATCTGCAGGTCGGAGTGCGGGGAGGAGAGAGTTTAATCCTAGGTTGAGGATAAACTGCAGGTGAAAAGTTTGATCCCATGTATGGGTAGCCAAACTGTATACGCAAGAGGTTCAATCCACGGTGGGATGGCCTAAGTTATAGGAATGCAAAGGAGAAAGCCAGGCTGCTGGCTTGAAAGGTATGTTTCCCTGAGGGGCAAAGTGTAGCAAAGTTGTTTGTGGTAAAGGTTTAAAGAACCGGAATGACTGGTTATTGATGGTCTTCCACCAGGATGTTACTTGATGGTAACTTCAGACATAGTACCGTTTCACGGTATCTGAGTTGATGAGTTGCGGAAATTCATCGCCATCCATTTCTTGCAATTTGAGAGTGCCTCCTGTCAATACTTCCTTGACAATAAACGGGCCTTCCCAGTTAGGAGCGAATTTTCCCTTGGACTGATCTTGGTTGTCTAGTATTTTCTTTAAAACCAAGTCATGTTATCTGAATTACCGTAGTTGGACTTTTTTGTTATAGGACCGGGCGATCCTTTGCTGATATAACTGACCATGGAAGATAGCTGTGGTTTTCCTTTCATCTATTAGAGACAATTGGTGATACCTATCTTGTAATCATTGTTCTTCATCCAACTGAGCGTCAATCAATACTCTGAGGGATTCCATCTCAACTTCTATGGGGAGCACTGCTTCCATCCCATAGGTCAATACGTAGGGGGTTGCCCTAGTGAAAGTGTGCATTGAGGTTCTGTAGGCTAACAGAGTCAGAGGCAATAGGTCAGGCCAATTTTTGTGATTGGTGGACATCTTTTGCATAATCTTCTTGATGTTTTTGTTAGCCGCTTCAACAACACCATTCATCTTCAGACGATAGATGACTGAGTTGAGATGTTTGATGTGGAATTTATTGCATAATTCCCCCATCATTTTGTTGTTGAGGTTCTTGGCATTGTCGGACACAATCACCTCTGGTTATCCATCTCGACAAATGACATTGTTTTTGATGAAAGCAATGATGACTTCTTTAGTAACCCTGGGGAAGGAGGCTGCTTCTACCCACTTGGTGAAGTAGTCGATCATGGTAAAGATAAATCAATGACCATTACTGGCATTAGGCTCAACGGGCCCGATAACGTCCATTCCCCACATTGAGAAGGGCCAAGGTGAACTCATATTGTGAAGTTCCTGTGGAGGGGCATGTATAGCATTCCCATGAATCTGGCACTGATAGCATCTCCTGACATGGTCATTGCAATCAACTTTGGGAGATAGCCAATAATGTCCCGTCTTGAGGACTTTCTTGACAAGGAGGGGGCCACTCATGTGGGGGCCACTCATGTGGGGGCCACAGACTCCGCCATGGATTTCATTCATAAGCCTTTGGGCTTGATCTTTGTCTAAACATATGAGGATACCTAATCCTGCATCTCTTTTATAGAGCGCATCTCTACTCGGGTAGAATTTCATAGCCAGTCGGTGGATTCGCCTTTGTTCAGTCGGGCTCGCCTCAGCGGGTGTAGATCCATCTCGCATATATTCCTTGTTATGCTGATACCAAGGATGTTGGATGGGAGGTAGCTCATCCGATACTTCTCCAGCGTAATTCCCATAGGTTGGGGCCTTGTGCAGGGAAATTGTGACACTTGGCAAGTGTTCCTTGTCTGATATGCGAATCAAGGAGGCCAAAGTTGCTAACGCATCTGCGAAATCATTCCTATTACGAGGAATGTGTTGAAATTATATTTCTTTGAATCCCAAAGCCATCTTTAAAGCCTACCGATGGTAAGGCAGCAAATGTAGTTCCTAGGTTTGATAGATTCCGGTGGATTGTCTGATTACCAACTCCGAATCTCCAAGGACAGTTAACCGCCTGATGCCCATTGAATGGGCAAGTTTTAGCCCCATAAAACATACTAAGCCGTATTGTGGGTCCTGACAAACTGTAATTTGACGGCGACGGGATACTGCTCCCCCGTATCAGATACTAGAACTGCTCCAGCTCTAGAACCTTCCATATTAACAGCTCCATCGAAATACATCTTTCACGTTTGGCATGTATCATACTGATGGTGTTGCTGAACTGTCATTACTCCTTCATCGGGGAAATATATCTCCAAGGGTTTGAAATCCCCTGATGGTGCGGCGGCCAGTTGATCGGCAATTCCTTGACCTTTGATGGACTTTTGAGTCACATATACAATGTCAAATTGTTGTAGGATCAACTGCCATCTGGACAGCCGATAATTCAGTATAGGTTTACTGAACACGTACTTGAGAGGATCCAAGCGGGATATGAGATGGGTTGTGTGACCATGATGATAATGTTGTAACCTCATGCAGCCCATGCTAAAGCACAACACGTCTTTTCGATCAGAGTGTACTTATGTTCACTGCTGCTGAATCTTTTGCTGAGGTAATAGATAGCTCGTTCTAGGCCTCTATCGTCCTTCTGTCCCAGCATGCAGCCCATAGCATTGTCACTTACGGACAGATACATAAACAGGGGAACATCATCCCTGGGTGGTACAAAGATGAGAGCTTTGATTAGCTGTTTCTTGATTTTAAGGAAGGCATTCTGGCACTCCTCATTCCATTTCATGGAGGAGTTCTTCCTTAATAGCTTGAAGATTGGCTCACAGGTTGCTGTGAGTTGGGAGATAAATCTGCTAATGAAGTTGATTCTTCCCAAAAATCCCCGTATTTCCTTTTCTGTTTGAGGAATGGGCATTTCAGTGATGGCTTGGATTTTGGCAGGATCCAGCTCTATCCCTTTGTGGCTGACTAGAAATCCTAGCAACTTGCCTGATTTAACTCCAAAGGCGCACTTAGCTGGATTCAACTTCAAGTTATACTTACGCAACCTGTTGAACAATTTCCTGAGATGGTTTATATGGTCATCCTCCTTCCGGGACTTGACAATAATGTCATCCACGTAGATCTCGATCTCTTTATGCATTAAGTCGTGGAAAAGAGCCATCATAGGTCATTGATAGGTAGCTCCAGCATTGATGAGGCCGAATGACAACTGTTTATAGAAAAATGTTCCCCAAGGAGTGATGAAAGCAGTTTGTTCACGATCTTCCTCGGCAACCATGATCTGATGATACCCCGCAAAGCAATCTGCAAAGGAGTGCATGTCGTATTGCACAGTATTGTCAATGAGAATGTGGTTAAATGGCACGGGAAAGCTATCTTTTAAGCAAGCTTTGTTCAAGTCCAGGTAATCCACATAAACTCGCACCTTCCCTCCATGTTTAGGTACGGGCACGATGTTGGATATCCACTCAGGATATGTAGACACCATTATGATGCCGACTTGAAACTGTTTCACAATTTCTTCTTTCACCTTTAAACTCCATTCAGGTTTCAATCGTCAAAGCTTTTGATTGACTGGCTTAAATCCCTCTTTAATGGGAAGGCGATGAAGGACAATGTCAGTGGACAAACCCACCATATCCTCACGAGACCATGCAAACACATCCTGGAACTGGGTTAGTAGCATAACCATGTCATTCCGTTGGTTTGGGGTAAGGCATGAACCAATCTGGATTAACTTAGGATTTTCTAAGGTTCCGAGATTGAAAGGAGTGGTTTGATCAAGGTTGGGTTTGGGTTTTTCTTTGACCCATTCTTGAATTTTTGGAGGCACCTCATGGTCATCTGGTATATCCACCAAGGCTGAATTCATCTCTACATCAACAGTACAATCCTTGTGGAGAAGAGGCACCGTATCAGCAAGTACAGGCACATCTAAATTCAGAGTCCTGAAACAAAATATGCTTTCACTTAGTATATATGAAATGTGTTGATCATACACAATGTTAGCATATACTGGCAAAATAAACCGCTAATACTATATTGAAAAGTAATCAGTTATTATATCTACAGGGCAGAAAGAGTTTCTGCCCGCTTTACCCTTGACGACCAATGCAAGGAATGTTGTTCCAATTGGCAAGAGCAAATTTCGGGTGAACCGCAGTGATAGAGGGATTATCATCATCTTCCATGTCCCGAATGATAGCCATTACGTTTGGGCAATCATCGTCTGGGGTGTATCTGTTGGTATGCTCATCATGAACAATGATGCGTATGCCGGACATCATCCTGATGACGTCTTGCTTGATTCTTCATTCCTCTCCCTCCACTGTGGGATCTGGAACAAAGATTTCTTTTTCCTTCACCGGTACCGGCTTGGGAAATAACATCGCCATTATATTGGCTGGCACCTTTACGGGAGGTTGTGCGGACTCAGAGCTTGAACGCGAAGCTAAACGTCGCATGGTTGAAGCTGCAGGAATTTGCTGATGCTTATGAGGATTCCTGTGACTAGAGCTGGCAGAATAGCTTAGTCCAACTATCCCAATTTGTTGGGTTAAGCGAATAGGATACTTGACACCCTGGTAATCTTTACCCAACCCTTGTCCCGGTTTATGACCCAACGACATCATTTCTTGTGTGGCCGACATTACCTCGGCAGAAATTTGGGGTTCGGGCAGTGGCGTTCCAATAGCATGGTATTGGGTATTGCTTATTTCCAAAGCATGAAAACTAAATTAGCTCAACATCCTTATTGGCATTGATGAGCGGCATGTACCCGTGCTGAGGAATCTCCGGTTTAGCATTGACTGTGACCAGGCTATTATTGATGATATATTTCAACTGTTGGTGAAGAGTGGAGGGGACTGCCAAGTGAATCCATGGTTGTCCCAAGAGTAGGTTGTATCCCGAATCTATCTTGAGCACATGGAATGATACGCAGAATGTATGAGGACCAATCTCAATTGGCAGTTCAACTACTCCGACTGAGTTACGGCGGGCTCCATCAAAAGCTTTGATGATGGTATGGCTACTCCGAATTCGATTAAGATTGATATTCATCTTCACCAAGGTAGAGTATGGGCAGATATTTAGAGAGGAACCTCCATCTATTAAAACTCCCGCCACCATATATCCGGAGGACAAGACTGCGATGTGCAACGGTTTGCAATGACCGGTCCCTTCGGGCGGTATGTCATCATCAGTGAAGGATATCACATTGTTGTTGAAAATGTGATCAACCAGATGTTGAAACTTTTCCGTATCAACTGATGTCGGTAGATAGGCTTCTTCTAAAACCTTTAACAAGACCTTCCGGTGATTCTCGGAGGTCAGGACCAAGTCCAAGATTGATATCTATTGTGGAGCTTCTTTCAAGCTTAAAACCACCTTGGCTTCGTTATGACCCATAGTGCGGAGGAAATTTTCAATCTTCTCAATGGGTACTTTCCCCTTAAACTTGATGACAGGCTTCATTACCTGTTGGGGAAGATACCGTGGATTTTCCTTCGACACTGCAGCAGTTGTATGCGAGGTGGATCCTTCACCTTCTCCATAATTCTACGGAACTGCGCGCAAGCTAACAATAGGATATTGTGCTCTATACGGCAAGTTGATTGGCTCGGGAGCGGCCACTTTTAAAGGATTGTTGATTCCCTTGAGTTGAATTACTGGTATGACAAGTGATTTGTTAACCCCATCACTTTCAGTGGATATGACTGCTACTACACTCTTCCACTTAGTAGGACATGAATCCTCACTTGCCCGTAACACAGTGTCGTTATCTGCCAGACGCAGTACGCCACTGTCAATTAAATTTTGAATAAGGTGGCGGAGTGCCCAACATTCTTCTGTGCTGTGACCGCGAGATTGAGAATGATATTGACATACTCCCTTAGAGTTGTATCGTCCTGAACGGGGGTTGATTGGAGGTAGAAGGGAACTAATCCTTCCTTCATTGATTAACATATGAAGGATTTCCTCCATAGGTTGGCCCAAATATGTGAATTCCCTTTTGTTGGCAAAATTTCGACGGGCCTTAGCATTCTCTCTCTTCATCACTGTCTTTCAGCATTTCATTTTTTGAAAGTGAAGAGGGAATATTCATGACAATAGGTAGGAGACTGGCATGCTCCTGGCTAATTAGCTGACGAGTCACTTGATGCTGATAAGTCACCAGTTCCGCCAATTACTTAATTTGTTTACAGAGAGCTTTCATCTTTCGTTCTATTGTGAATTGGAACTTGGCATAATCCCATCCGGTATCACCCTTTTTGGGGGTCTAGGAGGATTCACAGCTAAAATTGGAACTTTCTCCACTGCTCCAATTGATCATATTGACCTCTTCTTCCTTGTGTTGAGGAAGAGGGTTGTCTTGAACGTGAGGTTGATCGGGTTTGGTGACCATGATTTCACCGTTGTCTATCAGGTCTTTGATTTTGTGTTTCAAGGCCGAACAATCATGAGTATCATGTCCAGGTGCCCCGGCATGATAAGCACATTTCCGAGCAGCATTAAAACCCCGACCATTAGGGTTGGCTGGTGGAAGAAGATGCATGATTTTCTTCTGTGTTGTTAGAAGGTTGAGAATGTTCTCGAGGGTGTCCACTAAGGGTGTGAATACTCGAGGTCGTTTGACTTCTCCACCTTTTGGTACTGGAGGGTTTGAAGACTGTGCTTGAAAGGGAGTGCAATTTCTCCTCTGGATAGGCATGTTCTAATTGCCTTTTTGACCCTGTAGTATTAGGGAAACATCCTCTTCTTTCTTTTTAATGACCCTCCGGGGGTTGTTCCCATAATTTCCAGATTGGATGTGATCAGCAACAGCTTTGAGTGCAGCTAGGTCTTGAATCTTTTCGGATTTCAATATTATTTCAGCCATCTCCCCATGTTTGACTATTTCAGAAAATGGTTTGCCGATGCCAGCTAAAACTCTTTCATATAAAGGTGCTTCTTGTATGTCTATGAAAGTCTTGACCATCTCTGATTCTATCATGGAAGGACTAACTTGGGCAGCCAGACGTCTCCACCTCTGAGCATACTCTCTGAAAGACTTATTAAACTGTTTCTTGATCTTGGTAATTGGATACCGATCAGGAGCCATTTGAGATTGAAAGTTGTATTGGGTGAGGAAAGCGTGTGCTAGCTCTTCCCAACTATGGATCTTTGAATTGTCTAATCTTGTGTACCACGAACAGGCTTCTTCAGTTAGACTTTTTTGGAACAGTTGCATTCTGAGTTTTCATCCTCTGCATAAGATCCCAGTTCTCTAATAAACCCCTTTAGATGTGTGTAAGGATCTCCTAACTCATCATATTTTTCAAAGTAAGGAGTCTTAAACTTTTCTGGATAATGAATACTAGGGAAAATACACAAATTAGCATATGAAACACTCTCGTGTGTTCTAATTCCTTTGATAGCGCGAAGGGTCTCTTCCATTTGGAGGACTTTCTTTTTGATGTCACCAGTGTCTGGATCTCCAGTGGGATGGGCAGTATCATGAGTTTTGTTGGTCGGATCCAACTGCATTTCAGGTATTGTAACGACCTGGGTTCCTCCTTGTATGGAGGATTCAGCATGTACGGGTATTTTCTGACCCTAAGTAGACTGGTGTAATTCTTTTAATATAACAGCCAAATCTATAATCTGTTTGCTTAATCCGTCGAATTCTTTGCGAGAAACTGGATTAAGTTCAGTCTGGTCGGATGATGACATGATTGACTGTAGGCCTGTTGCCTTTTTGGACTTTGAATGGGTGGTAGGTCCGATTGATTCCCTGCAAAAGACTTGCATAGTTTAGTCTTTAGGGTGGTTAATAACATGCTATGTGATGTGTCCAGTTTAGGAATTTTATCCTGCAAAACAGATGTCAGCTGTTTATAGCATGTATGTGTACACATTTCTTCACATTTCTCATTACATGGAGATAGATATGGAAGATAATTACAAGTAATTGTACTTTACAAGTAATTTGAAATGAGAGCATGAAGAGACTTTCCTCCATTTTGGGTTTATCAGAGGCTGACCTATCTTAGGTTACTCTCGCGGCTTTTTCGCATGAAGGTTCCCAAATCATCGCAATCTACTTGACGGGAAGTTAATCCGGTCTTTCAACTGGAGCGAATTTGGGTGGTGCCTTTCCTGAGCCTCGGAGAATTAGGCTTCTCACGAGTCCAGTAATCAAACACCGACGGGATAGCCTCCTGGTGGAGGGACCACACAACATACATTCACATACATCGCGTCTCACTGTATGACATGATGACATGTGCGAAGCACTATTATTACAAGCAGTTTATAGTGCGAAGCACTAAGATCACAAGCAGTTTATAGTACGAAGCACTAAGTAAGGAAATGCATTCGTACACATTCATCACAAAATGTAAATGCAACATACACACACAAGCAAATAACAATTTTGAAAAAATTGTAATAGCAGCTTAAGTCCTCTTACTGGAGTCCCCAGCAGAGTCGCCACCTGTCGACGTCGGGATTTTTAATTGTCCCTTTCTGTTACTTGTTCTTTGGTGTTCTCATTTTAGGTGAGATTTGTTTGAAAAAACAAGTGAAAAAGGTCTGACATGTATAATGTCGACGATTGGGCTATAAGAGTCGCCAGTTGGTTTTTTAAATGGTTGTACCAACACAACCGAGAAAAGGTTTGCACATTGACCCAGTGATGTGACACTGCTAAATGGGTCGGTAAAATCGAGATTCATTAGGGTCCGGGGACTGGTTATGCGGAGGGAAGGTGTTAGGCACCCCCCGACATCCGTGTTACCACGGTGACCACCTCTTTTCAAGAAACTATTATCTGAATGTGTGTGTGTGGGTCAATATGCTATTATTTAGAAGTAGTGTGAGGCCTCGTTCGCACCTATATACACAGGGTTTGAATTTTATGTAAAAATTCAATTTTAAGCAAGATATGACAGTGATGTTTTATAAAAGAGGTTTTTTAAACCCTGATGCTCAATAGTAATTGAGACCTTTTACACTCCCATTTTA